>KK113508.1:462677-496554 GCA_000611955.2 Stegodyphus mimosarum
GAAATTTATCCGGCTATTACAGCACCTCCGATACCCAAATTAAGGAAAACCTCACATGGGTAACCTCAGATGTGGTCACTGGCGTGTGAAATGATTGTGTATCTCTTTGAAGACCATATTGGCCCAGACGGCCCTTCATTGAAACGACCACAATCGCCCTAAGTGCCCGAAATTCCGATGTTGTTTACTTCCTTCCTCTAAGGTACGCAGTAACAAGTGCAATTTCCCCAAATGAATCGTATCAGTTTATTGCAGACAGCTTCTCCTAAAAGGATATATTTGTGGTTTCATATCTTTATTTGTTAGAAGTAGAAAGGATGTCATTTGAAATGTTCACTCATCTTTGTGCGTTAATGGGTTAGGAGGGGAGGAAGTTGCTGTAAATCTCGAAAACCATTTCGGGCGATTCGGTATTTTAACATACAGATTATAGCGAAGTCTTTGGTTTTTAAAGAGAAATAGTAATATTTCAGGTCCTGACCTAACAAATGTTGTGCCATGGGAATCACCATGTGATGTATATATTAGATAGAATTGAGTTGCTGTAGTCACATGGGCAGGAGCCGACGAATCCGAGAGGCGTAAGGACAAACCGCACATTGAGTTGATCAATGTTAACGAACTTCGCTTACTGCGCATGTTCAGTAGTGTACCGTTACCGTGGGAGAAAATACTGGAGAATAAAAATAAACAACCCTACAGCTGCCTGTTCGTCATGTAAACCTTAGCGACTCTTTACGATTGCAATACTGTGGACACTTTTTTGTGCTTATTGCGCTCGCTTCTGTTTCATTTCATTTTGATTTATTTTGTTTTTAAACGTTACATTTAATGTCAGTTATTTGTAATAATTTCTTTGGCTTTTATTCAGTAATTTACGCTAGATATATTCCTTAAGTTGTTAAAGTATTTATGAATGGAACGCATGGTAAATGATCGATCGCTTTTATTCCTCAGAAGTACAATCAATAAACAACATCATGTAATGTTTTCTGTTTTGTAATCCTTCTTAAACGAAAATTTGTGGAGTTTGCAATCGATATTTCTACTCTAAGTAACGAAGCAACGTACAGTCTAACATGTTTTAAAACCTCGAACTGTTTCCGTCCAGATAACAGAATATCCACCATATACCATATTTATCTCCTATTAAAATGACACCAAAGACGTAATTGCACCAAATTCTCTTCTGGGCATGCGCAGTGGGCGTAATTCGTTTAACCTTGTTCAACTAAATGTGCGATCTGACATTGCGCATTCGGGAGAAAGAGAGAGAGAGTGTTATAGTGATTGGCTAACGTCAGCCACGTGGGTGGTCACCCTCCCAACTACCGACCGCCGGCTGTGCTGCTTGAAAACAAGGAAGAAGGAGAAATTGAGATAATTATTGAAAGAGAGACAAAATAGTTAAATATCATATGTAAAAAATACGCGTTGAATAGGAAGGTAGGTTAAAATCTTCTTCTAGTAAGTGTAGGGAGACAAGTAGATGGTTTCGTAAATAGGTCTTGGCTACAGAGGGTAAAACGTATCTAAAACATATCTAAGGCGAATTCCAGAAGAAAACTTTAATCTCTGGAGAGGGAAAAAGAATAAAAATTGAGAGTTTTGCGGGATAATGAAATGGTTAAACGATTATATTAAGCTTATGTTGGTATCTGTTATATTTACAAAAAGAGTAGGTATATCATTAGCCTCCAAAAAGGGCTTCAGAGTGTTTATAAGGTGTTAAACTCCAGATATTGGTGTTCAGAAGGAACAAGTTGGAATTACTGTCCAACTCTGTAATTCGGATCAATTGCAATTAATTCAGAAATTAAGTACTTTTAGTAAATGTTATTAGTGTGTGAAAAAAGAAGGAGTTAGATATTGTATTACGTATGACTTTATCGTATCTCTTTGTTTGTTAAACTAATGAGGAATTAAAACACCTTTCAAAGATAACTGGATAATAGTTAGAATGGTTATTTAAACTGGTGGGGCAAGTGCCCTAGTGGGCCACGGACTACAGTGCCTTTTTTCTGCTTTCTTAACTTCTTGGGCCCTTGAGTGCATCAGCATATGCTCTGGACATGTGGTCAGCTTGTCGCAGGACACCCGGTGTTTAGTACCCAAGCGAACTTGATACTCATTCCATCGACCCACTTAATGGATGAAAGGCTGAGTCAACCTTGCCCAGCCCGGTGATCGAACCCTGGACCTCTGGTACAGCTAGCCATTTCGCCAACGGGCGGTGGATTGGTTATTTACTTAATCATTAAAAAATTTCAAATGTTTGTTACAAGATTGTTCTTTAATTTCGAGAAATATGAAATGCTCATTTGAAATTGTTCTAACTGATATAAAATGTTATATATTTTATGAAAGGACACCGCAAAGATCATTGCATAATAGTAATTCGAAACCTTTCCAGAGTTGGTAAAAATGTCCTAACTCCGCAGTTTTTATTTCAATGAAATCTGATAAGGATTCTTATATCTAGAAGTATTTTTTTTTATTTCACCATTATGCCACAAGCCAAATATATCAGCAAAATAAAACGTTCGTCGGATAAATAAAAACCTTGTCTTGGACTTCCTGCCAAACGAACTATGCGGGTTTTCCGGAAAGTTAGTTGAAAGTGTTCTGGAACCGTTTCATCGCACAAATATAAAGAATCTTTGAGCAATGAGGCGTGTTCTTTCTTCTCCTGCCTCTCGGAAAGGAACAGAAATAGAAAATACAGGCAAAAATAAAATTCTCATATGTAATGCAGGAGGAAATAAATCCCTTAGCTATTTCCGCTGGGATTCCATTTTATTTAGAACATTTTATCTACAACTATATGTAGTTTGCGCTTACGAAATTTAAGAGTGAAATTTTTCAATTGATCATTTTGAACCTGCAAATCGATAACTGATAGTAAAATTTATGTGAATAATATTTTTGCAGGGATTTGAATTTTATTATTATACTTTCAAATTTTTTAAATTTTAATCGGAACAGTTTCTTTGACAATCTTAATCAAATCATCGAAATTCATAATTTATTATTATGTTTGAAATAGAATTCCTTTCGAGTTGAAATGATTGTTAAATAAGTTCTTTTTAGCGAATGTTTGCAAGACGTTTGAGTTTAACAGCTCTCTTGAGCCATAACGTTTGTTTTTGAGCATCTGCAATAAGAAACTATTCCAAATTATCTTTTCTGCGACTGAAATCTTTTCCTCGCGGAAAAAATAATAAATACAACCTGAAAGGTTTCAAATTTTTAAAGGTCGCAAAAAAGGGTTTTTTAATGTTTTCTGCTCTCTTACGAAAAATGTTGCCACTGCTCGCTTCCAAATCTTTCAGTCTGTTAATCAAAAACTCATAAAATGTTTTCAAAATATATGAAATAAATAAAAGTAACCAATTCAAGATTCCAGATGTACACCATCGAGTGGAGGAATAAGTTACTCAAAACTTGATGGCTCTAGAAATTATCGTTTATTCTCAACACATAAATCCATAATGAACATACACAAATACAATACCTTTTTACTTTCTTTTAAATTAATACAGGGCGATAATACACTGGTTATCATAAATTAAGGAAAAATCACAAAACCCACGATTGCTGAAAACGTTACATGTAGAATTTTATGAAACTTACCCGCAATATACAACACATAGTAAGGTATCAAATAACACAAAAGAAATTACCAGACAATTATGGTAGTATAGAAATTATCCCATGTGTAAAATGAACTAATCGAAGGTGTCAGTTTGCTATAGGAAAAGTACCTTCAATATGGAATAGCATCGCCTCTAGAAGCAACACAGCACATACAGCGATGTGTGATGCTTTCAATTATGCCGTCTATCAGTTCCATAAGAAGCGAGAGCCATTGCTTTTGCAAAGCCGGGTTTTAGCTCGGATGCATATTATACAGAAACTGTTGGTACATTTTTTAGACAACTTTGTTGGCTATAAACGAACATTGCCGGCTTGTAAAAGCTTTTTCTAACTGCAACTATATTTTTTAAATTGCAAATGCTCGTCTGCTATTGGACAATTTAGCTTTTATGCAAAATGGCGCTTTTAGGAAGCAATGGAGGTAAGGCTACGTTTGCGTTCTTTCCAAAAAAATTATTCGTAATTAGTTACTAAAAATACTGTCAATGTTGCACTTAGTATTAAAAATTAGAAAAATACTGTGAATGCTGTATTTAAGTATTAAAAATGCTAAATATTGTCGTCGATAGCTAAAGCAACAATAGATAATGTTGTATTAAGAAAGAAAAAAATCTGATGTGTACACCACATGGCTCCTTTGTACGGAATTTTAAATTACACGCATTTCGCATTTCATTTAAACTTTATTGGATCGAATTAAATCTAATTCGTCGATAGCGCATAAACCACAATAGAATAAATGCACGCTTGAAAATTCACTATATTTTTTTTACCGTAACGACACTCTGGCGTTAGGTTCACGTAACAGCGTTATATCTCCTTTATTTTATCCCTCAGAATGCACAAAAATTATGAATATCATCTGAAGAATTACCTAATCGTTGCCACGTGGACTGTTCAAATACTGTTTTAAATCTAAAACGATGTATAAAAGAAATTAAACAAACAAACAAAACAAAAAGTAAAGGAACAGTTTTTCACACACGATTCAGTATTTCTCGTTCAATTAATTCAGTTCTCACTTCGCGACGAGGCAAAAATACGTAAAAACGCAAAATATCTACATTGAAAAAAACCGTAATTTACGAAAATACTAGAAATTTTTCGCGATTACGATACTTCATTTTTACGTCGTGCGGGTAAGTAAAAAAACATCATTGTTGGTTTGAAAGAGAAAAATTCTTCAAAATACATAGTCAAGGAAAAATGGAATGTTTCGTATGTTACGAAGGTAAGAACTTTAAAAGACAATCTCTTAAGTTAAAGGGCAGTGGCATAATCATTAAAATATTCGGTGTCAACTGTAAACAAAGTGATCAATGCTGATTTGAATCTTAAAAAGGCGAAAAAGCATATTATGTATTGTCTTTCTCCGCGATATATCGCCAAAATCAGGACGCGCAGCGAAATACTTTATGAGAAACATTTTTCAGGACAAAAATGGCAAAATGTTGTCACAATAGAGGAATCTTGGGTATACTTAAATGACTTAAATAAAAGGTGATCCATTTATACCACCAAAGAGAAAAAACAAGTCTTAAAACATGGTTTAAGGAAGAAAGTTTTTCTAAGGGATTTATGATTGCTGCTGGTTTTACATATAACGGTAAAATAAAAATAAAAAGATTGCAGGAAAATGTTAAGATCAACTCTGTATGTTATCAAAAACATATACTCTACCTAATTTTCAAATATGGAATAACTTCTCTTTACACACAGTCAGTAAAACTGCATCAAGACAAAGCAAGCAGCGGAACGTCAAAATCTACTGTTAATGTCCTGGAACAAAATCGAAAAAGAAAGAGGTATCAAGGCCATATCCTTAACTCACATCCCTACTAAATTTCCTTATGTATCATCTAAGGATTTTTGCGCTGATTTCTGCAGCCTTTTTCGCATGCTTTCGTGGTATAGTATTCAGAAAACTCGCCGCGTATTCGAGAGGTCCGTGGTTCGAGTCCCGGTGAGGGCATTGCTCATTTTTCAATATCTCCTGCTTCAAAAAAATCCTAATGTCTCTACAAGTGGCGCCCGAACTAAAAGGTGGTGGATGACGATTCTCCACCCCCACGATTTGACAAATGAGGCCACTAATCCCCAGTTGCCCTTTAAAAGGGGGTATATACACAGTCCAGTCACATTAATGTGACCACCACGTACTTTCCATGTCAGAGTTAAATAACCAATCACAGAAGGCAGGTGGCAGCACAGTGCAGTTGAGCGTATATAAAGGGTGTGTGAGGGCTTCGGAAAACATTTCAATCGTTGGCGTAATGCAGAAACGAAGCGATTTATCCGACTTCCAAAAGGGCATGATCATTGGCTTTCGGGCCAAGCATGGAAGCATTTCCGAAACGGCTGAGTTTGTGAACTGTTCGCGTGCCGCCGTGGTAAAAGTGTACCGTGCATGGCAAAATGGGACTGTCCAAAATCAGCGACGTGGCAAATGTGGTGCACCACGGGCCATAGATGACAGAGGCGAACGACGGTTGCGGAGATGCGTTCGGGCAGATAGACGGGCTACCGTTGAGCAACTGACCACCAAAATGAACCAAGGGGCTACCAAAAGTGTCTCCCAAAGTACTATTCAGCGAACATTGCTGCGTCTGGGCCTCCGAAGCAGACGCCTGGTTCGTGCACCTATGCTGACTGCTGTTCATCGACGGCGAAGGCTAGAATTTGCACGCCAGTACAGCAGCTGGACGTCCACTGAGTGGCGACAGGTTGCGTTTTCGGATGAATCGCGTTTTATGCTCCATCGGACAGATGGACGTTGGCGTATAAGGCGTGAAACCTCTGAAAGGAACCACCCTGCAACCATTGCCGGAACGGTCCAAGCTGGAGGCGGGAGCATTATGGTCTGGGGAATGTTTTCCTGGCATTCTCTAGGTTCACTGATCATTGTGGAAGGCACAATGGATCAATACAAGTACGCATCTGTCCTTGCGGACCATGTTCACCCCTACATGCGCATTGTTTTTCCTCAGGATGATGGCATCTTCCAGCAGGACAATGCGAGGTGCCATACAGCTGCCAGTGTACGTGCGTGGTTCGAAGAGCACCAGGATGAGTTTACCGTCCTCCCCTGGCCAGCAAACTCACCTGACTTAAACCCAATCGAGCATCTGTGGGACCATCTCGATCGAGTTGTTCGCGCCATGGATCCTCAACCGCGTAATCTAGCGCAGCTGGCCACGGCATTAGAGTCGGCATGGCTCAACATCCCAGAGAACACCTTCAGGAACCTATGTGACTCTCTTCCTGCACGTCTCGCAGCAGTCCGCTCTGCGAAAGGTGATTATTCTGGCTTTTGACAGATGGTCACATTAATGTGACTGGACTGTGTATAAGGTATTTCTCCCGCCTTCTTCGCATGCCTTCGTCGTGTACTAGTCAGAACACTCGACGCGTAACCGAGAGTTCCGTAGTTCGATTCCCGGCAAAGGCGTTGCTCATTTTTCATGACTCCTGCTTCAAAAGTACCTAATGTCTCTACATGTTTTTCAACTGGAATGAAAAAATCTTACTCTTCCGTTATTCAAAAAAGCTTTATTCTCTTGGAAATTACAGTTAGAAAGATAGTGAAGAATAAGCGTTATCGAATGAAAGATTGAAACACAAAAGCTTTATTTAAAATATTTTTGTAAATGCAATGAAAATCGTCTAAAACACGCGCCAACAGCCTTTGTACATAGCTATTTTATCACCAAAAGATTCCTGTTTTATGCTTAGTTCTTCTTCCTGCTCTATATGGCTGAAAAATGTGTATCTTTTTCTTCTTGAGACTTTCTGTATGCTTTTGCCATAATTATTCCTCTTGCGTCTTTTAACATTTCTTCCTTTATATTATTGTCATTTTCATTCCATTGCCTCTTTTATTCTCGCTGTTATTTTTATTAAATTTATTCCTCAGTCTCTTTTATTCTCGTATCTTGGCTGTACTTATTCTTTTGTCTCATTTTTATTTTATTTTATTTTTGCATTCATCTTCCAAGACGAAACATAATCAGTTCTAGGAAATTCTTCCCTCTAATTACTCTCACGGCTGCGAGGTGACAATATTTCCGAAAGAAAAATTTTTTTAGAAAAGTCTAAATGCGTATTATATCTTTCAATAGTTCTTTCTAATGTATCATTGTGAAATATCAACATGAATGCTGAATATGTTTGTGGAGATGTGTCACAGGCGGATTTGTGCATTCCGCTACCAAATATACGCTGAATCTTCCAAATATAGGATATCAAAAAGAAAACTGAAAGCCTTCAGATTTTATACTCCTCCCAAAAGGACCTTTTTTTAACGTTTTGTGCATTACCTTTATTTATTACATAGTGTTGCGAAAAATTAGGCGGTTGCGCCTGTATGTAAGCTTTTCGGCATAGCACTAAGGTTGCCATAAAATAGTGTGTGGTAGGGTTGCCAGATTGGCGACTTTATCGCCCATTTGGCGACCAAGTTGGCGATATCCCATGGTCCAATCGGGAAGCTTCTAGAATAACTTCCTGTCGAGATATTTCTCGAAACCTGTGGAACCTAAGGAAAAGCTATATAAACCCCTGCGTTTCTGAGAGCCGGCATTCTGAGAATTATAAGAATAGCTGCTTACTGTGAGTGCTAAGCTACGCGAGAGTTTCGTGAACGGAAAGCGATCGAGATAGTGCTTTGCCGTGAAGCTAACTTTACAGTATAGCTTGACAGTGTATTGGTGATTGTTCCACGGTGATTATTATAAGTTTAGTGTTGCCGTGAAGCTACCTTTACAGTTACAGCCTGAAGCTGTGTTGCTGATTGTTTCAGCGTATTTATTGTAGATTTTCGACGCTTTTAAAGGTAATTTTGGAACTGTGCTGTAAATAGTGATTCTTGTAAATAAATTGTGCTTTTTATTGTTCTGCATCGTGTTTTCATCGGATACTCTCAAATCCACGAACCCATATAACGCAACAATAGTATTGTGTGCGTACGGGTTCGTAATGGATTGAATGCACAAGTCGATAAAAAGTTAATAAAATTTGATCTTATTCCAAGAATAAGGCAAAATGCTGAAAGTTCCTCAGAGATATTCGTATAATATCGCCGTATCTCACAGAAGTTATGTTTTAAACTACTAAACCGTTAAATAGAATTCAATTTCAAAACACAGAGAAAGTTAATCCGATCTCACCTCAAATTCGCTTCAGTCGATAACAGCACAAAGTAAACCACTGAAATAAGATATTTTCCTCCGGCTTTTATAAGCTTTCTAACCATGCTCAAGAACATTATGGCATCTGAGTTTTCTCAAGTTTCTGGAAAACAAAAGAGTAAAATTACGAGATAGCTGTTTATTTAAATGCGCATGCTTCTGTAGTTTTAATTTTTCGGCGTAGCTTTCTCTTAAAACCCGTCACGCGCTGCATTTTACGGGGAAATAAAACAATTTTAATTATAATTCTACTAAAATTAAATGCAAAATCCGTAAAAATAATATGTTCTTCTCCCTTAAACCATAAAATTCAGTTCAGCAGCAATATCACAAAATAATTAAAAAGAGCATATCTTTAGAATTGCTGATAAATTATCTCGCGCACTGGAGACAAAAATCTTTTTTTCCCGTAGAGTGTTGCCATTTTTCGCTTTGAAATCTTTGAGTTCGTTGATTGCTTCGTTGCAAGTTTCACAAAATATGAAATGTGGGGGGGTGGTGTAATAAAACCAAATTCTGAATTCCAAATTTGGGCTTCCAGAGGCCAATATTGCAGAATATGTCTACATTTATTCAAAATTTCATATCTGTAGATACCTTTGTTTTTTCGCAATGCGAGAGGCGTACATACATTTATGCAGATTTTTTATTATTTATTGTTTTTTAAATATAATGCTGGGCTCATATATTTGGTGGCAATAATTTGAAGAGTGAAATGTCGTTTATACTGAACCGACTCAAAATGCCGAAACGAAATTAAAAGCCCTTATGACAAATTACCCCTTTGGGCTAAGAAGAACGTGAAAAACCGCATGATAAAAATAATCAATTTGATCTGAAGTCGATTTGGTTTTATTATTTAAATTTTTTCTTACTTCTGCAAAACTTAGACCAGTCTGGTAGGTAAATATACAAATAACAGTTCCTTAAACATATTGTTATGTTTAACAAAATCAGAATTTAAAACAGTGTTAAATTTTAATTGCATTCTTTTTACATATATGGTGTTTGTCTCGTAGGAACAAAGAAACTAAAACATCATGCACAGTTTCTAATTGTTCTTAAATATTTGAAACATATTGTTTTTATGTTGCATTCATTCTACACTCATGTCCAAAAATTAAGGATAATTAGGAGTAGCGCGGAAATCGAACTCTAAAATAAATATATCACCTGTAAAATCGCTACACACATCTTCAAGAATCATATGCAAATTTCAGGAAGTAATCAGATGACACCCATGGTACGTCACAATAACCAGAGTGTAAGAGAGTGATATATAAGGAATACAGGCAAAGAAGTAAAATTGTTCACAGGCGCTTTATAAGCATTTCAGTGCAATTACCGAATAGTTAAGACAGAAAGGACGCATTTGAATGATTTTTTACGTGGTAGAATTATCGACCGTCTGCAATGTCGGCGTACCCAACTGGAAGTATCCGACGAACTTGGAATTGCCCAGAGTGTCATCTCCAGGCTTTGGCAACGATTCCAAGATGATGGTAACGTCAGTAGACGTTACAGTACAGATCGTCTCAGAGTTGCAACGTCGAATGAGGATCGGTATTTGGCAGTAACTGCCAAAAGAAACGGGCGGAGCACAGCCTCAGACCTGTCTCGTCAGTTCTCTTCGGCCACTAGTACAACAATTTCAAGGCAGACCGTGTACAGACGCTTAGGGCAGATTGGTCTATATGCTCGTAGACCTGTCAGATGCGTTCCACTTACTGCAACTCACTATCGCCTGCGGTTAGCCTGGAGTAGAGAGCATGCATTGTGGACACCGCTACAGTGGGCTTGTGTGATGTTTTCCGACGAGTCCAGGTTTTTAGCTTGCAGTCTGATTCTCGCCGGACTTTCATATGGAGAGCTCCAGGTACCCATTACCACCAAGAAAACACCATTGAAAGACACCGTTACGGTGGTGCAGGAGTGCTCGTTTGGGGTGGAATTATTCTGGGTTCCAGAACTGACCTGCATGTTCGAATTGGAACCATGACAAGCCAAATCTATCGGAACGTCATTCTGGAATAACACGTACGTTTGTTTCGGGGCCTCATGGGCGCACAATTTGTGTTTATGGATGACAACGCCCGTCCTCACCGTGCAAATATCGTAAGCGAATGCCTTCAATCGGAGGATATCACCCGTATGGACTGGCGAGCATTCTCACCGGACTTGAATCCTGTAGAGCACGTGTGGGACATGCTTGGCCGACGAGTTGCAGCCCGTCAACCTCCTCCTGCATGTCTACCGGAACTTCGGAGAGCATTGCTTTTTGAGTGGTGTAATATCCCCCAAGATCAGATCGATAATTTGATACTCAACATGCCTAGGCGTTGTACGGACTGTATTGCATCGAGAATCCTGTAGAGCACGTGTGGGACATGCTTGGCCGACGAGTTGCAGCCCGTCAACCTCCTCCTGCATGTCTACCGGAACTTCGGAGAGCATTGCTTTTTGCGTGGTGTAATATCCCCCAAGATCAGATCGATAATTTGATACTCAACATGCCTAGGCGTTGTACTGACTCTATTGCATCGTCTGGGAGACATACAATGTATTAACAATCATACCAACCATGTAATATTGGTTTATTGTATATAGTTTTTTTTTGTAATTTGCTCCATGGAGAAAAAATCGCTAATTTTTTTAATAATATCAAACATATAGCATCTTTTTTTGCTCTTTACCTTTTGTTTAATAAAAAAGCTTTACAAATAAGTTAAATTTGTTTTGCTTCTAACTCTTCCTTTGTCTGATTTTGCATTATCCTTAATTTATGGATATGAGTGTAGAAAATACCATGATTAACAAATAATGTGTATTTCTATTTAAAAGGTAAACTGTGTAAAGGTGTGTGTTTAAAACCTTAGAACTGGAAAAATTTTAACAGGAAATTCTTCCTTATCTTAATAACATCCTGAAATCCCTGAGCAGAAACAAATAATCTTGTTTAATTAGAATAAGGTGTTTTCAGGTGTTCTTGTATACATCTGCACATGCTGCTAATAACAATGATTTCACCGTCCTCCTAGTTCTATTATAACACTTTTGACAGTTCATAAATGTAATTTCGCAGTCATATTCGTTTATCAGAGTTGGCAATGTAGAGAATGGATTTCGCAGCGACGCCTGGTGGAAATCTGTGGAATCGATCAATTATCCTTTCTCGAAAACAAGGCAATAACCCTTGTGAGAACCATCGCCATGCGTCTGCTTAAATCTAATGTTTGACATTGTGAAATTAATATCGCTGGCGATACAATCCGAAAATGCATAGATTGTTTGCCACCATTTTAATGGGATCTGGTGCAGATGTAATTTATTCAAGTGGCTTTCTTCATTTCATTTCAAAGCGATTTCTGCTGTAGCGGAAGAAATCAATAAGGATATTTATTATTTTCTTTATGTTTTTCTGTATATTTTTATATTTAGTCTGTTTGCGTGTTCCTAGTGTAGTACGCATGAAATTATTTACTATTGCAAATTATTTATTTCAACGGGGGTACATTTTAAGAATGTTCTTAGAAACAGAAGTGCCTTTCTAAGTATATTTATACTTAGTATTTTTTTCCAAAATTTTTCCGTTAAATTTAATCCTTTTCTTACCATAACGGCCCATGATTATAGTTTAAAATAAAATGGAAAGACGGTTTAATATTTATCACATTTCTTATTTGTTTTCTATTTCTCGTTTTTCATTTTGTTAATTAAAATCATACTGTTCCATTTATTATTCTTATTAGCCAAAGGAGCGTTAGCCCCTCCGAACGGCATTTTGCTTCGATTCACTATAAACCACATTTCACTTTTTAAATCGTTGCCACAAAATGTTATCTATCGTACTATATTTAAAGAAATTAAAAAATGAAGAAGCTCCGTGAATGTACGTATATTTCTCGCACTGTGAAAAAACGACGGTACCTAGAGCCATCAAATTTTGAAAAGCGTGATCCTCCACCTGAGCATGGGAACCTGGAAGCCCAAATTTGGAATGTGTTTTATTATCTATTTCATATTATGTAAAGCATTTATGGATTTTTGATTAAACAGTGGCAAGACTGTACGAGGAGAAAACATTTTTATCTCCAGCGCGCGAGACTATGTATGGGAAATTCGAAAGATATGCCCTTTTTAAATATTTTCTGCCTCTGCTGCTGACTTAATTTTGTGTGAAAATCGTGATATCTAATAAATAAAGATAATGCATAAAACGTTAGTAAACGACCCTTTAGGCGTAAGATTATTATAAAATATGAAGGGTTTTAGAATTTGTTTTCCATTTTGGGTTCCTTTTATTTTATTTCATTCTGTTTAACAGTCTGTTAAAAATTCAGTTATGTGAGATAGTTTCCCGGCGCACGGATAGTCTTTTTTATGATTTAATTCGGATATTATAGAATGAATAGAAATGTAAAATTGAAAAGGGATTTGTTCAAATATGCGAGATGACGAAAAGAGTTTACCATGAATTATTGATCGTTGGATAGAGAAGTTTGTTCGCTTACGCGTTAGAATAAACTATTACGCTACCAGCGTATAACGGACTCTTAAGAGACTAATAAAAATATTCTAAAGCATTCATTTATTTGCTGAAAAGATGTCAAATAAAACACCGTCATGTAAATAACAAGTTCTTTAATAAGCCTAACTAACTACACGCACATATTTTGCTAATTCTATCCGTTGTTTTGTTGTCACTTCCAAGAAACTAAAGTAACAATAAATATTAGTGGCCAAACGACATTAAGTAAAATAATAAATTAAAGCACTTATAAAATAATTACATTCAGTTTAAATCCAACAAATTTCCAATTCCCCTTGAGAAGTAGGGATTTTTCTTTGGAATCAAAAATAGGTCTCTGTTTTATTTCACATTTGAAATGGCAATTTCAGTGTATTTACCTAAAACTTCTAGTTACTAATTACCACAATAGTGCACATTTGTTTTCTATTTTTCATTTCGCATTTCTTTTGAGATAATTTTCATTTATGTTCTATATTATTTTATTAGATATTTATATGTATGTGTGTGTGTGTGTGTGTAATAAAAATCACTGTATATAACTTGAGTTAAAATATCACGCCGAATAACGGTTACTCCATATACATAAATAAAAACATGCACAGTACTACATATATACAGGATGTTTCGGCAAATCGGTTACAAATTTACAAGAGAGATGGAGTACATTTAGTCATTGGAAAATCGCATACCAATGCATGCTTTCCTGGCCTCTGTAGTGGCAACACAAAGCACAAGAAAGGAAGAATTTGAACAGGAGGAAGAATTTATTATGCTTAGTACGGCAGAAATAAAGAAATAAATGCAAAAATAAGCAACTATCGTCATCAATAAAGGTGCTCGAAAATACGATCGCGGACCTTGATGCAAGCCTCAAATCTTCGGCAGTTGGAAGATCTGGTGTTCTGGAAAATACAGGCATGTCCCGTATTTCCCAGTACCTGCCACTGTGAATGCAATAAGTTCCTCAGCACTTCTGTGGCGGGTATCGTGCACCAGTTTCCTGACGCACCCCCCAAGAGGACGTAGTCAATGTAAGTAAGGTCTGGTAAACTTCCTGGCCAACGCCCTGGACCACGCCTGCCGATCTCATGTTGAGTATACATTTCTAACACCCACCGTTGATGACGATCGTCAGTTTTTGTTCTTAAAATCCTTAATACAAACATTAACGCCTTTATAAAATTTGCAATAAAAACTAAACACCTGCGAAAAAAATAGAAAAGACAATGATATATTTGTCATCAAGAGGAGACGAGCTCTGTTTTAGTTAATCACTTCAGTGTTATGGCTTTGTTAGGATTTGTTCATAGGAATATTGCTTGATTTATTATTAATTATTATCGGTTTATTACATCATTCATTGTTATATGCTAAATAATGTTTCACAAAATTTTACTATAAGCAAAGTTAGTATTGTTACGAAAAATTCGGCGGTTGCGCCTGTATGTAAGCTTTCCGGCATAGCACTAGGGTTGCCATAAAATAGTCTATGGTAGGATTGCCAGATTGGCGACTTTATCGCCCATTTGGCGACCAAATCGGCGATATCCCATGGTCCAATCGGGAAGCTTCTAGAATAACTTCCTGTCGAGATATTTCTCGAAACGTGAAGAACTTAAAGAAAAGCTATATAAACCCTTGCGTTTCTGAGAGCCAGCAGTGTGATTAGTTGTGAGGATTGCGAGAATAGCTGCTTACTGTGAGTGCGAAGCAACGCGACAGTTTTGTGAACGGAAAGCGATCGAGATAGTGCTTTGCCGTGAAGCTACCTTTACAGTATAGCTTGACAGTGTATTGGTGATTGTTCCACGGTGTTTATTATAAGTTCAATGTTGCCGTGAAGCTACCTTTACAGTTACAGCCTGAAGCTGTGTTGCTGATTGTTTCAGCGTATTTATTGTAGATTTTCGACGCTTTTAAAGGTGATTTTGGAACTGTGCTGTAAATAGTGATTCCTGTAAATAAATTGTGCTTTTTATTGTTCTGCATCGTGTTTTCATCGGATACTCTCAAATCTACGAACCCGTATAAACGCAACAACTGGTGTCAGAAGTGGGATTTGAGAGTGAATGCCAGTCATCCGTCTACAGGAGAAAATGAAGGCGGAGGAAATGAGAGCTTTGATGGACATGTTAGCAGCTCTGAAAGCCGGACAAGAAAAGATAAACGCCAGACAAAAAAAGATGAACGCCAGATATGAAGAGATGAAACAAGAGATAAAAGCTGGCTATGAAGAGATGATAGCCGAGATGAAGGCCGAGCGCGAAAAGAGGAAAGTCGGCCGAGAAAAGGTACGAGAGCAACTCCAACAGATGAAAGAGGAGCTTGCAGAAGAAACTGGAGCCATAAAAGAAGATGCGGAAAACAAAGTGGCATCTGAAGAGTCAGAGGATGAAGAAACGGAGGAAGTAGCTGGTGGAGTGTTTGAGAAAGATCCAGAAATTATGGATGAAACATCCAACGGGATGAAAGGAAAAGAAGGAAAGCATGAAGAAATAAAAGACGGGAAAGAAGCTTTTGATTCCCAAGTGCCTGAAGTAAAGACAGAAGAAAATGAAAATGCGAAAGTCAAGATCATAGAAAACGATAGTGAAGTTACGAAGTCGCAGTTAGCAAGTATTGAACCATCTGAAAACTCATGTGACTCTGAGATGGAAGATGCTGATGTACAGCTTACGCAGAGTGATCCAGTATTGCAAGAAAATTTACCTACTTCGCAAACTGTGTGTGTGTCTTTTAATGAAGATTGTGTAGACATGGACTCGATTCTAAACCAGGATACTTCTGCTTGTAAAGGATCGGATTCTATTCATGGTCCTGGTGTAAACATCGGAACTCGCTCTCAGGAAATAGAGGTGAATAAGCATGTACCTTCTGCTGTGAGTATCGAGGTGAACTGTACACACAGTGCGAATAAACTACAGAGTGGTGAACGAACTGTTTCCGATCTTCCTGTGCAAGAAAAGTCTGAAATGACTGAATCTTCAGACTGTGATATGGAAAACAGAAATATATCTGAGAACTGCCGTGGAAAAGTATTTGACCCGGGTATAACTTAGTGAAAAGCCTAAGACTAAAATCCATTCTGAACTTTAATAGTATAGTTTAAAATTGTTATGTGTTTAACTTATGTATATAATGTAAATATTTGTTTCTTTAGTAATTAGTGATAGTTATTTTTGTTATGGGTGCCGCGTATTTCGTAATGGTTTTATGTTTAATTGTAGGACTTATGCCTAGTTGCTTGTACATAGATTTTGTAATTAGTGTAAATGTTTTTGTTATTTGTAAATACTGTAAATATTTGCAAATTTTGTTATTATTGTAATTTATTTATTTGTTTTGTAGCTTTTTCGATTATTTCTTTTTGGCTCCCAGCCAGGGATTGTACTGCCCGGGACGTGCAGTCCTTGGGAGGGGGCAGTGTTACGAAAAATTCGGCGGTTGCGCCTGTATGTAAGCTTTCCGGCATAGCACTAGGGTTGCCATAAAATAGTGTATGGTAGAATTGCCAGATTGGCGACTTTATCGCCCATTTGGCGACCAAATCGACGATATCCCATGGTCCAATCGGGAAGCTTCTAGAATAACTTCCTGTCGAGATATTTCTCGAAACGTGTCGAACTTAAAGAAAAGCTATATAAACCCTTGCGTTTCAGTTAGTTGCGGGTTGCGAGTTAGTTGCGAGCAGTGTGATTAGTTCTGAGAATAGCTGCTACGCGAGAGTTCTGTGAACGGAAAGCAATCGAGATAGTGCTTTGCCGTGAAGCTACCTTTACAGTATAGCTTGACAGTGGATTGGTGATTGTTCCACGGTGTTTATTATAAGTTCAGTGTTGCCGTGAAGTTACCTTTACAGTTACAGCCTGAAGCTGTGTTGCTGATTGTTTCAGCGTATTTATTGTAGATTTTAGACGCTTTTAAAGGTAGTTTTGGAACTGTGCTGTAAATAGTGATTCCTGTAAATAAATTGTGCTTTTTATTGTTCTGCATCGTGTTTTCATCGGATACTCTCAAATCTACGAACCCGTATAAACGCAACAGTATCAAATATTCTAAGTATTATAAATCTACTGATATGTACCAAAGTATGCAAGTGCAATGGCACCGATTGTTAACATTTCTTATAATCTCTTCATTCATATATTCTTAATTTCGTATTATGTAACTCATGTCCTAAATTTTAGTAAATAACAGAAGTGCAGTTGGACTATACCCCCCATTTACTCACAGGTAACATTGGGTGCCCCTTGGCACTTCTAAATGTACATATTTTTGTTCTTATTTCTTGGTTTCTGCTGCACTAAACGTAATAAACATACTCTGTCACAAAAAAATATATGACCCCAGAGGAAATCGAGCCACAATCATAAACTCTTCAGGAATGTCTTCTGGAAAGAGATACGCAAATGATTTAACTTTCGATGCCAGTGAGTGCACTGAAGTGCATGTTTGTAAACTCTCCCAGCTGTGCATCTCATAAGTTCTGCGCTTATGAGATGCATAGCTGGGAGAGTTTGCAAACATGATTGATCATGCCGTAGACCTATTGAAAAGAATTATGTGGTCTTGGATTGTGACTAGAGATGCCTCTGAGACTTAACTTGCAGCAGCACGAGCATTTGTCAGACTTTGAGAAGGGGCGCATAATAGGCCTCAGAGAAACAGATTAGTCGAACAGGAGTATCTAGTTGCTCGTTGTTGGGGACAGCAGACCACAGAAGGAATGGTTTACTGTAGCGGAAGATTAGGTCGTCTCAGGAGGACACATGAACGCGAGGACCGTGCAAAAATTACAGCTGCTGCTTTGGCAGCAACAACGTCACTAGCATAGATTCGACGCCATTTACCATCTTCCAGGTTCCCGGTGGTATCAAAGGAAACCATTCGGAGACGACTGGCAGACGCTGGTGTATGCTGCCGATATCCATTAAGACTTCTACCACTAACCCACATCATAGGCAGTGTCGACTGGATTATTTCCGAACACGCAAAAGCTGGAGTGTGACTTACTGGAGATATGTGATCTTCAGCGATGAATCCCGAATAAGTTCCTGTGTTGATGACCAACGTACACGCGTGTGGAGGCGGCCAGGCCAGCGGTCCTATCCTGGTATTTGTTGTCGAGGGAAATACGGCGATTACACAGTGTGACAGTGTGGGGAGTGATTTGTTGGGACACACGATCAGCTGTAGTCACCCTTCAAGACACTATGACGGCTCGCAGTTACTTGATGACGTTTTAACGCCAATTGTACTGCCTATGCTATCAAGTCGCCCAGGTGTCATTTATGAGCAGGACAACGCTCGTCCACATGCTGCGCGACTCTTCTAACAATGCCTCCAAGGATATGACGTACTCACGTGGCATGTCAAGTCACCAGACCTCTTACCAATACATCAGTTTGGGACATGCTTGAAAGACACCTACAGCCGTCCCGGAATATTGGTGAATTAAGGACCCATTTGCAAACATTATGGCATGATCTACCGTAGGGGGTCATAGGTTACTTGCTTGATTCTATACCCCACCGTGTTTCGGCTTGTATAGCTGCGAGAGGTGGGTTGATGTACGTATTGATTTGTAACCTTTCTCTGAATAAAACAATCTTTTCTTCTGAATTTGTGACCATTTGTTTAGTTCCTCATACACTATGTATATGCTAAATTTCATGATAGTACTAGCTCGTTTCCTTTTGGGTGCATATATTTTGTTTGCGGCAGAGTGTATATTCTCAATCTGTTAGTGTCCTTGCTTTCTTGTATTTTATGTTGTCACTACCTCCCCAGGAAAGTGTTTTCGACCATGCATTGCTATGTGTTTTCCATCGTCTAGGTGTACTTTATCCCTCTTGAAAATTTGTAGCCGACATGCTGAATCACCCTGTATATATAAACATGTATGAATGTGTAATAGAAATTATTTTCAATAATGGATGACATAGGTACATAATTATGGACTGATCGGTATTAGCGCATAATGATTAAAGTAGCTGTCATGGCCAGTTAACACTATTTTTGAGTGCTGCATATTAATTTTGATCGCAGTTAAACCTGTGTTCGTGACCAGTATTCATTTGTATTACAATACTTTTAATGAATGAATGATAAGTGTCAGCAGTTTATAGTCTTTTACTTTAAAATAGGAACTTCGAAGTTATTTTCGCCGCCCGATTTGACTCGTTATCATGGAAACAACTGCAGCGAAAATTCGTTTAATTCCTCCTCTCCCTCTTACACACACTTCATTTCCGTTTAGCATGTTTCACTTCGTGAAAAGCACGCGAATGAAGGCTGTCTTGAATTACAGTCTGAAATGACCTGGAAAAATAAATTTTGTGCTTTGATGACACTGTGTTACTATCATGAACGTTGCATGGGGACTGCAATGGCATTGATGTGTCTATTTTTTAGCAACGGAATATAACAATACAAGCGAAAGAAGGATGTGAATTTTCTAAACGAATATTTGGGTAAAATTGTAGCTGTGCATTTTATAAGAGCTAATTTTATACTTCGGTGTACAGTTTTAATATTTGGACTGCTTGAAATATTATATAAGTGCCCGCTTCATGAGCAGTACGGGATTATGTTAGAAGGATTAATATTGAAATAACACAAGTCAAAGACATTTATTATAAGCAGTTACCCCTTTTAGAATGGGAAGGAGAAATAGCTATATTAAAAAGAAAACGTAGAGGATTATTGTAAATAAAAATTAATATTTTAATGTTACTTAGTTGTTATTTTATTTTTATGACAGTAAATACTATAGCAACTCTTTTAAAGAAAGTAGATAATTTTATACAAAAAAATTATATATCTTCATAACTTTGAAAAATACGAAAATCATTGTTTTATAAAACAAACAGCAGTGGTAGGCGGTAGGGTCAGTTCTAAACATAGGCAGCTTTGAAGGCAATTTTTCGATGGCGCCATCAAGTTGTTCACATAATTGAATAAATTGAATAAAAGCATACTTTTCTTTGAATACACTGCACCAAATGTACGTTACAGACCTACGTTACCGAATTTGAAAGAGCATATTTTAGGTAATAGGCCAAACGTTCGAGGAAGCTAATTTATATTAAAATGTTTTTTCTCATATGTAATACTTAAGACATAGGCACCTACGCAAAATTAATTTCTAGTTTATTTTCCGCTTAGAAAACTCGGTGATGTTTACTTTACAGGAGATTCTGAATTACTTACTTGAATCTGATAATAAAGCTTACATTCGAAATGTATGTTCATTTACTTCTTTATTATTTAATTCAAAATTCAAGTTCAAATTATATTTACACTTGAAAAAATGCATTTATTGAGTGGATTGTTTTTCGTTTGAAGCTTCTGGTTTTGATTTGCCACACAAGTATTTGATGCTCTTCTCAGAGTGTGATTTTTAGATAAACTTTGCTGTGTTTTTTACTAATTTTAAGGAATCTATGCAATACTTTCTTACGTTTGACCAACCACTGACAAGCAAAAGTACATGATGCCTGCAACGTTTATCCTATTATTGTTGACACCCTGTAAGAAGAGATTATGCTGTTAACATATTCATACGTATATCAATATTTGTCCAACTTTTCGCTTAATATATATGTTACGGTGAAACACCGAAATCTGGAGAATGTCGACTTTCACCGGTGAATGTCAACATTCACATAGTCGCTCGGTGTATGTCCGAAATATTCTCCAAATACTCTTATTTCTGCCTTACACCAAAGAATGTCGACATTCATCATGTACTAATGGTGACTGTTGAATATATGAGAATATTAGATTTTCTTCTCCGTAATTCGGTCGCTAAAAAACACACAAGTACTTAAAACACACAATACATTCGAAATGAGAAAGGAAAATAATAGAAGTTAAAAAACTTACTTAATTATACAGTACGTAGTAAATGAGAAAATAAAATAATAGTAATCAAAAACTCACTCAATTATGTGATTCAAATCTGATTCATTGCAGCAACTCAAACTATTATGAGACTTTGAATTGCTCAAGAGGCCCTCGCTTTTACAACTGCATTTATGGGAAACGGCCAGTCGCCTCTCTTTTCGACCTACACCAGAGCATATCTGTGATTGTCGACATACACCGGTGAGGGTCCGAATGTACAAGAATGCAATGTTATATTCGATCTTTCACCGGCGTATTTGGTGAATGTTGACATTCTCCGGTGAAAGTCGACATTCTCCAATTTCGGTCTTTCACAGTAACACATATATCTTGTAACATCCAGCAATACGTAACCTATGTTGTAAAATGTAACCCTGTACGTTTTAACAAATATCTTGTATCATCCTGTAATATGTGTCATATACTCGTATCATCCTGTAATATGCTTCATATATCTCGTATCATCCTTTCATATGTTTTATGTATCATGTATCTTGGTATCTGCCTATATTAGTATCTTCTGCACCTTGTATCATATATCGCGCAACATCCTGCAATACGTAACCAATGTTGTAAAATGTAACCCTGTATGTTATAAAAATTTCTCGTATCGTCCTGTAATGTTTGTCATCTTTCTCGTATCATCCTGTGATATGTATCATATATCTCGTATCATCCTTTAATATGTAACCTATTTTGACCCTTCTGTTCTTAAGTATGTGTGTGTTCTCTTATGCATGTCACCTTACGTATCTATTGACATTCTCCAATTTCGGTTTTTCACAGTAACATATACATAAAATGAGCATTTGGGGATCCAAAAGTATTCATTACAGAGCTGTAGTAGGACAATTCAAAGTGAATTGGTGCGGGATGTAGTGTGACACGATTTTAGGACAGTTTTCTTACATTTACAAACAATAACATTCGGTGTTTACTTCGATATGTTGGTAAATTGCATTTGCTCACAGCTGCAGAACCGTCAGCCAGAGGTCATGTTTTAGCAGGATTGCACGCCAATATGTTGACAGACATCACAAAGACTTGCATATGAAAGTAACCGTGCTTGTGGAAATGTGAACAGTACCAAAAGGTATACGTTGTTCCATTCCCAAATAATAAGCTGTTAAAGTTGTTCAGGGATTTTGCGGGCACAGTATATTTTATTACAATACTTTCCCATGTTAAACGTATTATAAAACAAGTTAGCCTGCAATTCAGAGTTGATCAATTCCATATGCCCTCATGTTCTTAATGTGATTATAAAAAAGATATTTATGTAATATTTTTCTTTCTCCTAACTTATTCGAAACTATTATAATTTACAATGTTTTGAAAATAACCAAAATGTCATTATTTTCATGGGTAATCTCTCTAAATAAATATATTGTTGCGTGCGTACGGGTTTGTAATATATTAAACCCACAAGTCCGAAAAAAGTTAATAAAAATTTATTTTTATAGCAAGAAATATAACAAAACGCTGGATTATTTCTCAAAGATATTCGTACAATATCACGCAATATAAACAGTAGCTATATTTTAAACTACTAAAATGTTAACTACAACGCACTCCAAAGCGCAGAGAAAGCATATCCGATCACAAAATTACAGCAGCTAAGTAAACAGCTACCAAGCTGAGATGTTTCTCTCCGTCTTTTTATAGCCTTTTAAGACGGCCGCGCAAGATAAATCTACCAATTTCTGGAAAGCAAAAAGAGTAGAATTACGGTTAGGGGGAAGCTAATTACATTTATTCAAATAAAAAATAAATTGCGGTGATAAACGTTTATTCAATATTAAATGCACGTGCTTTTGTATTTTTATTTTTCCAGTAGCTTTCTCTTAAAATATGTGGCGCGCTGCATTGCATTAGGAAATAAAACAATTTTAATTATAATCCTATTAAAAATATCTAACTAAATACACAATTCGTAACAATATTTAATGCACGGGTAAAGAATTATAATTTAGGATTTTTACGAGTAAATAAGAAATTAAATGTTTTTATTTAATTAATAATTATATAAGGTATTTTCCCCCTCTTTCCCGGATGCCTTCGTGGTGTAGCAGTGGCACTTTCGGCGTGCATTCGCGAAGTCCAAGTTCAAGTGCCAGCATAATCATCGTATTTGCTTCAATAAAACTTAATGACTTTACAGTGGCACAAGAACTAAAATGTGGTGGACATTAATATGTCACCACCATGATTTGGAGTTTGGGTTCCCCATACCCAGTCGCCCTTTAAAAGGGGAAGTATATAAGGTATTTTCTCCCTCCTTTCTGCCTGTCTCCGTTGTGTAATGGCAGCAAACTTGGCACGTGCTCGAGAGGTCCGGATCGAATCCCGCCGAGGGCACTGCTCAATTTTCACGTCTTCTGTGTCAAAAAAACCTACTGATTCTGCAATTACTAATATAGTATTTTTTTCTCTTTTGAATTAACTTCTTAGAGATAAGTGTATTTACATTTTATTTATCTTATTATTCTAATATGAAAATGGATACACATGAAGCTAATTTTTTTACTAATGTTTTTAAAATATTTTAATGTTGTCATACAGCTTGAAGCCGTGATATTTTATATCTTTTTTTTTTCATTCTTTTTTATTTTCTGTTCGCGTCTTTCAGTTTTTCTTTTCGGAAAAGAAATTGTTAAAAATAGTTAATGTTTGTTAAATACATATTTACGCTTCTGAATGTACAATGGAGTTGCGTGTTGCTAGATCCATCTTCAGTTGAAAATATTTCAAGCCGAGATTACATTGAACTTTAACAGCACCGTAACTTAGACTGATCCAAGAAATTTCTGAGCTCCGTAAGGCAAATTTTAAGAAATACGTCACCCTACTAAAGCTCGCCAACAGCCCGAACAAAATCAAAACTGCATTTTACACATATACCGGGTGCGTCATAAATTCGTGCAAAGTTCAAAAATTCGTAATAAAAGAAGGAATGCACGGAAAAATTTTCTCTGTGCGCCAATATGGTCAGAAAGACAGTGGATTTTTTTTCCATGCAAAAAAAAATGTTTCCAAAAGTAACCGACAGAGGGCGCTCACACATCATCCTGAGACGCTTTATTCAAATCATGCAAACAGAAACAGGCAATCAAACAGATCACAATATCATGACATTATACATTTATTCTATAGTAACAGATGTTCAACATTACCACCACCACCATCACAAGGTAATAGGCAAGTGAGGCGCGTCACTACGCCCATTACAGCGGAGTGCAGAAAGTCGCCATCGATGGCAGCGAAGGTCAGTCGAATGGCAGTTTTCAGTTCCACCAGTGTGGTTGAGAAGCCCTGGTAAACACGAGGCCTTAAGTATCCCCACAACTAAAAATCTGCCGGGGTCAAGTCTGCTGAACTTCAGGGCCACTGAATCTTACAACCGCGTTTTATCACTCGGTCTTCGGTGAAAGATTCCAACAGGAAAACGTCTTGACGTCACGTGCAATGTGGGGCAGGGCACCATCCTGCATGAAGGTGACAACAGGTAAGACATGTCTTTTCTACAATGCAGGCACAATGTGGTCACGCAAAAGCGTAAGACACCGTGCTGCAGTGACTGTACAGATTTTTACGCCGGATACTGGACAGGGTTCTTCAAAAATGAAAGGGCCCAGAATAAAAGATGCAGTGAAACCACACCAAGCGGTCACAAGAGGAGAATGCAGTGGCTGGCTTTGGTATTCACAAGGGTTGGACGTATTACGTCACCATGCAGTGAAAAGTGAGCTTCCTCCGTCCACATGACGTCCAGCAACCATTGTGGGTTACCTTCCATTTGGGACAGCGCTCATGTAGCATAGTTTTGTCTTGCATCTGTATCTGCCGGTAATAACTGGTGAAGTCGTTGGATTTTGCATGGATACAGATCCAAAATTTTGTGCAGAATACGTCGAATCAACGCTTCCGGAATCCCCGTTCTTCTCTCAGCTTCACGAGCACTGCTACTCCCCGCTGATGTCTCGGCTGCCATATCTTTCATGACACTTTGTACCACATGGACGCAGTCCGCTCTCAAGTGTGTTCTGCCACTTCGTTGACGATCCTCCAAACTCTCAGGTTCCTCAAAACGTCGTACTAAATTCCGTATCCCATTGAATGAAATAGGGCTTTTTTGCGCCTTCAGTCCTTTCTCCGTTCGAAACTTTCGCAATGTAACAGTTGTGGATTCACCATTCTTGTAGAACAATTTAACCGCTCACGCCCGATCTGGTAAAGAAAGCATGCTGCTGGCTTCGAATGACGGATCCGTTTCCAATCAAGTGTTCTATTGAGAGCCTGATTTGCATAAAACATCTCAGTATGACGTGTGAGCGCCCTCTGTTGGTTACTTTTGCAAACCTTTTTTTATCATGGAAAACAATCCAATGTCTTTCTGACCATATTGGCCCAAACAGAACATTCTTCCGTGAATTCCTTCTTTTATTACGAATTTTTGAACTTTGCACGAATTTATGACGCACCCGGTATTTATTAAAAAATGCATTTCAACTAATTGTTGCTTTATATGTTATATTTTAATGTGTTAAATAATTATATTTATAATATTCAATAGATGACTGATCATTCTTCTATGAACAGCTATAAAATTCAGAGACTTTTAAATAATGTAAGAAAAAACATTCAAAATATTGAATTTATGGCATATAAACTTTACAAAAGTCAAAATTTCTTTCTTTGGTTTTGGCTGCATGTAACACTTCTACTAGAATTAGGGATAAATAATGTTTGTATATCAATTGCTGTTAAAGATAATATTGTGAAGGACATAAATAAATGTATTCAGTTAGTATATTTTGTTAACTTTTTTCTAAATTTGTAATAACATGCTTGTTACGTTACGTACTTTAGATTTCTTTTCGTCTTTTCAGGTAAGCCTTTTCTGTGTTTCAAGTTGCCCTCTCCTACTTGGTAAGTTTTTATATTTTATCGAGATATTTGTACTATATTTTTCTTCTAAATGAGGACAAGTAAGAGAGCTAAATGACATTGAATACATAAAACTGATAAAAAAAAGGGGAAAAAAGAAGGAAAAATCTTATTTTAACATCTAATACTGCAGGCGTAATTAGTATCCTGAATATGGCAACGCAGCCTCGATTCGTAAATACTCAGTTATTTATTCGAATAAATACATGTAGTCAAAGAATAACATCTCTCAAAGATGTATGTCTTGAAAGATTTTTCTCATCGCAGTAAAACTATAGCTATTGTGTTTTATACAGAGTGTCGGATTATACAGAGTGCCGCATAAAGTTAATAAGACCGTCCAAACTCTGCACAGCCAGATTCCTCACTTGGAATACTTAAAAAATGCCCATAGGAACTGTGCCAGTACGGCCCACAGTTTTTGGAACAAATGCGAAAGAAACGTATGACGTCATATCTGGTGCAAAACATCGGTATTTGCATAGGAAGATGCTTAAAATGTCCGCCATGCAAATCGAATCATACATGCGTGCGCCGTGGAGTGTCTGTTGTTCTAGGAGAATAGTGACCACCGAAGTATACGCTGCAAGAAGACGAGCTACTAAGTTACTTTCTCTAGTAACAAGGACCATTTCCTTCAGATGGCTCCATAGGAAGAAATCCAAAGGTGTCAGATCTGGTGATCGTGATGGCCATAAAACCGGACCTTCACAACAAATCCAGCTGCCTGGGTATTCCACATCTAGCCAGTGACGTATAGAGAACTTGAATTTGCTAGAGCTGCAGCACGATGGAACCATAAGAGATACGTCCGATCTGACGTCATACGTTTCTTTCGCATTTTTCTTGAAAACTATGGATCGTAGAGGTCCAGCATTATTGGATAATTTTTAAGTATTCCAAACGAGGAAGCCGGTTGCAAGTTTGGGTGGTTTTGATGGGACACTCTATATAATTCTATTCCGAAGAAATTTAATTTACATTTGATGTCAAATTAACAATTTGAAATCTGTAATTTATTAGTATATATATATATATATATGTAATAATAATAAAAAAATGTCTGTAGTGCTGACCAGGAGGAATTTTAACGTCGTAGAAGTGTTTATCTATAACGAATAGGAAATTGGAGGCGAAGGCAGATTAAATCTTCATTTTTTATTTCCGCTTGTTGTGGCCACAATCAACTTGGCACATGAAATGTGCCTATTCCAAAATAGCTCACATTTTAGATTAATTTTCAGTAAGAAAGAAGAAAGCAGCAGGTAGCAGTTCAACTAGACCGAAGCGTAAAGAGCAAGTGCGTTACGTTCAAGGTGAAATCCCAATTCAGACTGAGTTAGTTTTGGTTTACAATGAATTTTGATTGGACAGTTAATACTTCTGTAAAATTATTATTGGTTACTTGACTTTTAGTTCCATTTACATCATCAGAATTATGTAAGTGTCATATGGCATGGATCAGTCTAGAAATGACGCAGGGGTAATACTAAAGGTATATTTTTCCTTAAATATTTCACTTACACACCCAATTAGAAAATTCGTCAAAATAAACTGGGGAATTTGAGAAACATAATACCAACAGTGTAGTTGAAATTGTGTAGAAAATACAAAAGTTAGGGAAGTTGAGTAAAAAGCCTAAACTGCAAAATATTTATTCATTATACGCAGTTAATGGAATACAGAGAGTTCTATACTTTATAAGAAGTAGGCGAGATATGAGGATGTCACATGTCACCTACTTCTAGTTAGTTAGAAACTAGAACTAGTTAGAAAACTGATCACTTACGCTGATTTATACAACCAGTTTTATTCATCCGGTTAATTAATCGGAAATTATCCTTTAAAGTAAAGTGTTTAGGATTATTAGTGTTACAGATTTCGTTTTTATTTAGCTACTTATTTAGAATTGTAATTAAAATTGCTTTTTTTTCCCATCCCACGCAGACGATTTTTGAAGAGAAAGCTACTACGCAAAAGTAAAAATAAAAGAGCGCGTACATTTAATATTAAATAAATAAATAAATATCTCGTAATTACTGTTGGCGTCCACAAAACTGGAGAAAATCGAGGTTTTACCAGAATATTCTAGTAAATAATTAAAAAGCTTATAAAAGCAGAATTAAAACACCCCATCTCAGTTGCAGTTGTAGCTGTTTTAAGCGAACTGTTTGTTTGCTTAATGCTGTGATTGATTGTAGCGAATTCGCTGTGAGATTGGATTAACTTTCTCTGTTTTGAATTGAGTTCTGTTTAACGTTCGATATATTGCGATATCGTACGAATATCTCTGAGGAAATATTTCAGCATTTTGCGAGCATTCAGCGAACCATCCTTAACAACAACTCGTTAGTAGTTTCCAGAAATAAACAGGACTGGGACAAGAAGTCACCACTGTTTTTACTGGCTTACAGCAGTGCTGTCCACGAGACTACCGACTATTCCCATATCTCAGATGCTGTTCGTCGTGACCTTCGTCTGCCATGTGTTCTTTTGTTTGGTCGCCCTCCGGATGCCCCTTCATCGCCTGAGGAGTACATTCAAGATCTCCCGGCCCAGTTTGAAATGATGCACAACTTTGCACGAGAGCGAGTCAACTTGACGACGGAGAAGATGAAGACCCGATACGACACCAGAGCTACTGGAATCGTTTCAATGAAGGAGACAAGGTGTGGTTGTGGAATTCGACTCGACGGAATAGACTCTGTTCGAAACTACAGTCACCTTGGGATGGTCCACACACAGTCCTAAACGGGCTGAAGTTTGGATCCGCAAGTCATCGAACATTAAGCAAAGAAAATGTACTGTTAAGAAGGAAAACTTCGCAGAAGCAGAAGTGGCTCCCTTCCAACGAAAAGGGAAACAACTGCGCATGCGTGAAATATCTGTCGCCAAAAAGCGCCAAAGCTCGAAGCTGAATGTCGAAGTTAGTTTGAACAGGTTCGACCGTTACGTTTAGCAAGAGTTTAAACAAAGAATAGGTTCTTTGGTTTCAAGTAGCAATATGGACAATGGAAGTTTGTCAGCCAGTGAAAGTGAAACTTCGCCTAATATTTCATCATTTCCGAGTTTAAATTATCGCGACAAGTCAAAGAACGATTCATCTTAACCCGTGTTCCTCCATTTCCTATACACGTCGCGGAGGGGGAAAATGTCGGCTAAGTACCAAAGAACCGGCACACCACAGAGGGGAAATTCTCGCCAACAGATTCCGTCGCCAAATCCCTTGGCGAATGTTCTCTTTTCTTTGTAGCGGGGTTGCAGACAAAGTGGTTTACATTACGTCTATGGAGCCTTTCCTTCTTTACATAGAGGTTCTTTGCATTAAGTCTAAAGTCATGCATTACAACACGTTAGCTCCTTACTATGGCCATAGTACGTAGTGTATATAATTGTAAATAGTAATAGAAACAGTATAAGACCATGGTCCTTTTTGTATTTAGCATTTGATAGTATTTGATTTGTATTTAGTATCTGATAATAGCTGATTTGCATTTAATATTTGTTAGTATTTGATTTGGGTTTGGTGTTTGATAGTATTTGATTTGCTGAAATTGATTTATTGCAATTATTGTAGTGTAGTGTTTATTATTGCATTAATGCCTTAGTGGTAAGTTTGGCTTCCTGTCCAGGGATTGTACTGCCCGGGACGCGCAGTCCTTGAGAAGGGGGCAGTGTTACGGATTTCGTATTTATTTAGCTACTTATTTAGAATTGTAATTAAAATTGTTTTATTTTGCCAAGCAACGCAGCCGATTTTGAAGAGAAAGCTACGTCGGAAAAGTAAAAATAAAAAAGTGCGTGCATTTAATATTTAATAAATAAATAGCTCGTAATTGCTGTTTCCATCCTGAAAAATCGAGATATTTATAAATTTTACCAGAATTTTCTCGCGAATAATTAAAAAGCTCATAAAAGCCGAATTAAAAAACACCTCAGCTCAGTTGCTATTGTTTTTAAGCGACCTTTTGTTTACCAGTGCTGTTATCGATTGTGCCGAATTCGCTGTGAGATTGGAATGAACTTTCTCTATTTTGAATTGAGTTCTGTTTAACGTTTGAGATATTGTACGAATATCTCTGAGGAAATATTTCAGCATTTTGTTTTATTTCTTGATAAAAGAATAAATTTTATTAACTTTTTATCGACTTGTACATTCAACCCATTACGAACCCGTACGCATGTAACAATATTTAACTGTAAATATGCATTCGAATTAGAGAGCGTAATCAGTAAAAATGTCTTGCAGTTAACAAACTTTAGACTCCAGGCAGAAAATAAACATAAATTTGAACATTTTCTTTTCCGATATTTTTGTTTATATTTCAGTATGTTTTGATAAATATTCAGCAAATGAAATTAAAAGTTATCTGATTTTTTATTTTTTAATCAAAATATTTTCGTTTTGTTTAAAAAAATCGGACCCATTAAGTGTTTTCAGGTTGGCAACATCAAAATTTGCATTCTACATTTTGTGCTCTCCTCCTAAATTCGTCTGTTTTTCATGCGTTTATTTAACATTTTGTATATTACTTTTATTTATTAAATATAAAGTTCTCTCGCACTTAAACCATAAAATTCAATCCAATCGTAAAATATTCAAAACAGCTTATCTTTAGAATATCCGATACACAGTCTCGCGCGCTGGAGGTAAAAAATTTTTCCCGTACATTGCTGCCATTTCTCCCTTTGAAATCGTTGAGTTTGGCCCTCTGACCGGCCAGGGTTTTCGCTAAGAAAGTACAAATTTCCAAAAACTACTACCAGAAAAATTTGTTTCTTGATTTAATGTAAAAATTCTCCTGGCATTTTATACCTGGATTTATGTTCTGTTAATATGTTGCCTTAATTTCTTTGATATATTTTAATATGCACGTATATATGCGTTCTTACAGATATCACAAAAAATATTCTAGGCCATACGGCCTTGCCGGTTAGAGGGTTAATACATTTGACAATGTAATTAAATTAATAGAAAAAAAAATTAAAATGTGAAATGTTTTCGATTTTAAATTACGCCCAAAGGGGCGTTTTTTAACGTTTTGTGTATTACGTCTATTTATTAAATGTCATGTTCTTCACACTTTAACATAAAATTCAGTTCAACAGCAATATCGCAAAATACTTTAAAAATGAGCATATCTTTAGAGTTTCCGATACACTGTTCCGCGTGCTAGAGATAAAAAAGTTTTTTCCCCTTAGCGTGTTGCCGTTGTTGCTTTTAAATCGTTGAGTTTGTTAATAAAAATGCGTCAAAGTTTTACAAAATATGAAATCGATAATAAAACAAATTCCAAACTTGGACATCCAGATGCCCATGTTTGGAAGAGGATTACGTTATTCAAAATTTGGGCTCTAGTTAACGTTGCTTTATCTCAATGGGTGAAACATTACATTTATTATTTAGTTTCTGTAAATATAATACAGGGCGGTAACATTGCTGGCAACAATTTCAAAAATGATTGGCCGTTTATAGTAAATCGATGCAAAATGCTAAAACGATATCAATAGCCCTTCTGACCTAACATTTATTTGGGCTAATAATAATAATAATATTATGGATTTCATATTTATTTGACTATTTATTTAGAATTGAAATTAAAATTGCTTTATATTTCCCGTGCAACGCAGACGATTTTTGAAGAGAAAGCTACGTCGAAAAAAAGGGAAAAATATCGGAAAGGTTTCAGATTTTAATTACGTCCAAAGGAGCGTTTATATAACATTTTGTGTGTTACCTTTATTTACTAAATACCATGTTCTTCGCACTTAAACCATAAAATTCAGTTCAACAGCAATATCGCAAGATAATTTTAAAATGAGCATATCTTTAGAATTTCCGATACACAGTCTCGCGCGCTGCTGATAATTTTTCTCCCCGTTCAGTGTTGCCATTGCTCGTTTTGAAATTGTTGAGTTTCTTAATCAAAAATTCGTTAAAGTTTTACAAAATATGATAACGCATAATAATGTAATAAAACAAATTCGAAATTTCAAATTTGGGCTTCGAGGTGACCATGTTCTGATGAAAACTATATGATTCAAAAATTTCATGAGTCTATGCACCGTTGATTGGCTAGACTGCAGATTAGGGGCCAGTCGCCAAATGAAGCGAAATCGCTCCAAATCTGGTAACTTCTTGACGTCATGAAAATCGTTAGGGTTTAGGGTTACAGTTTATAGTATTTAAGCGGGCTTTTTGAATTTTCGTTATTTCAGCGAACAACGTCTACGCGTATTCTTTGATTTCACTGTGCTTCGAGTGCTTCAGCAGCAATTCATATATGGCTAGAGCAGAAATTAGCACTGATATTGGAAAGCTCAGTATTTGCAGCAGTACTAATTTTTGTTTAGGTATTCGAATCTGCTACGGCTCTTTTATTTTTTCCTTACTTTTACACTATTTTTTATGGAACCTGTCTTCCACATTAAAGTAGCAGAATTTAACGTATTTCAATAAAAAAGCAATAAGGCAATAAACATGATTTTATTTCTTTTCTAGCTCTACTGGTGCTAAAAGGCATTTTCTTAACAAGGGCGATTTTACGCCCTTTTCGGTTGCCTCAAATGGAAGACTTACATTTCCGATGTACTGAATCCAGTGTAGCGAAAAGAAGAAAAACAGCAAAGAGTCTTCGCTACTCGGGGGGGAAAGGGGCCGATACTGATTCCCTGTATGTAGTCCATTCATGCATTGAGAGGCGATAATGTAGCACTTATCTTCAGACCTTCAATTATTGGCTTTGATCAAGACAAAGTGGTATATGTTTTAAATCGAATAAGTGCCAGAAATGAGTTTGTGTAGAATACCGATATGCTAAATTACTGCTATACCGTTTAATAAATTAAAATAAAGTTCTAAAATTAAACTTTATCACAAGCCACGGATATGTTTTAGATCTTATTTGAAGCTTATTTAATTTCTCTGGATTGCCGAAAAAGCAAAAAACTATTAATTAAGATTGAATTCGAAGAAAACAAATAATGCACTTGAATCGAATTATTTTATATGGTATATAGTAGGTTATTTCAATATGGGAAAGCACTCGAGGGCTATCTGCCTATGGAAAGGAATGCATTCGTGAAGAACTTTCTAAGGAAAACTAACTCGTATTCACGTTAAACATGGGCAAACGATGAAAAACAACAATGCGACAGACCATTTGTCGAGGCTTGAGCCTCGTTCGAACTACCAGTATTCAGCGTTCTTAAACGTTCAGCCACTGCTAAGGCCCTGTTATGCTATGTATTAACAATCATATACCTCTCTTTTGGAGTATGTTATGCTGAAACAATTTGCAATATTATTAAAGAAATTTAAAATACACAAATTAGCAGATTCTACAGCTGTGTGTTTTCGGCTTCTTACCCCTCCCTGACTTTCATAGCTTTATTCTTAAAAACAGTATTATTGGGATATTTTTGTTTAAAAGAAATTTTTGTACAAAAACAGTATGTGCATCGTTTTGTGACACTGCATGCAGTGTATATATATAAAAACACATACATATTTAATGCAAAATAAAATTCATCCCGTATTCGATTCGGAATAAACCATATTATCATTGAACAAGGGCTGAATTTTAAATGTGTTATTTATTCTAATTTCTTTTGCCTTATGTATATATATATATATACTTATGTATAT
>KK113508.1:496636-519765 GCA_000611955.2 Stegodyphus mimosarum
AAGCCCAAGAGCGCTAAAGCTGCAAAGTAATAAAGCAATAATTCACTGTAAATTATAAAAAGAAAACTTTCCATATTACATCTCCAAGCAACGGAAATCAATTTAAAAACATATTGAATAGGTATTTTTCAGAATTAAAAAAATATAGAATTTTCGGTCCTCCTTGCTTTAAACGCAGTTAAGGAAAAACTAAATCATACCAAAATCAAAAGTAAACTTTTTAGGTATTGAAAAACCAGTTATTGTTATTGATAGCAGATTAATCGACTTATCAAGGGGATAAACCAATCTACCATCAATAAACAGTAACTAAAATAAGAGAGAGTGTTTCTTACTTCCAAGTAAGCGTCAAATTATTTGCTAGATTCAAATATAATTGATACTCAATCAAAATAAAGATATTAGTCACTAAACCAAAAGAATCCTGTTAAAAAGCAAATAATCTTTAAAATTCAAATTTTTTCACTAAGAACACAATTAATCTGAACGAGATGCTCACTTTAGAAGACATATCCCCTACACTCTCTTTTCATTTCAAATACAAAAGTAAAAACAAAAGTAGATTCAAGAACAAATTTTAAAAAGAAATAATCCAAAAAATTAAAGTTAAAAACTGTAGTAAAAAAGAAATTTAAAAATCAAACTAGTAAGCAAAAATTAACCAACTTGCCTTCGAAATTTTAAAACCAAATGACTGGAATGCAAGTAAGTATTAAGAGATAAAAGCAAAAGGGTTGTCGCAATGAATAGTTTTCTATTGAAGAAAGTTAAGCCTAAATTGGCGACAAAATAACAAAATTTCTTGGAGATATAATACACAGAGAGCAGGCTGTTATTAAAATAGCGCTGAAGCTGCTACTAATTTGAATTTATATTCATAATGAAAGTATTTAAAAGCAAATTAATAAGCCCAAGACTTGCGCTAAAGCTGCAAAGTAATAAAGCAGTAATTCACTATAAATTACCAAAAGAAAACTTTCGAAATTACATTATACATTGCACATTTTTATTATATATATATAAAGCAGAATGAATTAGAATAAATAAGCACAGTAGAATTTTTCGAAGCACAGTCGCGATGGCTGAATGGTACGGCGAGAGGAAGGAGTCGATACATTTACCCAATTATTTTATTTATTTGCAGATTTGCTGGCGCACTAGAATAATTCCTTGTAAACAATACACTCCTTAATCATAGGAATTATGATAATTTCTTATATGCACGTCATATCATCATAGAATAAGAACAAAAGGGGGCATAGGAAAAATAGAGATGCCGGCAGGGAGGAAGCTAGGGAAAGTAATGCAGCAGAAGAATAATGATATAATTAACTGTCAGCGGTATTTATACCAAGTTTGATATACAAGTACAGCTAATCTGTGATTGCTTAACTTTAGTTTTAGTTTCCCTTTTCAAGCAACGTTACATAACGATAGAAAGATCTCTAATTTGGAAGAGCAGATGAATTTTAAAGAGAGAGCACCAAATTTAGAATGTTAATTTTGAGGTCGCCAATTATTTTTTAAAGCAGCTAGCGTATTTTGTTATGTCTTACAAACACACACACACACATATTATATTGCATTACATATACTATATACAGACTGAATGTACACAGAACCGATGATATATTTATTTTATCCAAAGAAACACTTCACAGTTCTGGAACTTCCCATAGAAATAGTCTTACAGATCTTTACAGTGTCGCAGAGTATAATCAGTTAACATTCAAGAACGTTAAACACAACGCAGTGCAAAGCGCATCTAAAAGAGGAAACTCACAGAGAGATATTTTAGTATTTCGAACTTAGGCTGAACTAAATAACTGAGAAACTAATACTCTCTCCGGTCTTATATAATTTTCACCCGGCAGCCGAGATATTTCTAGTACTTTGTGCTTCTCGAAATTAGTGGGAGGTATACGAGGTCCGAATACGGTTACAGTTACACAGAACATCAATTACAGTTATTAAATTGCAATAGCCATTACAGTTATACAGGGACCGAACCAAAATGTCGCCAAATAGTCGCGAACTTTGGCGAATTTTGGGGATTTATCGCCAAATTTGGGGAGAAAAAATAGTTATCAAAGTCGTTGCCATCTTGGTGATATCTCGCCAATTGGCGAGATAGCCATTTGCAGAATGTTAAATAGATTTACACTTTTATTCTTATTTTTTCGGCAGAATACCTTTTCATGTTACATTATACAGAAAAGTTCAACGATTTGACATATAATTTGACGAAAATTATCTATTTGTGTCTAAATTCGTAACAATATCCATAGACAGTTGCAGAAAGAGATTATGCCATAGTCAGAGGAAGTCCTTATGCATAATTTATTTCCAAAGCTGTTAAATGTAGACTTTGTTGCAAAAGTGCTTTGCGAGAGAGATGTTCATGTTATTGTATTTTTAAACTTATAAAATTAACTGTGTAAAAACAATAAAATCTAACTTCTTATTGGTTTATTATGGTTATATTTACTAAATGTTTCTCTTCGTTATAGACTCCTGTATGACGAAAACTGACCCAGACGTTTAATTCTAAAATGAAATATTTTAACAGTTTCCTTCAGCTTTTTCTCAAGAAATCAGTTCAAAAAAGTACAATGTTCGAGTTTAATTTCTTTTTTTTCTTTTGATGTCAATCTGTGATTTTTTTTTCGGTGACTTAACATTGCGCAGCATTCTTTAATTTATAATTAAGAATTTCTGTCTAATAATCGTCCAAACAGATTTATTAAATTTGAAATATTTTTCATTTTTAATAACCGTTCAAAAGGCCAATTTTGACTAAAAATCTCCCTTTTTTTTATTTAATATTTTTGAAAACAATATGCTTAGCTATCAGAAACAGCTTTTTGTTTCTTGATATGTTGATTAGAAGTAGAAATATACCAGCTTTTCTGAGATACGACAAACCGGAAGTAATTATCTGCCACACCGGAATGTAAAGTTTGAAGGGTAAATTAAAGTCGCAATTTCCACTTTTTTCTATGTTATTTATAAAAAAATAATTTTAAGCATTTTGATATGTTTGGAGAATCCGGCAGTGTATTTTCATTATGTATTTTCTCTCTTTCGTTTGGCAACAAACGTTTCAAACTTATTGTTTTGTTTACATTGAGCTTTCGATATATCTGTTTTGTGCACAAATTTCCTGCGTCAATTTATTCGCTAAAAACATATTTGTTGGTTTAAAATGTTCAATTTTTGGTGCTAATATCAGTGTAATTCTATTTAATGACCTATTTTCTGATCTTATTAAAATATTTGAGTCACTGAAAATGACTTCTGGATATTCTACAGTCCAAGGGTATTTAGATGTAACAAGAAATTAACGATTCTCGAAAACTTTCATCAAGCTTCGACAAAATTCATAGGAAAAAACTGAAAGCCCTTCGAAAACAAAAAAAAAATGATTGTTTTGAAAAAAATGAAGGGCCAATGTATAAGGCAGAAGCACTTTTAATGAATATTTATGTATATTGTCATGTAACAGTAATCTGAAAACTTTAACCCTGATTTTTGATTAATTCTTTTTTTATGATTTATGTTCTTGACAAACACGATAACTCCGTAAGTTCATCATAGAATCATTTGAAATTTTGCACACATGTTTTATACATTATTATACATAATGTAGCCAAGAAGTTAAAAACGTAACCCCATAGAATTCAAATTACAGCATTTTTCCTTCAATAGCATGCGTATTTTAAAAATGTTTTTAGTGTTGACTGACACATTTGGCCATATGTTACTAGTGAATCAGTATTTTCAAATGATTGTAGTCGAATGTATGCTTCTAGGTAGTACATATAAAATAAAGCCAAACATAGTTTTTTATCATCAATATCTTCTTGTCAGTGATGGTTGATGTTTTTATTAATTTTGATGCAAAATTTTCAGTTTTTTGCATTTTTCTATCTCCAGCGCGCGAGTCTGTTTATCGGAAATCCCGAAGACAGGCTTATTTAAAAATAATTTTACGATATTGCTGTTGAATTTAATTTTCTGGTTTAAGTGCGAAGAACATGATATTTACTAAATAAAGCTAACACACAAAAGGTTAAAAAATTACGTCCCTTTGGCGTAATGTAAAATCTGAAAGCTTTCAGATTTTTATAGATTTAATTTTTAAAATTTTGTTATTTTTTACTACATGATAGAACTTTATATAAATTTAATTATAAATTTTATTAATCAGGTGTACATTTTTGCCGCATCACACAATCTTTGCCTGTAGCTAAATAAAACATATTGTGTCACTATATCTTTCAAGCACTATGTAGAAAACATAATCTTTAGAATTTTCTGACGCTTCAGAAAACACGAGAATTTTACGCATAAAATACGTTAATAAAAACCCATTAAGCTCACTAATGTAATTTTCAACAGCCTTACTTCATAACTGTCACTAATGCCACGATGTTATATCTTAATTGCATCTGATTTTGTTGTTGAGTAGATAAAAGTAATAATTGAATAAAATAATTGTGTTACATACTTTTATTTATTCCACTCATTTCGTATAATTATTTTCTTCATAATGGCCGTTTGCCACTAAATAAATGAATACTGAAGTGTTTTCCGAAAGGAAAAAATACGTAAACCTTTTCCTTAAGATTATACGCTTTAATGGGCATTATTATTCCACATTTCGTTTCCTCCCACTTGCCCCTCATTACACTTAAAACACAAAAGCTTCCGCTTTTTGGGCTATCTAAGCTCCTTTGTGTGTAAAAAAGGAAACATTAGCGATGAGACTTTGACAGTATTGTCCGTCGGCAATACAGAGTATATTTAATTAAGTGCTGAATGCGTGTTTTATTTTATGCAGCAAAATTACTTTCTCTTTTTTTTTGACGGAAAGGTAGCGGGGTTTGGGACACTTAAAAACAAAATGATGTGTTTAAATTGCTTTATTCCTGCAAATACATTGCGATGCTAATTGCTTCTTTAATAGTTTTCCTATGAATCGTGGTGTTTCCTATGTCTTAAGTTCATATGAGTCAATTTTTCTTAAAATGTCCTCGATGAAGGCATCCATCCGTTTGGACAGGTTTCATTCCCGTGTTATGACGTAATCGAAATAACTCAATTGTCTGAACCATCATAGGGGCCAAATAGGATCGCTCTAAAAACCTAATATTCTTTATCATCCTGCGTTTCTAAAGGTTGTTAGAAATGATTTTAGATATCCAAATTATACGATTAGCCAAATTAAAAAACAATTTCAAAACTCTAACCAAAGTGCCGTCAGAGTAAGTCACCTGTTTTGCTCAATGAAATAAATAACTGAATCGGAAGATGTAAAAGGAGGCTGTGAAACAAACAAGAAACTGTTCCATTCCTCCCAAGAATATCACAAATCAACAAAACTACAGGGTGTTTATAAAGTCCCGGACCCATTTCGATGTTTAATAACTCATGAAATAATATAGATAGATTAAAATTAATAACATAAATGGTTAGATAGACTGAAAAAGTTCCATGACCCTTGTCAATGAACTTCCACGTGTGCCTCTTTCGTCGCACGGAGAATATGAAGTCGAAATTCAATTTCACGTCAGGTACAGGCAAGCATGTCGGCATCCACACAGGCTATTTCGGTTGTCATTCTGGCTTTTAGGTTATCCATGTTCGACACTGTCCTCCTGTAAACGTTGTCCTTTACAAACACCCAAAGGAAAATGTCCAACGGCGTTATATCAGGTGATCTGAGTGGCCAAGGAATGGGACCTCCTCGCCCAATCCATCTTCCTGTAAAATGGACATTCAAAGAACTACGAACGATGGTACCCCAATTAGGTGGTGCACCATCTTGTTGCAAAAAACATGTGGCTGAAGCTCTTCTAGTTGTGGAAATACGAAGTTTTCCAACATGTCTAAGTATACGACTGCTGAGACTGTCTTTTCTGTAAAAAAGTAAGGCCCAATGACTCGGTCGTGCATTAGTCCACACCACACATTAAACTTTGGGGAATCCCTTTGTGCCTCACGGTATTCATGGGGGTTTTCAGATCCCCATATGCGCACATTATGCCATAAGCAGACGATATTTAGAAAAGTACAGGTATGCAGATTGGAAAATGAAATTATCCGAAATTAACCACACGCGCGGACGATATTTGCAAAAGTAAAGATATTCAAACCTGAAAAGGAAAATATATAAGTTATTCCATCAATAAGTGCCACAAGTTTGTTTATATCTTCATTATTTTATGAGTTATTAAACATCAAAATGGGTCTGGGGCTTTATAAACACCCTGTATTATGAGATCGATGTAACTAGGATCCTTGTCATTTAGTACTTTTCAAACGTCCTTTGACATTCTTGTGAGGAATGGGACAATTTTTTGTTGCTCCAGAAAAATTGGACTTTGATCTCATAGCCCCTTTTCACACCTTCCGATTCAATTACTCCATACTTTCCCTAAATCTTTCTTCATAAATTCGACTCGTAAGATACTTGAGCCTGTAACTAAGTACCTTGCTCTAAAGCTACAAACAGACAAAAAATTAGCTACCATTTTACTCGCATGACACATTCAGCTTCCACTAGACAACATGCATTAATGGCAGAAATACTCAATTAATTATCTACTATATCTAACGCACTTTGCTTGTTTTTTATTTACATTAAAATCTTTGCACGACGAGAAAAGAAGGGGAGTGGGTCAGTGATTGATATGTAGATACACGAATTTAATTAAATCTGTCACTCGAAAGTGGGGGAGTTGTTATCGAAGATAGAGAGTTTCTTTCCATGTTTAATTTAGATATCCTCGTTACTCAATGTTATAAAAAGTTTCTTTAATTTAAAAAAAGTATCAACCCTGTTGTTAAACTCCATCAATTATATTCTACATACAGTGAGACTAAAATCATACGATACCGATACTAGGAAAAAAATTTTCGATGTTTAAATTTAATTTGTAAGTTTAAATTTAATAAGATTAATTTTAGTAAGTTCCTTCTAATGCCACATATGTCATCGTATATTTTCACAATCCCTGCAAGGTTTTGTACAAGGCAAGTGTTGGAATTTCTTTTTATTCCCTTGTTGAGGTTCTCTGAAGTTTCCAAATACTGTAAAATTTGTATTGGACTATAACGTAAATAAGTAAGTCACTGGCCATTCGCAGGTCCGCCTTAATGAAGGGTACTGCTGCTCCTCACCCCCCTTTCCGAACCAGGCCTAGGGATTTAATCCGGTCCTCGAATCTTGAAGGGATCGGTACCAAGGCTCCTGGAGTAGCATGGACCTCAGGGCATCACTGGTCGTCAATTTGCTACCTATCAGTCATACAGGCTTCCCTCCACCCCAAAGCTATTATCCAGTATACCCGAGCCGCCATCCCCAGAACGTTGGACCAAGCTACCAGAGCCTTAAGCTCTAGGACCTCCAAGATCACCGAGCCGATTAATAAATTATCTTCGTGGGGCCCTTAGAACCACTAGGTTCATAATTGCCTAGGTACAGAGGTAGGAGAATGCCTAGGTAAAGATCCTACCCGATAGCTTTGCAGAGTTCTCTACGTCGAGCCCTATACTGTACTATAATGTAAGACTGTACTTTAGAGAACAAAAGGTAATATGCCATATGATAAATCTGACGAGTAATTGAATGATTAATAAAAGTTTATTTTTCTTTGCAGTATATACTTTGTATATGTTAAAATGAAAGACCGAAATTGTAGAATTTCTATATTTTCAGTTGAATGTAAATCCATACCAAATACGTCTATGAAAGACCGAATTTATTTGGTTATATTCTTTGCATTAGGATCATCGCCGGTCTATGTCGGCAAGCACTGATATACAAGTTCTGTCCCGAACGTAATGCGCCCCATTTTCTTCTTCTGCCTCGACTATCCATCGCAAAGCGTTCCGCTTGAAAGGAAGGGTGTATGGAGTCTTGGGAACACAGTGCGACCAGTGCCAGTCAAGTCCGAGCTCCTGGAGAGTCAGAGTGCCTGTTTCAGTGAACCCTTGTGTGAGTGCTCGGTCGAAATCAAGAGGAAAAAACTCTCGAGCAGCGATCCGCAAAGGTTTGTTTCAAACTTGAGAAAACGCCGTCAGAGACTTTTGCGTTGCTTCCGTCCTGATTTGTCCCCGCCCGACTTCTTTTTGTTCCCGAAGATTAAAAAATCGCTGAAAGGACAGCATTTGGGCACCCTGGAGAACATCAAGGCGGCTACGACGAGGTTACTAAAGGACATCCTTGTGACGGACTTCCAAAACGCATATAAAGCATAGAAATCGCGCTGGAACGAGTAGCGCGCTCAAGCAGGCGGGATGTATTTCGAAGAACATTGAGTAATTGTACGAATCGGTTCAAAAACCTTCTTTAAAAAAAGGGCGCACATTACATTCGGACAGATCTTGCAAGACTTTGTATTTTGTGGCTTAAGTGTTAAATAACTTAAGCCACAAAATATTTCCCGGAGAAAAAAAAGAGAAATATTTGAAGGAAAACTTACTATTATTGAAATAGCAACTAATTAGTTACGAATGAATACATGAAACTCTCGCAGTTTTATCAGCAGTGCACAAATTTCGTGTTTACTTTGGAAGTTCTCCAGTAACTGTATATACCGACCACGCTGCGGTTGCCAGACTCTACTCTGGAAAAAATTTATCACTCAGATCAATAAAGTGGGCACTTAAATTACAAGAATATAATCTAGTATTTAAACACACGCAGGGAAAGGAAAATGCTGTGGCAGATGCTTTAAAGAAATAAGGTTAGAATAGCCATGCTAACATCCAAAGTATTAGATTCTCGTGAAACAGTAATAGCCGAACTCGGAATATAATTAATAATACAATTAAATAAAATAATACAATATTTAAAATATTTATAATAAAATATTTAAAATAATACAATTATTTAGCCGACCCTGAGAATTTCAGTCATTCGGATATTGTGCCGATAAGAAATAGGGCCGCAAATTACGAAATAATTTATGGACTTTTGTTTTATACGAAAACGACTAATGAAAACCACGAATTTAGACCGGTTATCCCAGCTAGTATTCGATTGAATGTATTAGAGGAATTGCACGATTCGGCCATTTCTGGCCATTTGGGCATACGAATAACTGTCCAAAGAGTTCGCGAGGCAGTTTTCGTTCCCGAACTGCAAAAGTTTACTAGGGCGTATGTCTAGTCGTGCCCAACATGCCAGTTTAATAATTATATTAATTTCCGCCCGGCCGGGTTCCTAAATAGTGTTAAATCAGAGTTCCCAAATCAAATAATAGGCATCGATTTACTGGGACCTTATCCTAGAAGCAAAGTTAACAAAAGCCGATATCTTTTAGTTATAGTGGACCATTTTAGCAAGTGGTTGAAGCTTAAAATTAAGTCTGGGCCAATGGCACCTCGGAACAGACGCACATGGGGAAGGAGTACCTCCTTACAATAGCGATCCCCGGTTACAGACCCTCTGTCGAAAACGTAAAGCTCAGTTCGCCCGTTCAGCATAATGCCTCCCCAGACAAGAACTCCAGGACCACCGTTACGGTGTCTTTCCTTGATGTTACTGGGATAAAACCGGGTCCCGACCTCTCTCCAAATCAAAACGCGTTAAGAATCGCTTCTGGTACTGAACCGGCTCTCATCCGTAAAGAGGACACGGCTCCATTGATCAGTTGTCCAGTTTTTGTGCTCTCTGCACCACTGTAAACGGTGGCGTCGGTGGCCAACTTTCAACGGGAGGCAGCGTTCAGGACGGCGGGTGAATAGGCCCCCTTTGTGAAAGCGTCTGGCCACAGTAAACCGCGACACTTGTCGCCCCGTTGCTGTGTAGAGTTGCTGAGCAATGGCACTTGCTGACTACTGTCGGCAGTTCTTAACCCAATTAAAGGTAATTTGATGCTTCACCTCCAGTTGTACTTCTGAAGAACTGACATAAAGTCAGAATGTATTGTAATCACATGTGATTCGTTCAAATTTCTCTTGAGTCTGGGTAAGCTTTTTGTATGGCAATAGGTTCAGACTGATACACGGAGTTATATTTTTTCAATTTAAATTTCGCATATTCAATCTCTAATTCATGATAGCATACAACAAATGCTAAACCATCTTTCTCCTGCAACCCCGAACCATCAGTATACACATTGACGTCATTAAAATCAGGTATACGTTTATTAAAACTTATTGACCTTCTCTCTTTCGGATGTAAAAGGGGATAATTAATAGTACAAAAGTCAGTGTTAAAAACAATATCATCTATATATGAATGAAAGTCAATCCTACCCGATCTCAATAAAACCTTTCTGTAATAATATTCATAAGACAACGTTAATTTTAATTCTTGTTCTTTATCGGCTACCCCAACAACAAAATCTTCATTGTTTTTACAATAAAAATACCTCTACTTCCTCGGGCTTAATTGCCGAGTTTAATTCATCAAACGCATAGATGTCAGGAGAAAAGATTTAATTATAACTACATTAACCTTAACGTTCCTTTTATCATTTAAAACAGCTTTATCTGAAACCTTATTATCTTTTATTTCCAATATCATTTTTATTACCTTTTTTCCTCCATTTTGAATAAACCCCGTATTTCTTTAAGTTCATCTTTAATCTCGCACATGTGATCATACGTTGATCTGATAATGTCTGCTTCAATCAAATTAATATTATGGCTCAATAGTTGATCCGTAATTTTGTCTAAGCTGGCCACCATACCTTCTATGGTATTCTTCGGTATTCGGTATTCTTCGGTATGGTATTCCATTAGGCTTTCAACCCACTCTCCCATTCCATCCTCCGATGGGGATTCTTGTCTTCTATTCACATCATCATTTGGAATTACTTCAATACCGGTGCTCTGTAACTTACCCTGAGTACTTCTCAATTCTACACATTCATCAACTTGTTGACTTTCATTTGACACATTCAAAATCTCTTCCATATTTCCACTCCTTCTAATAATATAACTCATAATATAATAATAAAATCTTGTAAACGAGAAAAAAAACAGCAGCGCGGCAAAAAATAAAATCAAATCAAAGCATATTTGTTGCGATGCAGATAGAATCAAAAATGTTTCAATAAAAACAGCAATATGAGAAGTTAAGAACTATAAAATCAAAGTGTTTCACTAAAAATCAATAGAATCCAAGTTCAATTATAAAATCTTATCCGCGTCCGCGAAGCGTAAAATAATTTTTAAAGTTAAAAACCAAAGTTCAGGCGTTAAAATTGAGCAACTTGCACAACGGGCAGAGAGAGTTTGAAAACGGTGCACCAGAAGAAGCTGAACTCAGATCTCCACCGGGCAGAAAAGCCGTATATATCAATGCACCAAATTGACTTGAACCGCTAATGCTCTTAAAAATTCAAATAAGAACAAACGGCATCCATTAGGCTTAGTTGCTCACTCAAAAATTTTCAAAGTCATAAGCTCTTAAAATATCCAATAAAGCTTCAATACACTTAAATATTCTGAAATCGAAACACAATATGCGTTCAATATACAAAAAAGTACATGATAAAACAGCCTTAAGAACACATAAATAATTAGAAACTTACATTTAGTATGCAAATAAATTCCATCTCGCGTGGAATACCTAAAAGTCTCTATATTTTCAAAAATACGCTATATAATTCTAAGAGTAGTACAAATTTATAAACCGGAACGTATATAGATTCGAAAAATCACATTTGCACACACACACACAAATCAATTATTTACTTCAAGAAATGCATAATTTTACAGGGCAGGAATCGCACCAAGCAACATTCACGCCGATATGCGCAGAACTCGACCACGAAGGCATGCTAAAAGGGATGTATTTCTACCCTCCTTCTTAGCATGTCTTCGTGGTGTAATGGTCAGCACACTCGGCGCGTATTTGAGAGGTCCAGAGTTCGAGTGCCGGCGAGGGCATCGCTCATTTTTCCCATCTCCTGCTTCGAAATATTGCCTCTACATCTATACATTAACTATGCGCATTTTCACGAATGCTTAGTTTATAAGTATCTGTTCCAGCATTACTTACTCCAAATCTGTTTGCAACTTAGTACATCTTCTCATAGAAATATTGTATCCAGATACATTACGGTCAATGTTTTTGGTGAGAGCTAATTCTAAATTTAAAATATGAAACTACAATTTATAAAAAATACTTTAGACACGTATCAGTCTTAATTTTAATTGAATTCTTCAAAGTAAAATCTTTAAATATTTTAGTAAGGGAACATATTATCCTCTTTCTAGTGTTAAACTACATTTATTTAGCAAAGAAACGTTTTAATAGCCATTATAAAATTAGAAGTAACTGTATCCTGTTGATAAACATTTTTTTCGGGAAATGCAATTACTTTCTTGACGATATAATTATGCTTTCGTTTGATCATCGTATCATCGCAGTTTTAAATATACTTTCCTTCGTTTTCTTTAAACTGCAGAACTTTTAGATGTCGTATAAATTCCTTTATAAGTTAGTTGTATAGGGGGAAAAATTTACGCTCATGATTAAAATTTAAGAAAAAAAATCTCTAAATCTAATGAAGTCGTTTACAAACTTAACGATTTAATATTTTATCTCGTGTAGTATGCGTAATTAAGTACTTGGAACTAAAAAAAGCAGAGATAAATTGTTTCTTTTTTTAAAAATGCTTAAGTAATCCTGTATAATATATTTATAAATAACATTAAATTTTAAAAAATTAAGAAATCCAAATGCTTATGTGTACCTTGCACAAAAAAAGGGGGCAGTTTTATATTTCCCGTTCTACTGGACGGATTGTCGAGATTTAAATTACGTTTTTCCTGCCTCAAAAGCGCGACTTAAGATATATATTAGATTTATATATAGCATTGTTCTAACATAGTTTTTTTACACAAAATCGGACATTTTTTTAAATGGCATGCCAATTTTCTTCCCATATTTCAATTCTACCACTCAAATTTTGCCTAGATATTCAATTTTGTAAAATACGGTATGAAATTCAAAAGTTTATCTTGGCGCATTTTTTTCAATTTTAACCAGGAATAATTTTTTTGGGAACTTCTTAATATATGGCAACCTATTTTCATGTGCATGAGCGGAAAAAAGTCACGTCATTCCTACTTTCAAATAATTTTAACAAAGTGCCTAAACCACACTTGATGTTATGATGTTAACACTTGATGTTGAATAAATATGTGAAATTTCAAAACGCGATAATATGTACATTCACGTATATCTTCGGAAATTTTGAATAAAATCTCTAGTTTTTTTGCAGGATGCTTAGAAATACATCTACTTTAAAATGATGGTAAAATTTTATACACTGTAGTTCAAATTTTTTTGAAAACTTTTTTGAAGGTTTATATTTATTTTAAGTAACATTTATTTTAAGTTATCTTTCCTGTTTAGCCTTCATTTTTCCCCTAGAAATGTCCGTGCCAGAGTATGTAAATTGTAGTAGCACGCGCAGTTTATTCAAATTTAGCGGAAGCTAGTTGAATTAAAATAGGAAAGGAAACCAGAGTGTGAGAGTCTTGCTTTGAAGTTACGCTAGTGAGATTTCTCCGTAGAATTTAGACCGGCGCGTGTCGGCCGGTGTGAAACGCTAGCTTTCAACTGTTTAATCAGTAATCTTGCTGAATCTCAGCGGTAATTAAAAAAACGCGGTTAGTTCAGAATCTCAGAGCCTCGTCCGGTAGTGCTTTGGTGTTTGTTCAGCTAGTTATTACTTTCAGTTTTACGTTCTGCTTTAGTTAAACCGCCGGGTTGGCGCAGTTTGTGAGCGTCAAGTAGACGCATTTGTCATTTTAAAGATAAAATAAAAAGGGCTTCAACCCCTTCTTACGTATCTGTGTAAATTCACACATAGTAGCAGTCACTACCCCAGTTTCGGACAAGTTGGGGCAGCGAAATCTTACAAACTTCTAAAAATTGCTTAAAAATTCAAATTTAAAAAAATATAAAAACTGAGCGAATTTTATTCGGAATGAACCTAAGTTTCGAAATAAGGAAGGAAGACTTAAATAACTTTAATAAAAAAAGAGAGATTAATCAATATATACCAAATTCAATTAACAGTGAAGAGTTAAAATTTTGAGATCTAGTTTTTTAAAACTACTCGTACGACTTTTACAAAACTTGGCAGTTTGGTTATATAAATCTAATACATATGCTAAGCCAAGCTTTGGAGACGTGAAAAACGCAAGTTGAATTTCGTCAATCGGCCCACTAGAACGGGGGCTATAGATCTGTCTCCCCCCTTTTTTTGGCGCAGTATACATGTAAACAAAAGCTTATTTTCACATTGCCTACAAATAAGAACTGCTTTTTTCATCACCGGCCGAGCGTTGTTGTGGTTGTTGCTCATGCTCACTTGTCTGACTAAGTCAGCCCACTTATCAAGGATCGCCAGGTTACGCCTGTCGTTGGCAATAACCTTAAGCACCTAACAGGTGGCAGTACGATTTGCCTCAGTTCCGCCCCCAATTTTGATGGAGAGCACCCCGGGGCACGGGTCAGAGGGTCTCCCACCCCTCTACCCTTCCACCAAACCACATGAGAGGACTTTCGGCTCGCCGCATATTTAGAGTGCCGCCAAGCCTCAGCGACTCTATACATTTACAAACAGCCGTGCCAAAGAATACGTACTGTTAAGAAGGAAAACTTCGCAGAAGCAGAAGTGGCTCCCTTCCAACGAAAAGGGAAACAACTGCGCATGCGTCAAATATCGGTCGCCAAAAAGCGCCAAAGCTCGAAGCTGAATGTCGAAGTTGGTTTGGACAGGTTCGACAGTTACGTTTAGCAAGAGTTTAAACAAAGAATAAGTTCTTTGGTTTCAAGTAGCGATATGAAGAAAGGAAATTCAACAGCCAATGAAAATGAAATTTCACCTAATATTTCATCATTTCCGAGTTTAAATTATCGCGACAAGTCAAAGAACGATTCATCTTAACCCGTGTTCCTCAATTTCCTATACACGTCACGGAGGGGGAAATTGTCGGCTACGTACCAAAGAACCGGCACATCACAGAGGCAAAATTCTCGCCAACAGATTCCGTCGCCAAATCCCTTGGCGAATGTTCCCTTTTCTTTGTAGCGCCGTTGCAGACAAAGTAGTTTGCATTACGTCTATGGAGCCTTTCCTTCTTTACATAGAGGTTCTTTGGCCGTGCCTTCTCCGGGTTTCGAACCCGAGCCCTTCCGCTCGGCAGTCAGCGACGCTAACCACTATAACGGTTGAGCGGCCGGCCGAGCGTATAAGACACTGAATATCATTTTGTAGTTCGGTCTCAGATGCTGGAGAACGAGCTGTCTGCGCACGTATTTTTTGTGGTTTCCCGACAGTAGAATGTGAATACGTGTCAGTTTGGTTTAGAATGTTTCCGAAGAAAACTCCGTCCCTTTAGACCAGCGTTGGCCAACCTTTTTGAGAAGAGTGCCACTATCTGAAAAAAAGAAAAAAAGATTTATGCGTGCTATTTCTAACATAATAAAAAATGTAAAAAATTGAAAAAAAATAATACTTATATGCTGATTATGGGATTTTTACACAAATTAGCACATTTTTTATGTGTATGTGTGTGGTGGGCATTTAAAAAATAATATAATAAATAAAACGACAACATTTAACAATGTTTATTAACAATAACTATTTTTAATAAAAATTTTAAAGGTACAGTCAGAAACATTTATATCTAAATAACTATTAAACAGCCAATACTTAATTAATGTGGTTTTTGAATAGTAGTGGGTAGTTTTTTTACAAAGTCATCTATATTAGGATTAGTTCTTGAAGATGCTAATCAAATTAGGTGTTTAGGTGCATATCTGTTAATCTTGAATGATATTTTTATTTTATGTTCATAATAAGAAACATTTGTTCACAAACATATGTTGATCCAAACCTACAACAGTATCTAACAGCCAAATCCTGTAAATTTGGAAAATTGCTTGTTGGTACAAATTTCCAAAATTTAATATAATTTGAATCACCTGCAGCAGAAAAAGTTCCCTATATCAGTGCTCCCCAACTTTTTTATCACAGCGGACTGGTCAACGTTTGATAATTTTACCGCGGCCCGCTGAGGGAAGGGCGGACGTTAATTGTTCACATTTTAGATTATTTTGATTTATTAATTTTAATTTAATTGTATATATACATGCCTACAAAGTAAAATACAGTTACACCAAAAAATAAATATAAAGTGATTTAACAATGTCTTTTTAGAACGTAAACCCTGAGCTTTTTCCTTTGCAATGAGACGGTTCCATCTGGGAGTAATCGGAGACAATGACACCCGAAGTGTGTTGCTTATGTCCAGTTTTAATTTAATGTGTTGCTTATGTCCAGTTTTAATTTAATGTGTTGCTTATGTCCAGTTTAATTTTAATGAAACACAGATGTTTTTAATTTGGGATATAAACCTAGGAATTTAAATTCAGTTTCAATGAAATGGGCGGCTCGGTACCATTTGATCCATGGACCGGGGCTTGGGATCACTGCCCTATATTATAAAAGGTATTTCTCCCGCCTTCTTGGCATGTGTTCGTGGTCTAGTGGACAGCACGCTCGCTACGTATTCGAGAGGACTGTGCCTGGAGTCCCGGCGCAGGCATTGCTCATTTTTCATCTTTCCTGCTTTAAAAAAATACCTAATGACCCTACAAGTGGTGCCTGAACTAAAAAAGATGGTGGATGATGATTCTCCACCACCAGCATTTGGCGATTGGGTCCCCTAATCCCCAGTCGCCCTTTAAAAAGGGAAATATATAAAGTATTCCTCCAGCCTTCTTGGCATGCCTTCGTTTTGCAGTCCACTGTCCTCATCGCTGATCACAACATTATCAGGTGGCTCCATAAACACATCTGCTCCATCAAAGTCATCACCATCATTTTCTTCCAGTTCATGAAGCAAGGAGATAGCTTCATTTAGGGTTAAGTATCTGAAATAATTCATCGAAGTTTTCCAGTAAATAACAATTGCAGTTTTTTGTATACACAATGTAATATAAATCATATTTTTTTATTATCGAAAAAATTATATTTCAAGAAAAATTAAAACTGATTGAAAAGTTAAAAATTGAAAAGTTAAAAATGTTTACTTTACATGCAAATATATTTTAGCAAATATTGTAGAATTTCAATATTTTATCTGCAGTAATAGTAATAACATAGCAGATTTTGAAGTATTATCGCATAAAACATGCATATTTCGAATAAACACGCTTTTAGGTTACTGATAATACAGTAACATCTTTTAGGCTTAATGCACTCACTTATGCCCAGTGTCCCATAAACAGGACACCAAAGATTAAACGTAATTATAGAAAAATGATATTGTTATTTTTGCAAAATAACTTTGCAGAAGTCTTTTGTGATTTATTTTAAGAAAATCATTTTTAAGTTTTTTAGTTTTATGAATAAGAAGTTTGCAAAAGGTACTTACTTCCTGTGGCTACTCATGACGTTTGGATGCTGGAATTATAGCAATAAAAATAACTTGTTCTAACGTAACTTTAATATCCATCTAGTGGCTCCATCTTTTGCTAAAAGTAAGAACAAACTTTACCCGTATGAAAAATTGCTTTGATTAAAAGATACATGCCCTACAAGATTTTCTACAGACTAATTTCCAAGCGTCCCATATTTTAGCTACTGGGCATAAATGGGTCATGCATAGTCACCTTACACAGTAAACCCTAGAATACTGTGTCACAATCTACTAAATCCAAAACCGAATGGTCTCTTACAAACCAGCAAGTGTACATTAAAGTTGAAAAGTCTTAAGGATAAATATGGAAAATTTTCCCTACCTTGTTGCTGTCATTCTTCAGCATATTATGCAAAGATACCTTAGGCAGATAGGCCTAGCTTACTTTGCCGTAATCTAGTAAATCCAAATCCGAATGCCATTAAGCTTTCAAATCAGCAAGTTTATGTTAAAAAAGATGAAAAAGGCTTGACGAAGAATATGGAAAATATTCCCTACTCTGTTGCGGCTATTCCTTAACATATTATGCATAGTCACCTTACACAGTAAACCCTAGAATACTGTGTCACAATCTAGTAAATCCAAAACCGAATGGTCTCTTACAAACCAGCAAGTGTACATTAAAGATGAAAAGTCTTAAGGATAAATATGGAAAATTTTCCCTACCTTGTTGCTGTCATTCTTCAGCATATTATGCAAAGATACCTTAGGCAGATAGGCCTAGCTTAATTTGCCGTAATCTAGGAAATCCAAATCCGAATGCCATTAAGCTTTCAAATCAGCAAGTTTATGTTAAAGAAGATGAAAAAGGCTTGACGAAGAATATGGAAAATATTCCCTACTCTGTTGCGGCTATTCCTTAACATATTATGCATAGTCACCTTACATAGTAAACCCTAGAATACTGTATCACAATCTAGTAAATCAAAAACCGGATGGTCTTTTACAAACCAGCAAGTGTACATTAAAGTTGAAAAGTCTTAAGGATAAATATGGAAAATATTCCCTACCTTGTTGCTGTCATTTTTCAGCATATTATGCAAAGATATCTAAGACAGATAGGCCTAGCTTACTTTGCCGTAATCTAGTAAATCCAAATCCCAATGGCATTAAGTTTACAAATCAGCAAGTTTATGTTACAGAAGATAAAAAAGACTTAACGGAGAATATGGAAAATATTCCCTACTCTGGAAGAGACACACGCCAATGTGACAATCAAATTCGCTAACACAACCTTGTATTTGGCGTACATTCACTAAAAACACTCAATCGATTTCGAGGGCAGCTACAGGTCCCTCCTCATCAGGACAACAAAATTCTATTTAAATTATTAATTCTATTCAAAATTCTTTTGACCCCTTCTTGTATTTTGTTCTCCTGATGAGGAGGGACCTGTAGCTGCCCTCGAAATCGATTGAGTGTTTTTAGTGAATGTACGCCAAATACAAGGTTGTGTTAGCGAATTTGATTCCCTACTCTGTTGTTGCTGTTATGGAAAGTCACCTAGAATACAGCCCTAATTTACTTTGCCATAATCTAGTAAATTAAAAGCCGAATGGTTTCAGGCTTGCAAACCAGGAAGTAACTGTTAAATATGGAAAATTCTTAACGAAGAATATGGAAAATATTCCTTACTTTGTTGCAGTTAATCCTTAGCATACTATGGAAATCATTTCATTCCAAGACCACTTAGAAGTGGTCTAATCTCTTTTCCTGAACAGCAGCTAGAGAACGTTTGCCTCAAATAATGCAAATGACATTACATATTATTGATGAACGAGCAAGGGAAGGAAAATTACCAAACAATTTCATTACTTCTTTAGTGTTGTTTATAAATACTTGACAATGCGAACGTTTTCTCCGAATAAATATATTCTGGAAACTTTGCTACTTAAGACTTGCTTGCACTAATTAGCTGGGCTTTGATTTCTTATTTGCGTCAGATCACGTTTATCACTCTGTTTCAAATTTATCTAAGAGCAATAAATATGTGCCTAAATGACAATTGCGCAAAATTGAAAGCTTAACACTGCCAAGAGCAGATTGCTGGAGGATTTAATCGTTGAAACTGGATCCTCTCATTACAGACTGTTTATTCGTCTGCCTAATTGCGAAGGATCTATTTACATCTTATCTGAGTTATCTCCGAGTTTAAATTACGTTATTCTCTTTCCTTCATTTGATAACCGAGCGTGTGGGGGCTGTCGTAAGTCTAAATCATTAGTATTTATGTAAATAGAATTTTGTGCTTTGAAACGAGAGACATTTTATTAAATTAAATTCATATATTTAGATTAAAATTTCACTTAGTTAGAGACTACTTATGTTTTAATTTTAAATTAAAATTGCTCAGAAAATTCAAGAAAAACTGAGTGGTAATTATAAATTAATTGATTGTCAAATTTAACATACATAAGTTTGTAAATTTAAAATTAATCTATTGAAGTCTACTTTCATATCTGGTTTTATAGAGTTTAATCAGTTAGCTTCGTATGCATGCTTTCCAAAATTTTTACCATCACGATCGACCTGTACATTTGAACTTCATCGGAACACACATTATGCAGATGCTCTGGAGGAGGATGAGCGAAGGAGAGGCCCTGCGGAGTGTAAAACCGTAATGAATCATTAAAATAATACGTTTGCTTATTAACTTTAATTCATAATTAATGTAGACATAATTAATAACTATACACTAATCCCCAAATAAACTGCAAGCCGTTAAATCTGTATTATAACATTTTGTAACTATTGAAGTATATCACTTTGCAGGGAGAAAATGATCCATATGAAAGCCTCTTCCGGTCACTTTGTAGAGTCATTAGGTTATTTAGAAACAGCAGATATAAGAAATGAGCAACGCCTTCACCGGGAATCGAACCACGGACCTCTCGGTTACGCGTCGAGCGTGCTGACCACTACACCACGAAGACATGCGAATAAGACGGGAGAAATCTTCATTATATGCGGCTTAAGTGACTTGTTTCTCGCCGATTGTTTATTGGTTGCTTGCGTAACTGTACTAGCCAATGGGGTAAAGTTGCCACGACATTCAAATAGTAAAATAAATTTTATCACGATAGCTATCATTGTTTTAATTAAATTATCATGGTATTTAAATATTTTTAATTCATACAATTGTTGCTTATTATGCATTTAACTATATTTACGTATGAATGACCTAGAAACTTGCAAACATTGACAAATTAAAAGTGACTAAACCAACTAACGAGATGTGCGTAGTACATTTCATCAGGTAGGTTTACCCAAACTCTTAATGCTAAATATCCTTTCACGTAAAGAATTTAAAATTTTGTCCGAATAATCTTTAAGATTAAAATTTTTTCACTAAGAACACAATTAATCTAAACGAGATGCTTACTTTAGAAGACATATCCCCTACACTCTGTTTTCATTTCAAAAACAAAAGTAAAAACAAAAGTAGATTCAAAAACAAATTTTAAAAAATCATAAAAAGATTATAAAAAATCATAAGAAGATTATAAGAATAAATCCATAAAATTAAAGTTAAAAACTGTAGTAAAAAACAAACTAATAAGCAAAAATTAATCAACTTGCCTTCGAAATTTTAAAACCAAATGACTGGAATGCAAGTAAGTATTAAGAGATGGAAGCAAAAGGGTTGTCGTAATAAATAGTTTTCTATTAATGAAAATTTAGCCTAAATTGGCGACAAAACTACAAAGTTTCTTGGAGATATAATACACAGAGAGCAGGCTGTTATTAAATAGCGCTAAAGCTGCTATTTGTTTGATTTTATATTCAAAATGAAAATTTCCTCCTTCCATGCTTGTGCATAAAATAAAATTATTCAAAAATGGAGTTGAATCTGCACTAGTAATCAAAACTATGATTTAAAATGAAATACAAACAAAAATCTACCGAATTTTGTCAGGATGACAAATATTTAATTAAAGATAAGCAAAGAATGAACCGCAGTTTGCGGTAGATTTTAATTAAATTTCCATCTATATCGAGAGCTATGTGACAGGGACCTTTGCTGCTCAAAAATAGAAATCTCATCGCTCTTGAAAGTTTTTATTCAAAACCAAGCCAAACTAAGATTATTTTATCCAAAATTTATACTAAACTATAATTTGCTTTTCCAATTTTAAAATTTTATACCAGTGTTTACTCTTTACCAGTGTTTATACCAGTGTTTACTCTTTTAATCCAAATTTCATTCTAAAATAGATTGAATTCATGAGCAAAATGTGCAATATGATGCGCATGATGTGTTATTATACAAGCTATAGAAAACGAATGAATCTTTCACTCTTTTATCCAATTTAAATTTTGAAATAGATTGAATTCATCAGCAAGATGTGCGATATAAAACGCATGATGTGTTATTATACTAACTCTAGAAAACGAAAGCATTATTTACTCTTTTAATACAATTTAAATTTTCAAAAAATTGAATTCGTCATGAAAATGTGCAGCGTAATGCCCATGATGTGTTAGTACACTAATTACTTACTATAATGTAATCTGTCTGTGAATCATTTTCATGATTACCTAATTACCGCCCAGACGGTATACTGGTTAAGGGAATCTGATTGCGATACTGGACGACCGGGTTTCGAATTCCGGAGAAGCATGTAAAATTGTCTGTCGCTTCAGTAGGAGGTAGTGGTGGTCGCCTGTTAGATGTCTCCACACTGATATTGCCACCACTTCTGACCTTAGAAGTGGCCAATGCTGTTAAAGGCAAGAGCATGTCATTGAGGAAAAAATGATTACTTAATTATATATTAGTAATAGGTGCCCAGAATATTGACGAACTAGAAAGAGCTATTAAAAATTTTGTAAAAATGACTTGAAGAGTATAATTTAAACTAATACCATAATAAGCTTATATTTTTTAACAATAATTAATTAAGTTCTAAGGTCTAATTGCCTCCCTCCAGCATGCCATCGCGGTGTAACGGTAGCAAGCTTGACGCGTATTCGAGAGGTCTAGAGTTCGAGTCCCGGCGAGGGCATTATACATTTTTCACTTCTTCTGTTTCTAAAATGCCTAATAATTCCACAAGTGGCTTCGGAACTAAAGCTGGCGGACGATAATTCATCAGCACCAGGATTTGGCGATTGGACTCCCTAATCCCCCCCCTTTAAACAGGGGAGTATATAATAGGGTCAATTTGAAACCATGTATTTTCTCTTCCTTCCAGCAAACCTTCTGGTGTAACGGTATTACATTCGGTACGTATTCGAGAGGTCCAGGTTCGAGTCCCGGCGAGGGCTTTGCTCAATTCTCATGGCTCCTGCTTCAAGATAACCTAATGAGTCTACAGTGGCGCCCGTACTAAAAACGTGGTGGGCCATAATTCGTCACCACCAGATTTAACGGCTGAATCTCCATTTGAAAGGGGGATATATAAGGTATTTTCTCCGTCCTTTCAGCATGCCTTCGTGGTGTAACGGTAGTACACTCGGCGCGTATTCGAGAGGTTCAGATTTGCGTCCGGAAGTGGGCATCATACAGTTTTCATGTCTCCACACAAAACTCTGCATGTTTTCTTTCCCATGATTGCAAATGTTTCAATCAAAACAGGGGGGAACATGCCAAATAGAAATATTAAATTAGCAAAGCAACAGCTTTGTGTTTGACTTAGTCAAGATGGTCCTGATGAAGAGCG
>KK113508.1:535713-564236 GCA_000611955.2 Stegodyphus mimosarum
TAACAACACTTTGCGAGGAAGCTATCTCACCGCAGCTGGGCTTTTCGCAGCAATATACATAAAATAGATAAAAATTCTTAAATAAGAACAGTATTTAATCAAGTTTATATTGTTTCTGACAATAAAGCTGACAAACACCTGTTAATACGATACATGTTCTCGTATGAGTATTTTTCGCACTAACTACCCAAGTATCTTTAATTTACTATGCTGTTTCATTTCTTTGTTTTACGAAATCAAATGCCGCTTTTTAGAAGTATAAAAATTAAATTAATGTGAAAGAAGAAGACATGATGCGAGAACAACATAATAAATCTCGGCTGGTTTACAAAGCGTTTATCAATTAAACAGTATCTTGCTCAACTCATTTTCTTTTCTTCGGTGCATGTGAGCGGGAAGGTAATCCTTCCTCAAGTGTTAGGGTAATTAGGAGTTGTTTACCTTTTCAGGAAGTGAAATTTAAATTAAGCCGTGGGAGTTAATTTAAGATATTATGGTGTCAGAATAACGCATGGAAAAATTAATTACTTTAAATAACATAACATAAAAAAACTATTCATCTTCAAACTATTAAACCTTTTAATTAATCATTTTTCTGTATCTGGTAAGTCATTAGTTATTAATAAGTGCCGTTATTTCCTTGTGCGTCCATTAAGTATGCGTGATACGTCTTTATAAGCGGTTACTCGCATGTTACGCGAGAAGCAGTTAGAAGCAGGAAAGCAAAGTTGTCATTTTTGAGGTTTATAAGGTATGTAATGTTCTGAAACACACAGGGAACGGAAAAGCGGTTCTAAAAGTCACTCACTACTAGAAACTCAGAAACTGAATGTAGTACAGAATTTCAGTTTAAGAAGTTAGGAATATTCCACTTTTTTGTAGACGTGGGGTATGATACACCCCACGTTAAATGTTCTTTCAATATCCATCTTTCACATGGCTGACCCCATTTTTGTAACGCATCTCTCCTCTTGTCTGTTATTCCACTGTTTTAGGATTGCCTGATGAGTCATCTCAACGTTCAAACTTTCTTAGGACATAAATTTCTTTCTAAAATCACTGGTCAGCTGGTGTTTTATTCAGAGAATGCGATATAATTTTAACCATTTTGATTTCCAAGATTTTAATTGCCAATCGTGAGTGTTATGAACAGTGAGCCCATACGACAGTAGCAGAATTTTCAGCACTTGTCAAAAATAATCGAAACACTATGCTTAAAGAGGTTAACTGTAATTTTGCCGATTATATAGTAACGCAGAGAATCAAGTATCGCATTCTTGTATGATTATATTACCTATATACTAAAAACTGAATAAAATTCCAAATTTTGAATTTCGTGGTGAAGGAAAATGAGTGACTTCACTGAAAAATATTAGACTGTATGCCCGTTGTGTTGTGACGAGACTCTTGTTAAACATTGCAGCAAATGAAAATAACCATTCTTAAGAGCAGATATATTTAATTAGATTTTAAGCTGCACATTCACAAAACTTAATAACACACGGACATAACAAAAGAACTAAACAAAACATGACTGATCGCTACGACTACTTCATTATTACCGCGCTCCCAGAGGAACATGGGAGTGGCGCTAGCTGGCTAAGAATGTAGCGCCCTCTAGTTCGTCGAATGAGAAGGTATTAATAAATATACCCGTTACAACTGTTGATATCAACTCTTTGATTCACTTGTAACCTCGCATAACTATTGGAAGTATTTAGACAAGAAACTGATGAGAGTGTACAGTATTAAAGTATAAGGTATTTCTCCGGGCTTCTTGGCATGCCTTTGTGGCGTTGTGCTCAGCACGCTGGACGCGTATTCGAGAGCTCCGCGGTTCGAGTCCCGGCGAGGACATTGCTCATTTTTCAAGTCGCTTCTGCTTACAAATAATCTAATGTCTCTACAGTGGCGCACGAACTAAAATGGTGGTGAAAGATGGTTCTCCAACATCAGGATTTGGCGATCGGGCCCCCTAATTCCCAGTCGCCCTTTAAAAGGGGGAGTACAAAAGGTATTTCTCCCGCCTTCTTGGTATGCCTTCGTAGTGTAGTGGTCAGCACGCTCGATTCGCATTCGAGAAGTCCGAATTCGAGTCCCGGCGAGGGCATTACTCATTTTTCACATCTCTCCTGCTTCCAAATAACCTCAAGTCTCTACAAACAGAGAAACATCGTGTTCGGCTCAGGTTTGGAAGGAAAAGGGAACTTAACTGGCAGAGCCACAAGATCATTAAAGAGGACTGTTACGCCATAAAGAGCGTCTAGCTCCAGTATCGACGCATAAATTACAAAAGAAGTCGCATAGCATGAGTGTTTACGAAAGAGTTGATATCTTAAAATTTCTTGTTCCCCAGTTAAATAATGCAAAGCAGAATATAAAATGGCTCCAAGAACATAAAATGTGAAATTTTAATCAAAGAAAGTAAGCACAGGTTCAGTTTAAAAAAGTCACACTAGTCTTGACATTATTTCCCACCTCAGAACAAACTAACATAAATATCCATATTCGCATTCCGTGTAAGAGCTTATAGAAAAATCTGATGTGCACACCACATGACAATCTGATGTGCACACCACATGTACGGAATATTAAATTATACGCAATTTTCCTGCCTTTCATTTAAACGTATTGAATTAACAGTTAACGAATTTTGAATTAATTCTACTTCCTCAATAGCGCATAAACCACAGTAGAATACAAATATGGCAGCTATCATAATACCTAAGGGCACTCTTTAACGTTCACTATATTTATTTACCTTAGCCACACTTCAGCGCTAAGTTCACTTAACAGCGTTACATCTCATTCATTTTATAATTCAGAGTGAGCACAAATTATAGCATCTGAAGAATTACAAGTTCTATTCAAATACTACAATAAATTTGAAACGATGTATAAAAGAAATTAAACAAATAAAAGGAAACACGTTTTCGCAGAAGATTAAGCGCAGTTTACCTGATGCGCATGCGCTACTAATTAATTCAGTTCTCACTTCGCGGTAAGGCAAAAATATATTAAAATTCAAAATATTTTCATTAAAAATTTAAAGATATGGAAAAACATAAAACATTAAGTACAGTTAAAACAATTAAAAAACATTTTTTACAATTAAAATTACAATTTCTACGCAAAAACCAGCTCATATCTTAAATGATAATTCCAGAATGAGTCAAGCATCATTTAATTCGCCATAATAAAAGAAGACGTTACTTTGTTGTTGCGAAGCTTAGTTTCTCTAGATTGGCAGGAAACTCACTATTCTACTAAGCTTCAAATGTAAACAAATATGGCCGCTATCATAAGCAAACAGTAGGCTTAGCCGCAGTTTAAATTGTTAATAATTCCACAATTATTGCATGCAGGTTAACTAAGGTATACAAATCTTAACTGAAAAGTAAGAACAACATAATTCAATCATTTTTAAAGCAAAAAATGCTCAATTTAAAAAGTTACAAGAATAAAGAAACTGAGCTAACTGAACGGCCAATTGACCAAAATGCGACGTGCACATCTAAATGTTCTGGCAGCCCTATAAAACAAAATTTCAACGTTCTGAGATTACTCGTTTTTGAGTCATGCGAGATACATACATACGTGCGGTACGTACAGACGCTGCGAAAAAATCTCTTCAGAATCCATTTTAAATCAGTTTTATCATATTTGTTTTGGGAGGGAGAGTTCTTTATTCTGTCCTAATGCACGGATGTCACTCAAAAACATGGTTAAATTGCATTCGATATTGGTCAAAATAGATATTTTCGTTGAATTATGGTACCCGAAATTTTTCGGGATTACAATACTTCATTTTTACTTCTAACAAGGAAGTAAAAAGTAGTATAGAAAAGAACAACCAACATTATGAGATAGCTAATTAATTCAAATAAAACCTTATGGGGCATCTTTTCATCATTTTCTGCCAGAATCACCACTTTAATTTCCTGTATTCAAATGGAAAAAATTCTAATTTGCAATCCAGAAGGAATCCCTTTTCTTTTCGCTTGTAATTATAAACGAGGACCCTAATGATTTATCTAGTATATCCGATGATGTATAATATAGTATTTTCAAACAGTGCATCTAATTTTTTGTGTCAGTTTTATCCGGCTTGAAGTAATTCTACAAAAGTAATTACATGTTATTTTCTGCAGTTACAATTTAACCATTTGCACAGAATACTGTCTCTAAGATATTAAGACTCTTCCGAGATATAAATTTCATTAATGTCTTCCAAACTTCTGAGGTTTTTAGACCCATAAATGGCCTAGACTTGTCCCAGACATTGGAGTTTCAACTAGCCATAAATAATACCTCAAAGTAATGACAATATCCTATAATAAAACGTCATTAAGATGATAGGGAAAACCCCAGTTGGTAAGATATTTCTAGTCATGATTTAATGCGTCTATTAACAAGAAAGTTCTTTCAACTGGAATGATCAATATTTATGAGAAAAGTAGGACAGTTGTTGCCACTTAGAAATGAGAAATTGTTTTTAATAGTTTCTGAATCACTGTAGACAGGAATTTTAAAGTTTAAAAAGCAAATTATACATTACTTGTTTTTCCTTTATAAAATACACTTACGTAATAGTCTTATCATTCGGCAATTCAGATCTTTCTTGTACTTCTTTTAACATTTCCGGCTGTTGTTTCTTGAGCTCCTAGGTATTCCATTCTTCGGACGAATGTATAATGAATAGCTACAAAGCGAACAAATAAATGTTTTCATTCTCAAAATATAATCAGTTAATGAGTAATATAAAAGACTGAATAGAAAGAATCTATAGTAATAAAATTTGTGCGCGTCTGTCTGTTTATTTGTGGCATTATGTCCTCCGGAACGGCCGAGAGTTGAGTTTCGAGAGAGGTACTCCCGGATTACAAAAATTCACGGGAAGCCTTTTCGATCATTCTCACGTTCGTAGGACTTTAATTAGCGGAAATATTAACTAAAAACTCTGAAAACGCCAATTTTCGCAATCACTTTACCGAATGGCAACAGTCTCGCACGCTGGAGGCAAAAATCTGTACATTTCGAAAAGTGTTGCCACTGATCGTTTTCATATCGTGATTTCTTAATAAAACAATTCTAAATTTAACAAAATATGAAATAAAAATATCATGACCAAACTTTAAATATATTATTTCCATTTCCAAAGATTCGTTTGAAACCATTTAGACCATTATCATCTTCGAATGACTTTAATCAGCTGACATATTAATTAAGAATTCTGAAAACATTAATTTTTAACTCATTTTTTCGACTGGCAACAGTCATGAGAGCTGGAGATAAAATCTTGCTTTATTTTGAAAAGTGTTGCCACTGCGCGCTTTCAAATCGTAGAGTTTGCTAATAAAAATTTGTAAGGTTACAAAATATGAAATTAAAATTGCCAACTATTAAACATATTACTACATAAGGTCATATTCTGACGTCGTAGAAAGGATGCGAATGCATGTGATGTCATTGTATGTCGAATATTATTCGTTAATTTATTGAAATCATTTTAAATAAACAGCTGATGATAATAATGAATCTTTTATTGTTTTTGAGAAAAAGTTGTTGTATTACATTAAATTCAAATCAAGACGTCATACATATTAACCTGAAGAGTCAAAAGATTTGTTTACTGGTTTGGCAACAAAAAAAATATTAGTCCAAATAGGCAATTTGCCCAGAAAGACTACTAATTTCGTTTTGGCATTTTGCGTTGATTCACTAAAACAGTTGTTTCACTTTTCAAATTGTTGTCACCATATATTATCGCCCTGTATTATATTTAAAGAAATTAAATGATGAAGAGTCTGCATAAATTCCTCGCATTGTGATAAAACAACGCTACCTAGAGCCATCCAATTTTGAATATTGAACGCTTCCATCCAAATATAAGCATCCGGAAGCCCAAATTTTAAATTTTGGAAACTGCTTTATGATCGATTTTATGTGTTGCAAAACTTTAACGAATTTTTGATTAACAAACTCAAGGATTTCAAAGCGAGCAATGGCAACGTTGTACAGAAAAAATACATTTTTATCTCCATCGCATTAGACTGTGTACCCTAAATTCTAAAAATACGTTAATTTAAAAATTATTTTGCGATGTTGCTTTTGAACAGAATTTAAAAGTTTAAGTGCAAGGAACGTGATATTTAATAAATAAATGTAACACGCAAAATGTTGAAGAAACTCCCCTTTGGACGTAATTTAAAATCTGAAATCTTTATCAGGAACTGATTTCATTCAGAATGTTTTATACATTAGCTTTTCAGAGGTACGTAGATGTTATAAATTTTGCTTTGGCCTTGCCCGCTAGTGGAAATTTAATCGCTGCGAAATAGGCGGCCAGTAGATTATAACGCTGTCTGAAAATCATTTAATGATTGCTGGTAGATACTCCATATTGATGCAATGATGTTCGCACCATGTTCACAATACACGTTTTATGGTAAATTAATAAAATTCGTGTTGTTTTGTGATTACCGTAAAATTGAACAGTACATATGGAACGCAGTAAAAAGGTAATGAAAATAGTATTGTACTTTCCACCAGCTACTGTAAACAAGCTGATTCAATACTCACTTATTAATGACTTCAAATAATAGCAATTCATACCCGATGAAAACTCGAATGAGGAAAAATACACAGAGTGTAGAAAGTATTCGTGCAGTAAGTATTATGATCTAAAAATGCCGTTGATTAAAACTATAAACTTAAATTCCTCAAAAAATAATAAAATATGTATGATAAAACATATAGTATTTCCATGTAAAATTTCTATGAAATAAAAGCATTCATAAATAAGACATTCGCAAAACAAAAAATAAGCCATTATCTTATAGTGTAAAATTATTCCTACATTACGCATAATGCTGAATGTTTTCATAAATATATTTAAATTAATACGTTGAATTATACGTTGAAGATAGCTCCCTTAGCTTCAATCAATGCTTGCAGTCTCTTTGCGTTGATGCGATCAAATATGCTGTTACTGAGCATGGACCCCATGCTTGTTTAGAGCAGTTGTTAAGTAATTTTTATTATAAACTAGCTTAAGTACTAGCCGATGCCAGTTAAATTAGATTGAGAGTAATGTATCTAATAACAGAGAGAACGATACTGCTGTAATCCTTCTCTAATATCGATGCAAAAAATACAATTCACAGTCATACATTTTTCAGTCTGATGAGATATGGAACACACGTAAAAATTTCGATACAAAAATAAACTGATTCTCTCTCATTATATCAGCAACAATGGTACGCAGTTTTTAATGTTTTTTCGTCTTTCTAATCAAATTGTCTGGACTGAGTGATCGGTGCATATTCTTGGAAAACATCTTCGTAACAGCTTAAAGTCCTGATCTGGAACAGGGAGCTGAATGCAGCTATGTTCTGGGGTAGATACTGATCAGTAGTAGAATAACTGCACTTGAAAGGAATTTAAAATCCTCTTTTTTTTAAATTACTATTATTTACAAACCACTTCCCAACTCGGGAGGGATACAGAAAGTAAAGACCACACTTGGGTCTAAAATGAACAATTAAATAATATTTAAACTAAAGCTAAATAGAACTTAAATAGTCGTTGCTCGCAGTGCTATACGCGAGGTTGGCCTCTAACTAAATGGTGCGTAGCAAGATTTACTAATACTGACGCACTTGGATTTATTTCAATAAGAAATTACGTAAAGCGCTATGGCTTAGAATTTAAATGCTAGCTGGTCAGGCGAACGTCGAATAGAGTGACCGTGATCTGAGACTACTCTCACACTGAGAGGTTTCTACTTCTGGTTTAAATAGAACTTGGCTCCACTTCAAATTAGCATAAAGCTAAAAACGCGCGCTTCGTCTAACGGGAAGTTGAAAGTGAGAAGAGATAGAAAGATTTAAATTAAAATAAAACTTTGTTAGTTTAACTAAAACCTTACAAAATGATCGTAAAAGCTCAAGTTCCATCCCATGTTTCACCTATATTCAATTTTAGTCGAATAAATGTGGGAAAACATTGATCATAATTCATCAGAAATCAATAATGCGAACGAACAAATAGGCATGCTTTTTTATATAGAGAGAATGTGCAAAACTTAGAAATATTTGATTAACAAACTTTACGATTTGAAAAGCGAGTAGTAGCAACACTTTTCGAAATACGCATTTTTATATCCAACGCACCAGACTGTTGCCAGTCCGAAAATTGAGTGCGAAAATGAGCGCTTTCTAGAGTTTTTAATTAATATTTCGGCCGATTAAAGTCGTACGAAGATGGGAATAGTCGAAATGGCTTTCTACGAATTTTTGGAATCGGGTATAATGTATTTAATGTTTGGCAATCTGTTTTTATTTCGTCGTAAAACTTAGAAATGTTTTATTAACAAACTCTAGGATTTGAAAGCGAGAAGTGGCAACAACTTTGGAAATAAAGCATATTTTCGTCTCCAACTTGCGAGACTGTTGCCACTCGAAAACATGAGGTCGAAATTATCGTTTTTCCGAGTTTCTAATCACACTGCTGGCCACCCAAATTGCAACACCAAGAAAGACAAGAGATATCAGAACAAAATTTATTTAGTAGATAACATGTTGACCAAGTATCAAATGAAAAATTTATAGACTTCAGTTCTGTTCAGTATCCTCTCTCCACGGTGATCCCAGACTCGAATCCTACCATCGTGGTGTTGCAGACAGAAGTGTGACTTATCAGTAAAGACAATTTCATTCCATTCTACCGTCCACATCCTTCTTTCATCGGACCAGTGGCGGCGGAGACGTCTGTAGTTCTGCATCAAGGGTACATGAAGCAATGGACGTCTTGCGGACAGAGCACTCTGCTGTAAACGGCGTCGAATGGTACGCACAGACACTGGATGATGCGTTACAGACTGAATGTGCTGTGCTATGGTTCGTTGCCTGACTGAGCGATCCGCCACTGCCATGCGCACAATGCCCCTGTCACCATGTGAAGTGGTGCATTGAGGTGGATGCAATCGAACACGTTGGTCCGCCCTACCCTCTTGCATCCAACGGTCACATATCCGCATTACAGTTGTTTGGTTTCGTCCAACACGACTACCGATTTCCCTGAAAGGTAATCCACACTCTCCGTAGACTACTATCCTTCCTCTGTCGAATTCGGATACTTGATCAAACGATGATCGCTGTTTACTACGAGGCATGGATCGTTTTTTTTGTTAAGAAAACCACAAGAAAAACACAATTGCCGAACTTGAAATCGTCGAAAACTCCAAGCCGTAAATAGTGTTTTGAAGTGGCGCCGAAGGCGAGTCTGTGTGTCTGGGCTGAAATTCTAATCATTTGCATATCAAACCTCCACTAATTCGTGTTGTAAATTTCATGTTATTTGCATGCTTTCTTCAGGGTGCTGTATTTAGGGTAGCCAGCAGTGTACTATCTCTAATTTTAGCTACTTTTTCTTTTGGAAAAAGTAGGCGTCTATTTGCTCCAGTACCCAGAAAAGAATTGTAGAAACTTTGGCGACGATAGCCATAGTAGTGATTGAGTTATTAGCGAACACACAAACCGATTTTCTTCTTCATACATATACATATGTTTCACAGGAGGCCATGATAATACTGACGTCACGTTGGTAACATTTCCTTGGCTTCAGATTTGTGGCGTAATGCTTACACTTCTATTCTGATCTTCATACTCGCAACAGACTTAAAATACTATTGCTAATCTACGGTGGCTAAAAACTAGTAAAAAAGTAAATCTGGCTTAATAATAGCCTACACCAATTATATTAAAGATATGCCAAAGTCCTTATTGCGTTAATGAGTGTAGTGTTATTGTAATCTGGTTTACTTTATAATTAACTATTAATTTAATCGACCAATGTTAAAATTAGCAGAAATTTCAAAACACATGTTCTTGAAGTTTTAAGCGCGAAGTATTGATTGCCTTCGTACCCATTTAATGCAATATACAAAGCTCAGTTTGCATATATGGTTGAGACTCAATGAAATCGAAAGCGACTAATTCAGGTGCATGATACTGTTATCAATAACTTAGTATTAAAGGGTATTGTTTTCGAAACGAAATATTAAGAGACCTTCGCTAAAGTATTCATTATCCTCGTCAGCGTATCTACACTCATGTCCATAAATTAAGGATAATTCGGACTCTAACTAATAATGAACTCTAAAATAAATATATCACCTGTAAAATCACTACACACATCCTCAAGAATCATATGCAAATTTCAGGAAGTAACCAGATGACACCGATGGAACGTCACAATGACGAGAGTGTAAGAGAGTGATACATAAGGAATACAGGCAAAAAAGTAAAATTGTTCACAGGCGCTTTATAAGCATTTCAGTGCAATAACCGAATAGTTATGACACAAAGGACGCATTTGGATGATTTTTTACGTGGTAGAATTACCGGCCGTCCGGAATGTGGGCGTACCCAACTGGAAGTATCAAACGAACTTGGAACTGCCAAGAGTGTCCTCTCCAGGCTTTGGCAACAAATCCAAGATGATGGTAATGTGACTAGACGTTACAGCACAGGTGGCCCCAGAGCTACAACGCCGAATGAGGACCGGTATTTGGCAGTTACTGCCTAAAGAAACAGGCGGAGCACAGCCTCAGACCTGTCTCGTTAGCTCTCTTCAGCCACTGGTACGACAAGACCGTGTACTGGTAGGCAGACCGTGTACAGACGTTTAGAGCAGATTGGTCTATATGCTCGTAGACCTGTCAGATGCGTTCCACTTACTGCAACTCACTGTCGCCTGCGGTTAGCCTGGAGTAGAGAGCATGCATTGTAGACACCGCAACAGTGGGATTGTGTGAAGTTTTCCGACGAGTCCAGGTTTAGCTTGCAGTCTGATTCTCGCCGGACTTTCATATGGAGAGCTCCAGGTACCCATTACCACCAAGAAAACACCATTGAAAGACACCGTTACGGTGGTGCAGGAGTGCTCGTTTGGGGTGGAATTATTCTGGGTTCCAGAACTGACCTGCATGTTCGAATTGGAACCATGACAAGCCAAATCTATCGGAACGTCATTCTGGAATAACACGTACGTTTGTTTCGGGGCCTCATGGGCGCACAATTTGTGTTTATGGATGACAACGCCCGTCCTCACCGTGCAAATATCGTAAGCGAATGCCTTCAATCGGAGGATATCACCCGTAGGGACTGGCGAGCATTCTCACCGGACTTGAATCCTGTAGAGCACGTGTGGGACATGCTTGGCCGACGAGTTGCAGCCCGTCAACCTCCTCCTGCATGTCTACCGGAACTTCGGAGAGCATTGCTTTTTGCGTGGTGTAATATCCCCCAAGATCAGATCGATAATTTGATACTCAACATGCCTAGGCGTTGTACTGACTCTATTGCATCGTCTGGGAGACATACAATGTATTAACAATCATACCAACCATGTAATATTAGTTTTTTGTAAATAAGTGTTTTTTGTAATTTACTCCAGGGAGAAAAAATCGCTAGTTTTTTTTAATAATATCAAGCATATAGTATCTTTTTTTGCTCTATACCTTTCGTTTAATAAATAAGCTTTACAAATAAGTCAAATTTGTTTTCCTTCTAACTCTTCCTTTGCCTGATTTTGCATTATCCTTAATTTATGGACATGAGGGTATTTGAGAAATTGAGCTTTCGGTATTAAGTTTCTTTGATTTTCAAATACTCTTATTTCATGAATTCATTAACTGATTTTTTAGAAGATTTCTATTGCAAAAACGTTTTTGTAAGTTAGGGAATGGTAGTTTTTACTGCCATTCTCTAACAGTCAAAAAGTATTCTTGCTTCGTAAACGTTTATGTAAGCCCCCTGATATTTTAAAATTGTTTTCTTTTACCAAGAAGACAACCTTTTGTTACCTCCTTGTTACTAAGTGCAACTTGCCGTTCGGAATCTGGCGACGGTTTTTGTAGTCCAAAGGGGCGCTAGCCCAGAAAGCGCATTTTACGCTTAATCACGTAAATGCGATGTATCACTTTCCAATTGATACGTGGCATTAACTTGTTACCGCCAAATATTATCGCCATGTATTATATTGTTGCGTGCGTATGGGTTCGTAATAGATTGAATACACAAGTCTGATAAGAGGTTAATGCAATTGATTCTTGATTCTTATAAAAATATGTCAGAACGCTGGAATTTTCCTCAGAGTATTCGTAGAAGTGTCCACAGTATCATGAAGTATAATCAGTAGTTATACTTCAGAATACAAAAAACATTAAATCACAACGCAATGCAAAGCACGTCTGGAAAGCTAATTCTGTTATCTCATTTCACGCGGAAATACACAACTTTCAGCAACAAAAACTAAGGAACTGAGAGGCGATGCCTCTCTTCGACCTTAAATAGTTTTTAACCGGCGCGAGATATTTCTAGTATTTTCTGCTTCTCGAGATTTCTGGCAAGCAAAAAGAGTGTGTAATTACGGTTACAGCTAACATAGTTTTCAATTACATTTATTCAATTTAAATACAAATTAGCGAGGTATCTATCTATTTATATGTTTCTGTTGTTAAATTAAATGTTATTAACCTCTCGTCGGAACGTGCGCGCATTCAATCTGTTACGAACCCGCACGCTCGCAGCAATATTATTTCTTATAGCACAAGCAGGAAATCTTAATATATAAAATAAAAATAAAAATTCAGAATAAATACAGTATTATTAATATTGATTGCATTACTTTTATACTGTAATGAATTACCTTTGTTTTACAATGAAGTAAAAAAAGTCAGAATTTAAATATCAGTGCTTGCTATACCATATTGGCTATAAAAATTTCAAGCAGCTTTCACTGCGTGAAACTTCCCTAAAAATACGAACGCGCGCTGTTAGCGTTAAGTATTTTACTTTTGTAAAATAAAATAATAGATAATATTCATATAACAATGTTAATACTCTAGAGTTTCTATTTAGTAAATTTTCCGTTTTCCAAAATAACTTATGGGCATATAAAATTTGAAACAAAATGTTCCGTTTTAACGTATCAAATATGATGAACGAGCCTCCCAATTGCTATAGTGGTTAGCATCGTTTGACTGCCTCACCGAACTGCCCAGGTTCGAATCCCAGAGAAGTCATGGATGCTTCTTAATGTATAGTGTCGTCCGGCATGGAGGCACTCTAAATATGCGGCGAGCCGAAAGTCCTCTCGAGAGGTTGATGGTAAGGGAAGAGGTGTAGGAGAACTTCAAATCCGTCCCACCCGGGATGCTCTCCATCAAAATTGTGGGGCAGAACTGTGTTAAATCGCATCGTCACCTTAAGGTGCTCAAGACTGTTGCCAACGACAAGCGTAATCTTCAGCTACTTGCCACGAGGAATTTAGTAAGCTTAAGCTGACTATACGTCAGATAAGTGAGCCTCAGCACCTACAACAAATATGATACGCTTCGCTCCCGTATTGCGTTTTTTATGGTGAGCTAACGGAGGAAAACTGAGCTGTGTCGTATATGTTATGCTGAAAGCAAAGATATTAATAAACATATCGTCGTAAAGCTAAAGATAACAGATCATTATTTAGAAGATAAAGAAAGGTTTTTCCAGGCACTAACATCACACCCGAAGCAATTGAGCCCATATAAATTTCCTTGTTTATTTTCCTGACTATAGATCACTGTATTATTTCTATATACTGGTTATAAACATAAATGCATATACTTTATTTATAGAAATATGTTTCCTCAGAATTGTTTGGTGTGTAATATCGCTAGCAAGTTCACTGGCGAGCGGCATTTTCAAAAACGGTTCCAACTCGCCAACTAATTTCAATTTAATAATTGTAAAATAAAAATTCAAAACGTTTATTTATAAGATATTGAATTTAGATAATTTTTAATTCCTTCATTAATAATATGAGATACATGGCAGTCGGGTTTTACGATAAAATGTAAATTACGAGTATGCAAAAATAAGCGCCAATTACGAGTATACTCGTAACGAGAATATTCGTAGTTGGCGGTTGCTTATAAATAATCAGAGCTTGATTATTTTTATAGCAACAGTTATAACAAACATTATTATAAATTACTTGATTATTTTGGCAGTTCCCATGCTATTTACTGTATAATTATACTAATTATCATGTTATACTTCATTGTTATACTTATTAATATTATGTTATAATAATTATACACTGCTCGACACTGAAAATGCAACACCAAGGAGGACTGGTCAGAAATTCATGCAAATTTTAGAGTAGACGCACGTCACTGAGTTATGCGAATGATGTGAAATGCGCAGCTCTCCGACACGCATGAAGTCAGATATAAGGGAAGGAACGTGCAGAATGGGCAATATTCGTGTCGTTATTTCAGCCAGACGAATTATCGAAGAAAGTTGGTTTTTGTCCCGGAGGATACGTGTAATAGGACAAAATGCCAGGCCGACGTCAACGAAGGCACTTCCAGCAGATAGACGATTTTACGAGGGTACCGTGTGCAAGATACCCTGGATGTTCCCGTGTCGACGAGAACTATTTCCCGTCGATTGGTTAAACATGGCCTGCACTCACGGCGTTCTTTAAGAAGACTGCCATTAACCCTACAGCATAGACACCAACGTTTAGAATGGTGCCGGACTGGAGCGATGTGGATGACAGAATGGCGAAACGTCGTGTTCTCAGATGAGTCACGCTTCTGTTTATCCAGTGACAGACGCCGCATACGTGTGTTGAGTCGACGTGGAGACAGATCTAATCCGGCAGTAACTGTGGAACGCCTCACCGCGCGACAACGTGACATAATACTTTGAGGCGCTATTGCCTACGATTCCAGGTCACCTAGTTCGTATTCAGGGCACTATGACGGCCCAACAATACTTGGATAATGTACTGCGGCCGGTGGCAATTCCTTACCTTTAGGGGCTGTCTAATGCAATTTTCAGTAGGATAACTCCCGACTACACAGTGCTCGCATCTGCCAACATGCTCTGGAAGGTATACAGATGCTTCCCATGCTTCCCTGGCCACCGTACTCTCCTGACCTGCCACCAATCGCACATGTGTGGGATGTGATTGGACGCCGTTTGCAGATGATTGCCCCTGCCTCGCTCCGAAGACAAACTGTGGCAAATGGTTGAAAGGGAATGGAGAACCATCTCTCAGGACACCATCCGCACTCTTTTTGACTCTATGCCTAGACGTGTTTCTTCGTGCATCGCTGTCCACGGTGGTCCTACATCCTACTGAGCCGACGCCGTTCTCGCTCTGTATTCTGACTATCATTTTGAAATAAAGATCACTTATTGCTGCTTGCTGTCTCTGTCTTTTTTCCAAATTTCATCACTTTCTGACGATTCCTTCTTTGTGTTGCATTTTCAATGTCGAGCAGTGTATTAATATTATTTTATACTTATATTAATATACACTCACGTTTGTGAAAATTGCAACACCAAGAAGGAATCGTCATAATTGAATGCAATTTAATACACAGTTGAGTGGTAGCGGTACAAATAAATGATTAAATGTTCAAAGCAAACAAACAAGAACAAGAGATCAGAATCAGTATTTTGTGTGGCCACCACGCGCCGCAATAAGTGCTGCTACACGACGTGGCATGGAGTCAAACAAAGTTTGAATGTCTGACTGAGGAAGAGCATTCCATATCGTTTGTACGCGTACCCAAAGTTCGTCTGCAGACGCAACAGGACGAGGATCACGAGCAAGACGCCGACCAATGACATCCCACACATGTTCAATTGGCGACATATCCGGGGAACACGCAGGCCAAGGAAGAAGCTGTACCTGCTGCGCTGCAAAGAAGGATTTAACAATCCGAGCAGTATGAGGGCGGGCATTGTCCTGTTGAAATACAGCGCCTGGCAAGCTTTGAAGGAAGGGAACAGCTTCGGGCTGTAGAACTTCACGGATATACCGGTTGCTGTTCAGATTGCCCACAATTCGTAGCAATTGAGATCGTCTATGATATGCTATGGCGCCCCAGACCATAACTCCGGGTGTTCGTCCACTGTGGCGTTCGATAATGCACTCCGGAAGGTGGCGTTCACCGGCATAGCGTCTGACACGAATGCGGCCATCATGGTACCACAAATTAAAGCGGGATTCGTCAGAAAACACGACATGCTGCCAATCAGCACGCCAGTCTCTATGCTGATTGGCCCATTGTAGCCGCAGGCGGCGATGGTCGTGCGTTAGGGGGATCCTGTATAAAGGAGTCCGTGCGCGCAGTCCACACTGCAGCAGACGTCTACGAATTGATGAAGCACACAATGAAACACCTGTAGCTATTGACCACAGTGCTGCCAATTGTCTAGAGGAAGCTGTACGGTCCGTCCGCGCCATGCGGACCAGGTGTCTATCATCGCGAGCTGACGTCACATTTCGGGGTCCACTCCCGGATTTCCGAGTTGTCCGACACTCGTCCGTCCACTGCTTCCAAACGCGCATCACTGTGCTGCTGTTACGCTGCACACGAGAGGCTACTGCACGATACGACAATCCAGCTTCACGAAGGCCGATGATTCTCCCTCGTTCAAACTCTGTAAGTTGTTCAAATCTTGCTCTCTTTCGTCGACGAGGCATAAGTACAGATTGAGTTAACGTTTACCACTAGCAGATAACCACCGATAACCATACACGCCGCGCTACAGCCGTCTATTTATTCGGATCCATCAGCCGTTCAGAGGGCGCTGCTCAGCATACGCATGCGCTACGGATTTGCAATTCTAATCATTTGCATATCATGCGCTACTTTGCATTTCCTGAAAATTTCAGCTCACTCGCGTAAGTCCTTCATGGTGTTGCAATTTTCACAAACGTGAGTGTATATTGAATTGCCAAACTGTTGTATTTTTTTCTAATCTTTAAAGAACATGAAAATACTACACGTTTGATAGTATGTGTCATAGGTAAAATAAACACGTTCTACGAATTAACTCGATCTAAAAATTTAAGTAATTTTTTTTGGACAAGTCCAGACGTAATTGAGGGATTATAAAATTACCTTAATGTATAATCTTCTTAATTTAGTTACTTATTATTAAGGCTAATTAAATCGTTAGTGAAAATTAATGAATCCGCCAAATCAGACTTCACTAAGTTCTTAGAAATATAATAAAATTTGGGTAATTACTGCTGCCACATTTCTTCATTTATTATTACCATTTTTATCGTCTTTTCAGCAACGTTTATACTATTATTTCTTAAAATTACACAAATCGCAAAATAAGTACTGAAAAACAGATTTAGAGTAAACAACCAATTTTTACTGCCTTGTTCTAAGCAAATAAAGTATTGTAACCACGAAAAATTCCGGGTATAATATTTCAACGAAAATATCCATTTTAACAGCTATAGAATGCAATTTAACCATGGGTTTGCGTAACATCTATACGTAAGAACAGAATAAAGGACTCTATTTCCCCAAACGAATTATAAAACTGATTAAAAGTGAATTGATTCATAAAAGATTTTTTTCGTTGCGTCTGTACATACGTACATATGTATGTAGCTCACATAACTCAAAAACGAGAATGATGAAATGTTCTTTATAGGACTGCCTTTAACATGTAGTTATGCATTTCCCACTTTGGTTGCAATAGGCTGCACCAAAAGCATATTAATATACTCTGCTACTCGACTCGGTGATGTCAGTTTTTTATTCTTATAAGTTAGAAAGTTGTGTATTTTCCTCTTAAAATGATTGTATTATGTTATTCGTATTTTCCAGTTAAGATCAATCTGCATGCAATAGTTGCAGAATTATCAACAATTTAAACGTTGCTTAAGTGCGGCTAAGCCTATTTTTTTACCATAGCAGCCATATTTGTTTACATTCGAAACTTAGCAGACTAGTGAATTAAGTCAGTTTCTGCACCTTCGCTGTCTTTTTGCAGTCGGACCAAAAGAAAACTTTTAGTTTCGTGCGCCGAAAAATCTGCCTTCTTGCCTGCTGGCCGAATTGCTTGCTTTTGCATGGAAACTCTGTAAAATGTGTTTTTTTTTAATTGCTTTAATTGTACTTGGTGCTTTATGTCTTTCTATATCTGAATTTCTAATGAAGATGTTTTGAGTTTTTATGCATTTTTTTTTCTTGCCCCGGAATGAGAACTAAATTAATTGAATGAGAAGTATATCTCTATTGAAATTCGAGGAAATAAGTTCCTTATTATTAACGTAATAAAAATTAATAAAAGCACCGAAATTTTAGCACTTTATGATAGGTTAAGACAGATGAGGTTGCAGGTTATATGCAGTTTTTTCGTCTGTCCTGTACGAGTTGCCAAAAAAAATAAATTTGGGACAGTTCTATATTTTCCGATCTGCTGGACCGATTGACGAAATAGAACTAGCGTTTTTCATGTTCGAAAACGTGCCCTAGGATATGTATTAGATTTATGTATAGCCATCGTCTAATATATTAAACGTATTTATTAATGTCTCTTTTTTATTAAGCTTACTGGATTAATTCTTTCACAATTCGAAATTAAATTCAGTCCAAATAAAATTCTCAGCTATATTTTGATTTTTTTAATTTTTACTTTTTGTAAATTTTTACGAATTTTTAAAAAACAATGTGAAACAATAAAATTTTTCCCATCATCTTAAAAGTTGATGTATTTCTAAGCATATCTGCAAACAATATAGAGCTTTTTTTTAAATTTCCTTAGATATACGTGAATTTACATCTTTGCGAGTTTTGAAATTTTGCATATTTGCTTTAAGCAATAATAACCCAAATGTAGTTTATGCACTTTGCTAAAGTGATTAGAAAGCATGAACAATGCGCCTTTATTTCCTCTCGTGCCCAATGAAAGGGAAAGGAAAATAGGTTACCGTAAATTAAGAATTTTGCCAAGTCTTTCTTCGCCTAAACTGAAAAAAGGACACCAGGATAAATCTTTTAAATTCTCGTTAAAATTCTCACCACGTTTAACAAAATCTGAGTCATTGTCTGAGTCGTAGGATCGAAATATGGAAAGAAATTGGTATGCCATTCGAAAAAAGTCCGATTTTAGGTCAAAATACCTATGTTAAAACAATGCTATATATATATTTAATTACTCTAAGTCGCGCTTTCAAGACATGAGAAATGTAAGTTAAATTTCGTCAATCAGCCCAGTAGAATGGGAAATACAGAATTTTCCCTTTTTTGTTTTTTAATACAAAGTATACATACAAGCAGGCTTCTCGTACAACGACATCCCATCCCTTACGTTAGAAAATCCTCCAATAACTTGGCATAATTAATTAATTAATTAATATTCCTTTTGTACATCTGTAAATATTGCGGATTTAAAGTTGTAAGACTTTACTTCATTGTACACTGTACGGAAATAAAATGGGGGAGTTCTGTACTTCCCTTTCTGCTGCCCCGATTCACGAATTAAAATTCGGTTTTCATGTCTCGAAATCGCTCTTTAGAATATATATTAGATTTATATATAGCAATTGTTCTATCACATGTATATTGATAGAAAATCGGACTTTTTCTGAAATAACATGCCAGTTTTTTTCCATATTTCGTTTCTACGACTCAAATTTTGCCAAAGTGCCAAGCTTTGTAAAAATCGCAGAAGTAGTTTTCAAAACATTATTGCTCAACATTTTAGCTCTCTACCATATTAATTGAATTTGGTATATATTTATTATGATCTCATTTTTTATTTAACTTTTTTTATTCTTCCTTTCAGATTTCAAAATATAGGTTCATTCCGAATAAAATTCGTCCATTTTTCATGATTTATTTTTAAAATTTGTATTTTTATATAATTTTATAAATTTTTTGAAAATGATTATAATTATTATCTATAAATTTTTAACCATCATCTTAAAGTATTTTTAACCATCATCTTAAAGTATTTCTAAGCATACCTGCAAAAAATTAGAGTTTTTTATTCAAAATTTTCTAAGATATACGTGAATCTATATATTCTCGCGTTTTGAAATTTGACACATTTGTTATAAGCGATAGTAACGCCAAATGTGATTTAGGCACTTTGTGAAAATTATTTGAAAGTAGGGATATTGTTCGGAGAACAGCCTTGACGCCAAAAAGGGAGAAACAGCTTGTTGTGGTATGGTCGGCAATGGTTGTCATTCGATGACGTACTTCCTCTAGGTAGACAGCCCTAATACTTTTCCCTTGCTAAGGGATTATCTGTAGTATTTATTATTAGTATTTATTATTGTAGTATAGTAATTAAAGGGAGAAACAGCTTATTGAGGTATGGCAGGCAATGGTTGTCATTCGATGACGTACTTCCTCTAGGTAGACAGCCCTATTACTTTTCCCTTGCTAAGGGATTATCTGTGGTATTACTTATTATCTGTAGTATTTATTATTGTAGTATAATAAATAGTATTTATTACTTTAGTATTTATTATTGTAGTATTTATTCTGTAGTACTTACTTCCGTTGGCATGATGAAATGTCGCTCATACCCTTAAAGAAGCCAAGTTGGCGCAACCAAGGCTGTTCTCCGAACAATATCCGAAAGTAGGAATGATAAGACTTTTTATCCGCTCAATACGCAATGTAAAAAGAGAAAGGAATATAGGTTACCATTTGTTAAGACGTTCACCAAGTAATTTTTCTTGGCGCAAACTGAACAAAAACGCGCCAAGATAATTTTTTGAATTTCTCTGTAAATTTCGCACCAAATTTTACAAAATTTAATATTTAGGCATACTTTGAGTAGTAGGATCAAAATATGGAAAAAATCTGATTTTGTGTCAAAATACTGACATCAGAACGTCTAGTACATATCTTAAGTAGCGCTGTCGAGACATGAAAAACGCAATTTGAATTCCGTAATCGGTCCAGTACAAAGGGAGATATTGGACTATCCCTTTTTTTGGCGCAACATACATTTTCTTTCATAATTTTACGTATTTAACTGTAGATGCGAAAATCTTAACTTCAGTATTTAACTTTAAAAACTGAAGAAAACATTAAAAAAAAAGAAAAGGAAAGAAAAAGAAATTACTTTTCTTCAGGGAAACCTTTCCAGCAACTTTCTCGATAGAACTTCAGTACTTTGTCATAATTAATTAACCAAACACCCATTCATAAACTCCAATTAATTACAAAAAATTTAAAGTTAAAAAAATATATCGTATCATCTTGTGGAGCAGAAAGAAAACATTAGTCCTACTGAACAAACAGTTAAGTCAGAGACCAACATTGGCCGCATTCTGACAGACTTTATTCATTTAATCCTTGTACGTGTAATGATATTAAAAGAAGTCATTTTCCCCTTGGGTTTCAGTAACATTTTTGACGTTTACACAGAAGTTTGAGAATAAAACACAGCCTCGAGGAAATTTTTTTTCTCCACGTGATGATTTATTCTTCATTCAGTTGTTTTAAATAAAGTTAAGTCCATAACTGAGCTTTTTTTTTAATTTTGTTCGTTTCGAAACATTATTTTTTTTCTTGTCTTTTAATTTCGGTAAAATTAATTAGATGTCGTAAACTTGAAGACTATTAATTTCCCAAGGCATTCCTTCTGATTTCTTCATTGAAATCCAAGGAGAGTTAATTCCAAATCAGAATTTACACTCAGTGCTTTCTGAGGTTAAGCAAAAGTTTAATGTTAATGATGCGTAGGAAATCAGATGTCTTGAGGATGCTGAGCCAGTAGGATCGATGCTTTTGTTAACTATTTTAAGAGTAAAGTAATTATTTATTAGTTACCTAATGAAGATTATTATTTTTTTAAATGGCCGGGTGCTTTATTTAATAATAGCAATAAGCATTGCGCTACTATAAGATGCGGAAGTGTTATGGAAGCAGCAGTTAAAAGACTTAAAAATGCACAATATTTACTTTATTCCATGAAGTTAAGGAAGTATTGTAATTGGAAAAAAATTCTCGTCTCGTATTTCAAGGTAAATATCCATTTTGACAGTTCTCGTTGAAAGTGGGTTTTTTCTCCCCTTCCCGTGACATTTGTGCGTACGAACAGAATAAAGGAATCTTTTTCCAAAACGATTTCCAAATGGATTTAAAATGGGTCCAAAAGGTTTTTTTGTTTCATGACTTACGTTTGAATGTATCTCGCATACCTCAAAAACGATTAGCTCAAGAATGTCAAGAATTTTGTACACGGGACTGCTATAACATATATTTATGCGTCACCCTTTTTACTGGCAATCGGCAGAAAAAAAAACGTATATTTGTTATAAATATAAATACAATGAGCAGATGGAAACACTGAAGCTTTTAACAGCTTTCGATATTGCGTAGATTACTGATAATGCCGTGCTGAAGACAAGACTGAGTGGACAGGCATGATGACGTATTTGGCACGACTGACCTTGAAAAATTGACCTTGACCTTTATTTTTTTTACGCGTATAATATCATTCTTTCGCAGATAAGATATTTTTTAATCATAGTTGAATAACTTCCATGTGGACAGATTTTAAAAATGCGACGTTGTCTGAAGCAGCAGCGTCTTACCAGCATGAAAGCATAAGCGAAAGAGAGCGCTGCTCTTCTAAGGTGAAAGGAGGGAGTCGGAAAGTTTGAATTCGAGTTAGAAAAGGTTTTGATTTATAATTATTTGACCGGGCAGGATCTATCTGCATTAAAACGTTACGTAACATGGAAAGATCTCGAATACGGGAGAACACATGAATTTAGAGGGAGAGTATGAAATCTGCAGCCATCGTATTTTGTTATATCTTACATATACATATATATATATATATACTTTCCTTTTGTTTATGTTCTTATATATATATATACTTTCCTTTTGTTTATGTTCTTATATATGTGTGTGTGTGTTTAAAGGAATCTTGTAATTTCGTGTATGCCCTGTAAATGATATGTTTCCTGACAATTCTCTTCCTGGCCCTATGCTATTGAATTTTAAATTTTTAGATTATAGTGAAACTTTTTTAAGTCCCCGTGAACATGCTTTAATTTACATTTACTTTAATTTACTTGCTTTAATTTACACTTTTTTGTACACTTACTTTCCTAGATCTACACACTAGACAGAAAAAGAAAACTTTCCATATTACATCTCTAAGCAACGGAAATTCAATTTAAAAACATCATTGAAAAGGTATTTTTCAGAATTTAAAAATTTATAGAAATGTCAGTCCTCCTTGCTTTAAACACAGTTAAGGAAAAACTAAACCCCAAAAATGCCAAAATCAAAAGTAAACTTTTTAAGAATTGAAAAAACCAGTTACTGTTATTGATAGCAGATCAATCGACTTATCAATGGGATAAACCAATCGGGTCCGTGGCACTTAGCCGACAACCACTTAGCCGACGGGACACTTAACCGACACCAGTTAGCCGACAAGACATTTAGCCGACACGAACACTTAGCCGACAAGGACACAGCCGACAGGACATTTAGCCGACACGGACACTTAGCCGACAGGTTATTTAGCCGACACGGAGAGTTAGCCGACAGGACAGTTAGCCGACACGGACTGTTAGCCGACAGGACATTTAGCCGACACGGACAGTTAGCCGACAGGACATTTAGCCGACACGGAAAGTTAGCCGACAGGACATTTAGCCGACACGGAAAGTTAGCCGACAGGACATTTAGTCGACACGGAAAGTTAGCCGACAGGACATTTAGGTACGAGACACTGAACTGTGAAGCCATTTAGTCAACAGGACACTAAGCCGACAGTGACGTTTAGCGGGCACGTAGTCAAATTGAAAAAGTGTTGAAATTTCTCGTCAGGGAATATGATTTAATTTTCGAAAGGAAAAAATAATTTTTCACTTACGTCACGACGGTCACTTAGTTGCATTTTAATATGGTATCTGCAGAAATTGTTCGTAAAGCTTCTTCATTTAATCAACTGGGTTTCTTTGAACACTTTCACAACATTAATTTTTCACATCATTAATCACATCATTAATTTCACATCATTAATCATTTCTTGTTTACTTAATGATATTAATTTTCCATTCTCTCTCCTCCAAAATGCTTTCAAATTTCTAATATCTTTACGTTTCATTACTATTTTACTCATCACATAATATTACATTCTTCCCCTTACAAAGTCGTTTAGCTCCTCCCACTAATGAAATTTTCTCTCCTTGTCCTATGAAGCGACGCAGTCGCAGATGCAGGTACCCATGCATCACCTTGCCCTGTGTATAGCTGTGAAATTACTGAGCATAACTTTTTCTATGCTAGCATAGAAAGCGGAGAAAAGCATGCAGCAGTTTAGTGTTATAAACATTAACGTAAGTAAGTATTTTAAGCGAGAGGCGTGGTCAATAAAATGTTACAGAATCGCGCTTTTAATTTCATACAAATTTGAAAGCATTAAGAACAGCCAGATTGGAAAATTAATATCATTAAGTAAACAAGAAAAATTATTAATGATGTGAAAGTGTTCAAAAGGACCCAGTTGATTAAATGAAGAAGCTTTACGGATAATTTTTGAAGATCCCATATTAAAATGTAATTAAGTGACCGCCGTATTTAGGTAAAAAAAATTCTTTTTTCCTGTCGAAATTTAATTTATATTCCTTGACGAGAAATTTCAGCGCTTTTTTAATTTGGCTAATATTCACCAAACAGCACGATAAATATCACACAATGCTAAATTAACACAATAATTATAACCATATATGAGATCTTTAAGAATCGAAAAATGAATTTTACTGATAGTGAAAATATTACTTCAATAGTGAATTTACGGATAAGTCGAGAAATTTCGTAATTCATAGTAAGATTAAATAATTAGTTCGTACGTGTGAGCTAAAACGTCACTGGCGGCTTAGTGTCCTGTTGACTAAATGTCTTAACAGTTAAATGTTCCGTAGCTAAATGTTCTGACGGGTAACTCTCTGTCTTGGACAAATGTCCTGTCGGCTAACTGTCCGTGCCGGCTAAATGTCCTGTCGGCTAACTGTCCGTGTCGGTTAAATGACCTGTCGGCTAAGTGTCCGTGTCGGTTAAATGTCCTGTCGGCTAAATGTCCTGTCGGCTAAATGTCCATGTCGGCTAAGTGTCCCTGTCGGCTAAATGTCTTGTCGGCTAAGTGTCCCGTCGGCTAAGTGTCCGCGACCGAAACCAATCTACCATCAATTAACAGCAACTAAAATAAGAGAGAGTGTTTCATCCCACTTCCAAGCAAGCATCAAATTATTTGCCAGATTCAAATCACTAATTCATACTCAATCAAAATAAAGATATTAGTCACTAAACCAAAAGAATCGTGTTAAAAAGCAAATAATAATCTTTAAGATCAAAATTATTCATTAAGAACACAATTAATCTAAACGAGGTGCTTACTTTAGAAGACATATCCCCTACACTCTCTTTTCATTTCAAAAACAAGAGTAAAAACAAAACTAGATTCAAGAACAAATTAAAATAAAATATAAGATGATTAAAAAGAAATAATCCATAAAATTAAAGTTAAAAAACTGTAGTAAAAAACAACCTAGTAAGCAAAAATTAACCAACGTGCCTTCGAAATTTTAAAACCAAATGACTGGAATGCAAGTACCTATTAAGAGATAGAAGCAAAAGGGTTGTTGTAAAAAGTAGTTTTCTATTGAAGAAAGTTTAGCCTAAATTGGCGACAAAACTACAAAGTTTCTTGAACAAAAACAAAAGGAAAATATATATATATAAGAACATAAGCAAAAGGAAAGTAAAACAATTTAAGGATCCTGCGCTTAGGCTCCAAGAGATTTAATTAAACATAATCAAATGAATGAAATGGGTTTGTTTTGGTTTATTTGAATGGCAAAGAACTCGAGGGCTATCTGCCTAAAGCGAAGAATGCCTTCGTAGAGGACTTTCTAAAGAAAAATGACTCGTATACACGTTACACATGCGGAAAACCACGAAAACGGCCATGCAGGTAGACCGTTTGCTGGATTCGAACTCCGGACCGAATTACTAATATTCAGCGACTTTACCGCTTGGCCGCTGGTGGGCTGAAGGAAATGGGAATACTCCGATCAAAAATTACAGTTAAGAAAAAACTAGGAATTACAATTTGAAGTCTACATTAACTCCAGTCAACTAAATCATAATTAGAAAATAAAGAAAGTAAATGAATAGGAATTAATTAATTAAAAACCAAAAGTAAAATTAGAAAAGACTTTATGAAAAGGATTTTTAAAATTTGTAAGCGAAAAATATTGTAAAAGAAAAAGTCAAATATGGAATAAAAGAAATTTGTCTTTGAAAAACTAGCTTATTGTTGTGGAAAAGCAAATTCAATTGAAATGCAAAAATTTAAATGCAAATTAAACGAAAATAATTAACTATAATGCAGAAAAAAGCTTGAAAAATGAACAATTGAAATGATGCCAAAATAATGCTGACTTATTGAAGAGAGTTTATTTCACCCTCTTCTCATCTGCTCAGACATCGTGTTTCGTTCTTGTCATGCATGAATCAGCATTATTTCGTTATCTTTTCAATTGTTCATTTCAGAAAGTACTAGAAATATCTCGGCGGCCGGATGAAAACAGTATAAGATCGAAGAGAAAGCATCTACTTTCAGTTGTTTTCGAGAGTTGTTAGTTTAGCGTGAGATTCGAGATGTTTCCGGGTTAGCTTTCTATTTAGATGCGCTATGCACTACGTTGTGTTTAACATTCTTAGTAGCTTGAAGTGTAACTACTAATTGTACTCTGCGATACTGAGATGAGCTGTACGAGTACTTTTATGGAAATTTCCAGAAACGCGAAATGTTTCTTTTGGTAAAAAGAATTTTATCAAGCTATCATCGGTTCTGTGCGAATATATAAGATATAACAAAATACGATGGCTACGCTAAGAAAAGATTGGCGGCCTCAAAATTACTATTCTAAATTTGCTGTTCTCTTTATCAAGTTCATGTGTTCTCTCAATTTCGAGATCTTACCACTTTATGTAACAACATAAAATTAACCAATAGGAGTTTAGTTATACATATGCACATGCGTAGCATAAATACTGCTTCGTAAGCAATTACGACATTTCTTTTCATAACTTCTACCCTGCAAACATGTAAGGTTTATCCTAATTTTATAACAGTTATTTGAAGTTTATGCACCTTTCCTACCCCTTCTAGCTTCAGCTTACAATTTCCTACCAGAATGTATTTTCATAAACACGTTTAATGCAAATGTGTAAGAGTACTATTAAGGTCGATGTTTCACTGACTTCTTTAGAGAGCCCGAGTTCCTGACTAGCGCGTTTGTCTTTGGCTACGTGTCTCTCTAAGCTATTACTACGCTCGGGCGTACTTCAGTCCTTTGATAGCTTCGCCTACTTAATTGTGATTTAGAGGCCAACTACTTAGAATCCTCATAGCTTAGGCTATGCCTTTTAGTTAAGCATTAGTTAAGTTTTTATTCTTATTAATTTGAGTTCAAACCCAAGTGAAGGCTTTGCTGTACGCTCCCAGGTAGGAGCAGACTGTGTTCATCCTTTTGAGAAATAAAGGGTAGTTAACCCTACTTGAGTATTAAAGATTGGTGATCCGACAAAATCCAATTTTGTTATATTCGTTTGTATGCCTTAATCCTCAGCCACAACGAATATCGAAAATCACCAGTTTCGTCTACGCACTTAAAACACTTAAAACACTTAAAATACCACACGCACACACACACGCACGCACGCACGCACGCACGCACACACACACACGTATATAATGTATATTTTCTTGTACCTCATTTTATAAATATCTTTCATTTTTTTCAACTTCTATTTCATTAATTTTCCAAAGATTGCATTGCTTATTTTGTTTATTATATTTTTAACGGTTGCTTTCAATTATATTTCATAAAAATGCAAAAATTAAATTCTATTTGTTATGTTTATAAAGATAACTTTGAATTAATATGAAAGCGAGGGTGTCGGGGAACATTTTACACAAGTAAAAGAGAAAAACATTTTACTACTATTATTATTACTACGAAATTTAGCAAAGAAACTTTTTACTGTTACTCATATTGGCAATAATATCTCAAGATTTCTAAAAAAAAGAATAATGAATTTATAATTAATTCTTTATAGCCATTCAATTTTATTCATCTCATTTTAATCTTACTAATTGGATTAAACTCAACTTAGAAGTTTGGCTTAACTCAAACTGTCAGATTGGCATCATCCTTATTATTTAAGTAAAAGACGAAACACCTTCGCATTTAATAATTATTGTTAATTGAACTGGGGTTGTTTTGTTCCCCCTTGAAAAGTTAACCACTCTCCGATCAATGACGATAATTACTTAGTTTATTGATTAATTTTCATTTAGAAAGTCCCCATTTGTATTTTTCATGATTAAAATTCAAGTTTCTTTTTAAAAAATTATTTTCGGCGTTAATTGCAATGCTTCTGGGTTACTTCATTCAAATACAGTTCTACTAACTTTATATTAGAAGATAATACACTCAGTATTACTTGAGTAAATAAATTATTGTTATATTGCTATATTACTTTCCAGCTATTGCGGAAGTATTAGGAAATTTATTTAGATTTCAATGAGTTTAAATTAATTAATTCAATATTTATACATGTGTATATCAAAAGTTGAATTAAGATTTATATATAA
>KK113508.1:567769-591008 GCA_000611955.2 Stegodyphus mimosarum
TATATATATATATATATGCATATATATGTATTAAAGAGATATTTTTCTGTTAAGAACAGACTTTTTTAAATAAAAAGCTGGAAAATGTTCTGTGCTTCCTGTAAAAAAATAGGCAATCGCTAAAGCCTTCAGCTTTTGAACACTGATGCAATTTTAATGCTCAGTTTCGTATTTATGAGCCATAAACTATGTTACATAATATTTGGCATGTATAAACTCCATTTGCCATTTGTCAGATAGGCTAACTGTAATGTCGAATTTCTACGCTTCTCTGCATTAATTTAACAGTTAATTTTATTAATACTATTTAGCATAGTATGATAACATATAATATTCCCAGAGTTAATGGCCTAGTCTACTGCGGAAAAACTCCCCATTGCCATAAACCTCTATTCCAGAAAAACAACCCTATCCCATTTCGTCAAAGGATTCGTTTATTAAACAAATCCTCCAACCAGACATTCTTCGGCGCCATTCTGTATTGTTTGGGAAGCAAGTGTTGTGTTTGTCGAAAGGAGTCACGGCCGCTTGATTGTCAACCCCCATTGGGTACCCCATGCGATGATTGAATGTTTGACTGACGTAATTCGCCTAGAAAGAGAGAAAGCTCCCCATTGTTTGAGTTCCAGATTCGTTTTCGGGAAAAGATGCTTACAAAAACTGTATGGATGTTAAAAAACTAATGTAGCAGTTTTGTTGTCTCCAATACTCGAATCTGATCTTTTTAACTGCTCTCATAACAAAAGTTCTTTCATGTATTTTACTAGAATTATTTCGAGTTCTTTCATTTCAGATAAATATCTTTCTCAAGACTCGAATTACATTTCTTTCGTCTGCTTATGATACATTTTATTCATCTTCAAAGGACCCTTTTTTTTTTCTTGCTTTAATTCATTTCGAAAATAGAACTAGAAACTTGATGCTTTTCATATTAAACTTTCGAAAATTACAGTTTTTTCTTTGCAGTATATCTGATATTAAATTAGTTCAAAATATTTTTTGGCAATATGGAATAATACGCTAAACTACATTCTGAAAAATTAAAGCTCATTCGATACAAATATAAATTCGGATAATATTTGATTTTAATTCGTAGATCTTTGAGTAAAATTAAAAACATAAGCACGTCTTCCGCTTTGCATCATCAGAAGATGCATGAGAATGTTTAAAGGCATTATCCCTCTTGATGCCCACCAGTTACTGAATTGATAAAACCACGAAAACTGTTAATTCGACAGGGCTCTACTATCATGCAAACGGAAAGAGCTAGAAGGTGTTTTTTATACTTATGCCTATTGAGTTAACTTAAATATGAGCAAGTTTCCTTTGAAAGGGGGAATTCAAAGTTGAAGTTAACTGTCGTAATCAAACTGAAAACAAACAAGAGTACATTGTGGGGTTTTCCTATATAAATCTAAAGTTCCAACTTAGAACCCCACGAACGCTAACAAGCGAATAATCGCTTAAATGTGTGAACAGAATACATAAGACTTAAGAAGGGTTTAAAACCTTTTATTTTTCAATATATTTACAATCAGTTCCGACTTGGAACTTTACACAAAGCCGCCACTCGGGCTTGAACTTAAAATAATAATAATTTAAACCAAAGCTAGCTTAACTAAGCTATTAAAGGGGATAGCCGAAGCTATCAGAATCTAACTAGTTGGCCCTTAAGTATTCATTAAATCATCGAAGCCAAGCAAGGGCCTAAAGTATGGCCGAGCGTAATAACAGCTAAGACAGACGTAGCCAGAAGGCAAACGCGCGCTAGTCAGGGAATCAGACTTTCTCTGTTAAAGTCGGTTAAGTCACGACTTAAATAGTACCCTTTCTCATTTGCATTACTTGCGTTTCTGAATTTACATTCTGGCAGGAAGTTGTAAGCTGAAATTAGAATAAGATAGGAAAGTTACAAAAAATAACTGTTAATAAACTTATGATAAACCTTACAACATCATAAATTTGCCTTATTTGCAACATAAGATTGTCAGAACTGAGTGTTCTATGCATACTTTTGGCGAACACAGTCGTGATAGTATCAAGTCCTGATCTTAAACAGGGAGCTGAATGCAGCTATGTTCTGTGGTAGAATGACTGTGGTTAAGTGGTAGAATAACTGCACGTAAGGAGGGTTCAAAATTACCCTTTTTATTAAACTAATATTTACAGCCACTTCCCAACTCGGAAGGGATAACAGAAAATAATACCGCACTTGGATCTAAACTGAACAATCAAATAATTTAAAATAAAGTTAAGTAGAAAATTAAGCAGTCGTTGCTCTCAGAACTATAAACGCGAGGTTGACCTCTATTCTAAGCTATCAATGGTGCGTAGCAAGATTTAACTAATACTAACGCACTTAGATTTCTTCAATAAGTAATAACGTAACAGCGCTAGGGCTTAGAATTTTAATACTAGCTAGTCAGGTGGACGTCGAACAGAGCCGCAGTGATCTAAGACTAAAAGCTCTCTCACACCGAGAAGTTCCTCGCTAACCCTTAAATACAAAACTTGGCTCCACTTCAAATTCGCATAAAGCTGAAACGCGCGCTCATTCTAGCGGGAAGTTGAAATAAGAACTTACAGGAAAGAGAAAATTAACATAAAACTTTGTTAGTTTAAACTGAAACCTTACAAGATTATTTTATTTAAATTCCCGGATTCTAAACGATTCGCTAGATATGAATGCACAAAATTCCATAGAGTTAAGAACTGAGAGTAGTTACAATTTGAAACTAAATGTCATTCTCATTATCATTACTGTAGCTTGTGTATGTGTAGTGGTATGATGACGCAGAGGTTGTTCACAGTGCATGGAATTAATGCACAAATCATTTTCATTATGCGTGGAATTAACATAGAAACAACTTATGTTTATTCACAGTTCATAGAATGCAAATTATTAATTCGGAAAGAAAGCGAAGGCAAGCCAGTAGGACTCCTGTCCAAATGTAATCCTTGTTGTCAGAACAGTACTTAACTGAAGTGCGAAAATAAACAGAATGAATATTGCTTTCTTAAAAAATACCCCTTTGTGCAGATTCGCCTGGTAATTGGAAAATTAGCATTCTGTTGGAATCAAGGAAATTCAATCCAATAGATGAAAAAATTCCTGACATGCGGAAGGAGGAGGGGCAGTTTCGAACAAAAATTTCTTTTCTACAACCCGTGCCCGTGATTAATAAATACAGTGAATGAAATGGTGGTGTATGGTGTACTTGGTAAGGTCCAGTCGGTGTAGTCCGAGGTCTGTCAGTCATCATTCGCGAAGTCCAGACGTATTGTTTCTGTGTCTTCTTTGTGGAAATACTTACCAACGTATTCAGCAACATTCAAATGTTGCTGAATATTGAAATTATGTTCCAAACTGAGAAAATGCCAATGAAATGCCACTACATACTGTACCAGGTAATTTCCCCAGGCATTGCTGACATCCAACGGAATGTTAACGCTAAACTCAGCTGCATCCTACTGGCTACCTTAGCCCAAAGTATATAAGCATGGGAAGCGGTGATTTTGAAGACCCATGAGGTTTGGTTTTGCAGATATCTACCGCCATTCCTGTAAATAAATCCTAGAATCAGTCAGTTATCGTATTTATTGATTATTGGAAATAGGTGTTTGAGCATTCAGCTACGTACGTTGTTACAATGCCTCTGATTTTAGTACTGGAGTAATGAACAGACAAACAATCTATGCGGTCCTTTTTTCTGAAAGCTGCTTTTTGAAAATTGGTTTTGTCTTCCTCTATGGTCCGGGGGAGATAGAGGTGATTTTGAGTTCTATGTCAGGGGTTGTTGGTAATCGTGTTTCATCTCTCTGACCTCCTTGTGGGATTTTTTTTATTCCTGGTTAGCACCAAAAAATTGGCTTCAGATATCCCTCTACCAATGTAAGATGATGCAAAAAGTGGTAACTTCATATATCGGTTCTGTGAAATAATTTAGAAATGAACAGCTATTGAAAATATTGTTAGAAACGACATCAGAAAAAGCAGTTTTAGAAAGTTGGAAATGAAGTAAAAAGGAGAACAAAGCAAAGAAGGTTGAGATGTGAAAGTGGAAGTTCTAAAACAAGAAAGTAAATGAAGAAAAAGGAAAATGAAGAAGGAAGGGGAGAAAGACCTGAAGTTGGTGTAAATGGTCTGATTGACGTGATTACATTTCGAGATGCCAATAAAGGTAAAATCGTCCTTCGTAAAGAAATGAAAAACAAGAAGTAGTTTGGTAGAGTTAGGACAGTCAGTCTGAGTAAATTTTGAGATGATAAAGATTGGAGGAAAGAGAAACATTATCGACAGAAGTGGCTTTGATGGAATAGAGAAGAGAAACATTTTATAGGATATTAGATGAATATGAATTTAGACTAACGTTGGAACGTTATATATGATCTCCATAGTTAAAACGTTTTAAAAAATTTAATATTGTTCTATAAAAATATTTAATAGTTTCAATTATGTGTATCGTGAATAAAATGTTATTTTATTTAAATCTGTCAGATTAAAATGTAGCCATTTGGTTATTTTGAAACAGGCGACATGAAAAAAAAGCAGTGCTCTTGCCGGGACGCGCAATGGCAAACCACACATTCAGTTGAACAATGTTAAACGAATTACGCCCACTGCGCATGCCCAGAAGAGAATTTGGCGCAATTACGACTTTGGCGTCATTTTAAATGAAGATAAATATGGTATATGGTTGATGTTCCGCTATCTGGGCGTAAACAGGTCGGGGTTTTAAAACTTGTTAGGTTGTACGCTGCTTCATTACTTAGGTGTCAATATCGATTGTAAACTCTCCAAATTTTCGTTTAAGAAGGATTACAAAATAGGAAACATTACATGATGTTGTTTATGGATTGTACTTCTGAGGAATAAAAGCAATTCGATTATTTACCATGCGTTCCATTCATAAATACTTTAACAACTTAAGGAATATATCTAGTTTAAACTACTGAATGAAAGCCAAAGAAATTATTGCAAATAATTGATATTAAATGTAATGTTTATGAACAAAATAAACCTAAATGAAATGAGACAGAAGCGAGTGCAATAAGCACAAAAGAAGTGTCCATAGTAATGCAATCATAAAGAGTCGCTAAGGCCTCCATGATGAACAGGCTTGTTTAGGGTTGTTTATTTTTATTCGCCAGTATTTTCTCCCACGGCAACGGTACACTGTTCAGCATGCGCAGTAAGCGAAAGTCGTTAACATTGATCAACTCAATGCGCGGTTTGCCATTACGCCGCCGGGACTCAAACCCTGCAGTTCTGGAATAAGCTTCGAATACGCTTCCATTTACAAGCGAAGGCATGCGGAAAGGAGGGAGAAAATACCCTATAAGGAAAAACAAATTCCTCAATAACTGTATCTATCGGCTTTAAATAGTTTAGCTTGTTAAATAGTAACAGGCAGATTAAATATCAGAGAATAATATCATAAGTTTTCTCCGGATAGCAACAGACTCGAATGAAAAGTGGAACAACGCAAAATCGCATTTCGAGACTAATAGCCATTTTGGATTTCAGACTGCATCGGAAATTCTAAACATATGCTGCTTTAAAAAATTTTGTGATTTTGTTATTGAAGTATACGTGACGTAAGTGCACAGAAAGCGTAGCTTAATAATAAAGCTAAAAAGACATAAAAAATATATTAGCAGAATAAAGTCCAAGAGCAGACTGGTAACTTGCAATGCCCACAGAACAAAAACTTTAACATATCCTTTGGTGTTAAATCTGAATACTTTCAGATATTCTTTCTCTCTTTATTGGTTATGTTTGTTAAAAGCCTCCGAATTATTTAATTGATTGAATTAATATGTTGTAAATCGTGCATAGATTTAAAGCCTTAAGATAGTCACGTGTAATTTTTATCTTGGTGATATTTTAACTGCTTTTGTTGGTTGATAATCAAATCTTTCTTTTTAAGACTGTAGATTAGAGTTAAAAACATTGAAACTTTTACATGTCATTGTCTGCTTTTAAATAAATATTATTAAGAGTCGTTTTTTTGGAGACTGAGAAAAAATTAAGAGACTGATTACTAATCATAACTAATTAGGCTGCGTGAAGCATAAGAGTAACTGATTATGCCATGCACTTCGAAACTTATGCAGTTAATTAATTTTAGGCTCGCGAAAGAAATAGGTTTATTTATAAAAATTGTTTTGTTTCCTGAACGAAAAGCAAATTATTCTCAAAGATTGTTATTAAGGAAAAGAATTTATTCCGTAATATTTTTATTTTTAACAGGACTGAGAAACATATGCGTAAAAGTGTTAAATTAATATTCATTACGCAAATTAATTCATAAATTTCCTTCATTTTTTTGTGTGTGAGGAAGGGGATTTTCCTCAGTTTTTTACTGTAACTAATTTTTAAGAACACATTTCATATTTATACAATATAAGAAATAAATTGGTGTTTCTATTCTATGCATTGTTATTTGTCTCCGTCCAAAACCTACGAGATGCTGATCCAACAGTTTGGAATTCTCTGGGAAATCCAAGCAGAACTATTTCCATATTAAATCGTACATCATTGCTAATATTTCCAATTTCGGCTCCTAATATTTCCAATTTCGTAGGGATTTATATCTGGCACTTCCTAAAGATTTGAAGAAAAAAAAACCTATTCTTAAATATAATAATTCTTTTCCGTACTTTTGGTTGTGGTAAGAAACGATCATCAGAACATCAGACAGAAGAGCAAACTTATTCATAAACATTAAATTCACGCTTCATATATTAATTTTTAGCTATATGCTGTTACAAATAAAAAAGCAAAATTGTTAAAACATTATGCACAATTTTTATTTTATTTTTAACGTTTGCTGAATACAAATTACTAGTTTATTTATTTTAATTCCTTGTTGTTTACTTAAATTCTTTTGTAATACTTTCTTTATTATTTACTTTAATATTTACTTTTTTACTTATTTTAAGATTTACGATTTTTTTTATTTATTAGCCCAAAGGAGCATTAGCTCAGAAGGGCTATTAATTTCGTTTTGACATTTTGTGTCGATTCAATGTAAATGTCTGTATCACTTTTCAAACTGTTGCCACCAAATGTTATCGCCCTGTGTTATATTTAAAGAAATTAAATGATGAAGAATCTGCATAAATGCATGTATGTTTCTCGCATTGTGATAAAACAACGGTACCTAGAGTCTTGAAATTTTGAATAACGTAAGCTTCCTTCGAGTATGGGCATCTGAAAGCCCTGATTTGAAATTTGGAATTTGTTTTATTATCGATTTCAAATTTTGTAATACTGTAACGAATTTTTGATTGACAAACTTAACGATTTCAAATCGAGCAATGGCAACACTCTACGGAAAAATTTAAAACAAAAAAATTATGTCCAGCTCGCGAGACTCTGTATCGAAAATTCTAAAGATATGTTCATTTTAAAATTATTTTGCGATGTTGGTGTTGAATCGAATTTTAAGATTTAAGTGCAAAGAACATGATATTTAATAGGTAAAAGTAACACACAAAACGTTAAAAAAAAGCCCCTTTGGGCGTAATGTAAAATCTAAGAGCTTTCAGATTTTATATTTTTATTTTATTTTAATATTTACTTTTTTATTTATTTTAATAACTCTTTCTCTAATCAATGAACCCTGTTTCAGCTTGTTCTTAAGTGCTTTTATGTTTAGTCAGTCATTTTACACAATTCTGCTGTGAAAACGAAGCTTTAAGAAACAATATTTAAGCATAGAACAATATTCCTGAAATGAAAAATTTAACCATGCTTTTAAACAAAGACGTCAGTCCTCCGCTTTAGTATATTTCTTTTATACACAGTCCAGTCACATTAATGTGACCACCACGTACTTTCCATGTCAGAGTTAAATAACCAATCACAGAAGGCAGGTGGCAGCACAGTGCAGTTGAGCGTATATAAAGGGTGTGTGAGGGCTTCGGAAAACATTTCAATCGTTGGCGTAATGCAGAAACGAAGCGATTTATCCGACTTCCAAAAGGGCATGATCATTGGCTTTCGGGCCAAGGGTGGAAGCATTTCCGAAACGGCTGAGTTTGTGAACTGTTCGCGTGCCGCCGTGGTAAAAGTGTACCGTGCATGGCAAAATGGGACTGTCCAAAATCAGCGACGTGGCAAATGTGGTGCACCACGGGCCATAGATGATAGAGACGAACGACGGTTGCGGAGATGCGTTCGGGCAGATAGACGGGCTACCGTTGAGCAACTGACCACCAAAATGAACCAAGGGGCTACCAAAAGTGTCTCCCAAAGTACTATTCAGCGAACATTGCTGCGTCTGGGCCTCCGAAGCAGACGCCTGGTTCGTGCACCTATGCTGACTGCTGTTCATCGACGGCGAAGGCTAGAATTTGCACGCCAGTACAGCAGCTGGACGTCCACTGAGTGGCGACAGGTTGCGTTTTCGGATGAATCGCGTTTTATGCTCCATCGGACAGATGGACGTTGGCGTATAAGGCGTGAAACCTCTGAAAGGAACCACCCTGCAACCATTGCCGGAACGGTCCAAGCTGGAGGCGGGAGCATTATGGTCTGGGGAATGTTTTCCTGGCATTCTCTAGGTTCACTGATCATTGTGGAAGGCACAATGGATCAATACAAGTACGCATCTGTCCTTGCGGACCATGTTCACCCCTACATGCGCATTGTTTTTCCTCAGGATGATGGCATCTTCCAGCAGGACAATGCGAGGTGCCATACAGCTGCCAGTGTACGTGCGTGGTTCGAAGAGCACCAGGATGAGTTTACCGTCCTCCCCTGGCCAGCAAACTCACCTGACTTAAACCCAATCGAGCATCTGTGAGACCATCTCGATCGAGTTGTTCGCGCCATGGATCCTCAACCGCGTAATCTAGCGCAGCTGGCCACGGCATTAGAGTCGGCATGGCTCAACATCCCAGAGAACACCTTCAGGCACCTATGTGACTCTCTTCCTGCACGTCTCGCAGCAGTCCGCTCTGCGAAAGGTGGTTATTCTGGCTTTTGACAGATGGTCACATTAATGTGACTGGACTGTGTATATATTCTCTTTTCCATAGCAGTGTTTTCAGAAAGAAACCATCACTGTATTTACTTGTATGTATATTATTACTATTTGGCATCTACAAGGGCTGTTCGAACACTTTTTAGTTTATTTTCATTGTATTTACAGAAATATTTTGCCAAAACGCTGTGCGTATTAAATTCTTTGTTTGATACCCCTAATTTTTCACTACCTTTCTACACCGTAATTTAAGACGTAAGGCCTTTTGTAGTATGGGAAGAACTATTTTATACCAATCCTCTGGAACAGCTTTCCAAAATCCAAGGAGGTAGGTCGACGTTTTGAAAATTCACTTTTTAAATATCCAAAAGCGCAAATATCCATGAGGTAATTAACGGGTGATTTAGTAGGGATCTAAATGAAGGGTATAAACTTAATACCCGATTCTTGTTCCAGTTTTTCCAGGAAATTAATAGTGGATTTTGACGTGTGGTTGCATGCTTTGTCTTGATACAGTTCTACTGATTGGCCACACTGTATGTAAAGAGAAGGTATTTGATATTTGAAAATTGGGTATAAAATATATTCCTTATAATATGTGGAATTGAATTTAATGGCTTTCTCTATTCTCTTTAATTTTTATTAGTCGTTATATTAAAAACCAACAACAATCATAAATCTTTCTCTAAATTCTTTGGACTATTTTTAAGATTTTTGTCTCCCCTTTGATGATAATAAATGGATTTCTTTTCATTGCATCATTTAAATACATAGAAGATTCATCAATTGTGGCAATATTTTTCCATTTTTGTCCAGGCAAATGTTTCTCGAGAAGCATTCTGCAGCGCCTTCTGCGTTCAGTGATATGTAATGTAGAAAGACAAAGCGCATTATATTTTTCCGTCCTTTCAGATTCAAATAAAGAATAATTATTTGGTTTCCAGTTGACATTGAGAATTTTATTGCTTTTGGAACTCTCCTTTAACTTGGCAGATTTTCTTTTAACATTAAGTAACTTACCTTCGCAATATTCGAAACACTCTGTTTTTTTTCTCTTGGATATGTGTTTGGAACAATTTTTCTTATTCCAACCAAACTTTAACTTTTTTTCCATTTTTGTTGATAGTATTGCATATCTTAGCTTTATATATCGAAACACTATGGCTTTCGCAGCATATTTTAATAACTAGATACGAATAATTTTCATATTTTAATAACTAGATACGAATAATTTTCATATTTTAATAACTACATACGAATAATTTTCTCCCTAAAATAATAGAAGCCTTCCATCCATTGCTTCTTTAAAAGCGAGGTTTTGCATAAAAACAAAACTGTCAAGTAGCAGACGATAATTTATACATTCAAAAATATAAATGCAGTTAAAAGAAATTGCAAGAACAAGTTTTTCTTAGTCCAAACCGGCAATTTGCCTCGAAAGACTATTAAAATTTCGTGTTGGCATTTTGCGTTGTTTCGCAATAAATGTCGGTTCACTTTTCAAATTGTTGCCACCAAATATTATCGCCCTGTATTATATTTAAAGAAATTACATAATGAAGACATATTTTAATAACTACATACGAATAATTTTCTCCCTAAAATAATAGAAGCCTTCCATCCATTGCTTCTTTAAAAGCGAGGTTTTGCATAAAAACAAAACTGTCAAGTAGCAGACGATAATTTATACATTCAAAAATATAAATGCAGTTAAAAGAAATTGCAAGAACAAGTTTTTCTTAGTCCAAACCGGCAATTTGCCTCGAAAGACTATTAAAATTTCGTGTTGGCATTTTGCGTTGTTTCGCAATAAATGTCGGTTCACTTTTCAAATTGTTGCCACCAAATATTATCGCCCTGTATTATATTTAAAGAAATTACATAATGAAGATTCTGCATAAATGTATGTATGCTTCTCGCATTCTGATAAAAAATACAGTACGTAGAACTATCAAATTTTCAATAACGTAATTCTCCACAGAATATGGGCCTCTGGAAGCCCTAATTTGCAATTTGGAATTTGTTTTATCTATTTCATTTTCTGTTAGATATTAAAGAATTTTTGACTAACAAACTCAACGATTTCAAAGCGAGCAATGGCAACACTGTAATAAAAAAATTTATCTCCAGGGCGCAAAACAGTATATCGAAAATTTTAAAGATATGTTCATTTTAAAATTATTTTGCAATATTGGTCTTGAATTGAATTTTATGGTTTAAGCGTGATATTTAATAGATAAAGGTAACACACAAAACCCCCTTTGGGCGTATTGTAAAATCTGAAAGCTTTCAGATTTTGCATTATTTATTTATTTTTACTTCCCCTTACGATGTAAAAAGGAAGTATTGTAATCGCGAAAAATTTCGGGTATTATATTTTAAAGAAACTATCCATTTTGACAGCTATCGAATGCAATTTAACGATGTTGCTTTTGTATGACATCTGTACGTAAATACGGCATAAAGGATTTTTTTTCCCCAAAAAAAATTATACAACTGATTTAAAATGGATTCTGGAGAGATTTTTTCCGTGGCTCTGTGCGTTCGCATGTATGTATGTATGTATGTATCGCGTATAACTCAACGAGTAGTCTCAGAATGTTGAAATTTCTGACGAACCAAAAGTATGTATATATATACACTCGTGTCCATAAATTAAATATAATTCGGAGTCACTCGGAAATCGAACTCTAAAAAAATATATCACCTGTAAAATCACTACACACATCTTCAAGAATCATATGCAAATTTCAGGAAGTAACCAGATGACACCGATATTACGTCACAATGACGAGAGTGATATATAAGGAGTACAGGCAAAGAAGTAAAATTGTTCGCAGGCGCTTTATAAGCATTTCAGTGCAATAACCGATTAGTTATGACACAAAGGACGCATTTGGATGATTTTTTAAGTGGTAGAATTATCGGTCGTCTGGAATGTGGGCGTACCCAACTGGAAATATCAGACGAACTTGGAATTGCCCAGATTGTCATCTCCAGACTTTAGCAACGATTCCAAGATGATGGTAATGTGACAGCACAGGTCGCCAAAGAGTTACGTCGAATGAGGATCAGTATTTGGAAGTTACTGCCAAAAGAAACAGGCGGCGCACAGCCTCAGACCTGTCTCGTCAGCGCTCTTCAGCCGCTGGTACGACCATTTCAAGGCAGACCGTGTACAGGCACTTAGAGCAGATTGGTCTATATGCTCGTAGACTTGTCAGATGCGTTCCACTTACCGCAACTCACTGTCGCCTGCGGTTAGCCTCGAGTAGAGAGCATGCATTGTGGACACCGCAACAGTGGGCTTGTGTGATGTTTTCCGACGAGTCCAAGTTTAGCTTGCAGTCTGATTCTAGCCGAACTTTCATATGGAGAGCTCCAGCTACCCGTTACCACCAAGAAAACATCACTGAACATCACCGGTACGGTGATGCAGGAGTGCTCGTTTGGGGTGGAATTATTCTGGGTTCCAGAACTGACCTGCATGTTCAAATTGGAACCATGACAAGCCAAATCTATCTGGACGTCACTCTGGAACAACATGTACGTTTATTTCGGGGCGCCATGGGCGCACAATTTGTGTTTATGGATGACAACGGCCGTCCTCACCGGGCAAACATCGTAAGCGAATACCATGAATCGGAGGATATCACCCGTATAGACTGGCCAGCATTCTCACCGGACTCGAATCCAGTAGAGCACGTGTGGGATATGCCTGGCCGACGAGTTGCAGCCCGTCAACCTCCTCCTACATGTCTACCGGAACTTCGGAGAGCATTGCGTTTTGAGTGGTGTAATATCCCCGAAGATCAGATCGATAATTTGATACTCAGCATGCCTAGGCTTTGTACGGACTCTACTGCATCGTCTGGGAGACATACAATGTATTAACAATCATATCAACCATGTAATATTGGTTTTTTGTAAATAGTTTTTCTTTGTTATTTGCTCCAGGGAGAAAAAAGCGCTAATTCTTTTAATAATATCAAACATATAGTATCTTTTTTGCTCTTTGTCTTTTGTTTAATAAAGAAGCTTTACAAATAAGTCAAATTTGTTTTGCTTCTAACTCTTCCTTTGCCTGATTTTGCACTATCCTTAATTTATGGGCATGAGTGTAAATTAACTGGAAAGAAAGTTAAATTCAACTATGTTATTCAAAATATTCCTTCTAAATATTTCAATTTTTTCATACTTGGCAGTATTTAATAGAACGATATGTCGTGATTTGTGAATCTGGTGGATTTTTATTATTTTAATTAACCACTTATTATAGCTTTTATTAATTTAATTAACCAGTATTTATGATTTAGACCTTTACTGTCACTTCTTCCTTCCGTTTCCACGCCAGAATACAAATTAGTGCGTGTGTTTTTAAGATGAGGTTTTTCGATTGCAAGAAACTGTTTGCTCTACCTTTTTAGGACATTATTTAATTTAATGCTACATCAGTTAAGACTTGTAGTCTTCGGCCTTGCTTTATAATTGCCGATATTTCAATATAAACACCGATTTGACTTCTGAGCCAACTGCGAGTTAATTTGAAAAGTGTAGTCTTTGGCTATTGGCTTATTTCAATTCAAATTTTACATTTCATTGTTGCTTTAAGTTACATCTCCAAATTTAATGAATAACTGTAAAAGGCAGGTTTTTCAGAACATGTTGTAAAGCAGAAATTCTCAACCTTTTTCTGTCGGGGCACACTTTTAACGATTCAAAATTTGGCGGCACACAAAGAAAAAGATAATTATAAAAGTTGTTTTCTTACCTATATTACACTGTGTAAAATAGTTTATTATAATAATTCTTATTATAAAATAAAATAATATGTGCTATCAAAAACAGCAGTACTTTTATTAAGGGATTAATTACAAATTAATAATAAGGATACTTTTAATAAGAAATTTGAGCTTGATGTTTTTGATAATTTCATTTATATTTCGTCGTAGAAATGGCAATGCTACTCTCATATCGTCTTCTACATTAACAGTCTCGATCTTTCATTCGCTTTTATGTTGGTTAGTACTGAAAATCCGAATTCGTACAAATAATATGTAGAAAATTGTAATAATATTTTTAAAGCTTTGTTGCTGTCATGGGATAATCGCATATAATGTTAATCCAAAATGAATGAATTGATTCTTCCGAATATTTTTTAATTAAATCTCGATTATTAGAAAGCGAAATTAGTTCTTCCCCTTCATTCCAAGTTAATTCAAATACGGAAGTATTCGTTATCACAAATGGATTACGAATCCCTTCAATTTTTTATATCTAAATGTGAGAAATAAGGAATAATTCTCTCTTCTAATGTTGCCAAATGGTCAATAATAATTTTATGAATAAGTTTATTAAAATTTAAAAGGGCTGATTCGACCTTTTCAAAATTGTTTTCCTGAGCTTTATTCTTCTATAAAGCTATTTGATTTGGGAATCCCACCAGCTTATCTGTTGAGTTTACTATATTTTCTTTCAGCCCTTGAGTGCTTGAATTTATGGTATTAAAATAACAAATGTGTCTGGCAAGTAAGCTAATCTACCACCCGCACCAATCAGAACTTCTCAGTTTAAATTATGTACTGAACATGTGAGAAAAATGCTCCGAATGGCGCTTTCCTGCAGAGCACTAAAATCGTCTTGAATACCACAATTGGCGCGCTTATTAATGTCTTAAAAGCAGAATTTCGAAAATTCCCATGTGTACCGTATACTAGGATTAAACCCACTATAATTACTATATACATTTCTAAAATTTGGCGGCACACTTTAAGAATTTGGCGGCATACAAAAGTGGCGCGACGCAGTGGTTGAGAATCACTGCTCCTTCTAAAGTCTCCTTCTTTGGAAGCATAAACTAAAACGAGACTCAGGCCGAACCTAAGCAAATTATCGCTATGTTCAGTAATCAGGTATAGAATGTAAGAAGGGTGCAAAAGACCCTTTAATTAAAACTCAGTTATTTCGCAGAAGGCTCTTCTTGTGCTCACAAAACCAGCCATAATATACGGCGTAACTCTGAAAGCAATGAATTGAAATTTAACTATGTTAAATCGTACGTTAGCCAAAAGCAAGATGAATAACGCGGAAGTTTGCTCAAACCTATGGCGGCGTGACAAGCTAATGCAAAAAATAACGCAGCGCCGTTGACAGAATGCTGTTTAAGAATTTCAGTTAATAAAGTGGCCTTCAGCAGAAGGAACACGCTCTGATTCAACAATCTGAAACCTTTCTTTAGGTACTATATCTCTGTACCTAATTTGAATACTCGCGAGCCAAAATTTGCATTCTGGCAAATAAAAGAAGAATGAGAGTAAAGCTATTTAATATGAAATAACTGGTTAGATAAAAATAAGTAAATCTGTATAACTGTATAACCCCAGAAATGAATTGATTGTAGTAGTGTCATCTATGTCACATAGCTGTCATGCTCCAGACTGCACCTTTTGGCGACAAGAAACGAAAACACGCTGTACATACGCTTTCACAATATAATGTTGCGTATCTAAAAAGAGGGAATTTTCTTTGTTAATAATAAACAGTATGTTCGCCAAGCGAAATCTTTAGTTTTTGAAAGCATTGTTTTTACCTTGGAAGGTTGCTTATCTAAAAGGAGGGAATTTTCTTTCTTAATAATAAACAGTATGTTTATTAGCCACGCGAAATCTTTAGTTTTTGAAAGTATTGTTTTTCCGTTGGAAGGCTACTTACCTATAGAAGAGAATTTTCTTTCTTAATAATAAACAGTATGTTAGCCACTCGAAATCTTTAGTTTTTGAAAGCATTGTTTTTTTCTTGGAAGGTTGCTTATCTAAAAGGAGAGAATTTTCTTTCTTAATAATAAACAGTATGTTAGCCCCGCGAAATCTTGAGTTTTTGAAAGTTTTGTTTTTTTCTTGAAAAACCAAATTCCCGAAGCTAGTGTAACAGATAAAAATTTAAGGGAAATAGAAAATGCAACTTTCTGGAATTTTTTCCATTTAATTTTCATGTAAATTCTGCGATTCCTGATTAAATTGCAAGCACTCCTATATCCCGGTGGAAAGGATAATTCTTTTTCGTATAGGCGAAAATAAAAATCGTTATCACTCCTTCTAAAGCCCTTAAATTGGAAGAAATGTTCAATTTTAATCAGGAGCACCATACTCAATTATTCAGGCATTCCCGTTTCCGCAAACTCTGCTAATATCGATTGCCTAACACTCCTTTTCTTTACGCTCTAAAAGTTTTACTGCAAAGGTTTTATCTGCAGGAAATACTAACGTAGGTTAAACTCATCTTATTTTCGATAAAGCAATTGATTAATATCTAGCTGTTTTTTAAAAAAAGCTGAAAATTCACACGCTTTAAATAAATCAAATTTATATACATTACTGATGAAAAATGGTTTTGAAAAAAAATAAATAAATAAAATCCGAAAGCTTTCAGATTTTTCATTACGCCCAAAGGGGTGCTTTTAGCCCAAAGGAGCGTTAGCTTAGAAGGGTTATTAATTTCGTTTTGGCATTTAGAGTCTATTCACTGTAAATGTCCGTATCACTTTTCAAACTTGCCACCAGATATTATCGCCGTGTGTTATATTTAAAGAAATTAAATAATGAATAATCTGCATAAATGTATTCATGTTTCACGCATAGTGATAAAACTACGATACCCAGGGTCATCGAATTTTGAGCAACGTAATTCTCCTCCGAATATGGGCATCTGAAAGCCCAAATTTGGAATTTAGAATTCGTTTTATTTTCGATTTCGTTGAACGAACTCAACGATTTCAAAGCGAGGAATGGCATTACTGTACGGAAAAAAAAACATTTTTATCTCCAGCGCGCGAGACTGTGTATCTCAAATTCTTAAAGATTTTTTTTATCTTCTTCAAATTCCAATATTTCTACAAAAGCATCATGTATGAGAAAGTAAAAAATATATACCGAACTAGAGCTATTTCTTCACTTCTTGATTTCCAACGAAAGTTGAGACGAATTAGTACCGGTCTATCGGCTTGCTTCATTCATCATTCGCCATGTGCTGTGATGCATGTGTAATGCCTAAATAATTTTTCGTGCATGCTAAAAATATCATTTTTAATGTGAAGAACACACCATTCGCCACGATGCATCAACACATTTTATGTTTTCTTAATTAATTAATCCAGATGTTTCAAGTGATGATACTGTGCACGTGCAGGCTTGGGAACTGAGGCCATGAATACGATTAAGATGTGTTTTACTTTCATTCACTAATGAAGGATAATTTTGGTGTAATGATAAAATGATACATGCATTTATTTATTCAAGAAATTAGTAAATTGAAAACGTAGCTATTCATAAGTAAGGTTAAAAGAATGTGCAAAATATGTTTCGGGTGTGTTCTTGAAAAACAAAATGGCGGTATACTGTGACGTATTTTGATAGTATTTAAAGTAACGTATTTTAATAGTATTTAAAGTTGATAATTCTGATATTTTAACAATTGGAGTATTGCTTCCACTCAGCGTATTGAGGTTTATTTTCAGTTGCTCATTTGGCACATTCCATGCGCTTTAAAAAATCATTCGTGGAGAGGATGTATGTTGTGTGTTAAAATTTACTTTTGCCATTATGTTTGGCCACCGTCCCCACAACACATTTGTTTTTACTATACACTGCGTGGGAAAAAAAGAGAAAAGAAGAAAAAAAGTCTGAAAGCTTTCAGATTTAACATTACGCCAAAAGGGGTGTTTTTTTAACGTTTTGTGTGTTGCCTTTATTTGTTAAATATGATGTTCTTCGCCCTTAAAACATAAAATTCAGTTCAAGGGCAGCATCCCAAAATAATTTTAAATTGAGCATAGTGTTAGGGATTTCATATTTATTCAGCTATTTATTTAAAATTGCTTTATTTTCCAGAGCATCGCAAACTATTTAGCTACGTCGTAAAACTAAAAATACAAGAGCGCGTACATTTAATATTTAATAAATAAATATCTCGTAATTACTGTTGTAATCCACAAATATCGAGAAAAATCGAGGTTTTACCAGAATATTCTAGTAAATAATTAAATAAAGCTTATAAAAGACGAATGAAATCACCTCATCTCAGTTGCAGTTGTAGCTGTTTTAAGCGCACTGTTTGGTTACTTAATGCTGTTATTGATTGTAGCGATTTGGCTGTGAGATAGAATTAGTTTCTCTGTTTTTGAATTGAATTTTCTTTAACGTTTGAGATATTGTGATATTTACTAATATCTTTGAAAAAATACTTTAGCATTTTTTTTATTTCTTCTAAAAGAATAAATTTTGTTAACTTTTTAACGACTCGTGCATTTAATCCATTATGAACCCGTACTCACGCAATAATATCTTAAGAATTTCCAATATACACTCTCACGCACTGGAGATAAAATTGTTTTTTCTGTACAACGTTGCCATTGCTCTCTTTGAAATTCTTGAAATTGTCAATCAAGAAATTCTTTAAAGTTTTACAAAATATAAAATCGATAATAAAACAAATTTCAAATTTCAGGGCTTCCAGATGCCCATATTCGAAGCAGGATTACGTCATTCAAAACTGGATGGCTCTAGCTACCTTTGTTTTATCACAATGCAAGAAACATGCATGCATTTATGCAGATTCTTCATTATTTAATTCCTTCAAATATAATACAGGGCGGTAATATTGGTGGCAACAGTTTGAAAAGTGAAACAGACATTCAGAGCGATTCGACGCAAAATCGCAAAACGAAAACAATAGTCCTCCAGGTACAAAGACCCTTTGGAACAAAAAAAAGCGTCTTTCTCTACTGCGTATCGCCGAAAGCAGAACATGCTTCAGAATTCTGTATAAGAAACAATCATTCGAACAAAAATAGGAAAATATTGCCACAATAGATGAATCTTGGGTGTATTTAAATGACCGCAGAGATCCATTTATTATCATCAAAGAAAAGAAAGAAATCTTAAGGCATGGTTGGAAGTATCTAAAGAAAGTTTTTCAAAGGGATTCATGATTAATGCTGGTTTTTGATATAACAACAATAAAAAATGAAGAGAGTGGAGAAAATTGTTTACTTCCACATATTGTAAGGTTTTAGTTAAACTAACAAAGTTAATTTGCCTTTTCCTATCTGTTCTTATTTCAACTTCCCGTTAGAATAAGCGCGCGTTTCAGCTTTATGCTAATTTGAAGTGGAGATGAGTTCTACTTAAACGAGAGGTAGGAACCTCTCAGAGTGAGAGAGATTTTAGTCTAAGACCACTGTTACTATGTTCAACGTTCTCCTGACCAGCTAGTATTTAAATTCTAAGTCGTAGCGCTGTTACGCTATTACTCATTGAAGTAATTCTAAGTCCGTTAGCATTAGTTAAATCTTGCTACGTACCCTTTAACATAGAGGCCAACCTCGCGTTCATAGCTTTGTGAGCAACGACTACTTAATTTCTAGTTTTAGTTTAAATTCTCTGATTGTTCAGTTTAGACCCAAGTGGCGGTCATTATTTTCTGTATACCTCCCGAGTTGGAAAGTGGCTGTAAATAATTGTGGTTTAATAAAAGAGGATTTTAAAGGATTTATAGGTATCATGATTCACAATAAATTATAATCAGAAAACTTTCCATATACCATCTCCAAGGAACAGAATTTCAATTTAAAATCATCATCGAAAAAGTATTTGTTAGAATTTTAGAAGGAATTTAAAAAAGAATTTCTTATTCCTCCTTTGGTTTAACAACAGTTAAGGAAAAATTTAATAGCAAAAATGCTAAAACCAAAAGTAAAACTTATTTAAGTATTGAAAAACCAGCTCATGTTATTGATAGCAGATTAATCGACTTATCAAGGGGATAAACCAATCTACCAGCAATTAACAACTAAAATAAGAGAGATTGTTTCATCTTACTTCCAAGTAAATGTACTTTTTGTGCTCTGACTGCAATTAAAAAGGGAGGTGCACAACTGGATGTTATATCAGTCCTATATACAAAATTTCAACGTTCTGAGACTGCTCTTTTTTGTGTTATGCCAGATACATGTACGTACTTACAGACGTCACGAAAAAATCCCTTCTGAATCCATTTCAAATCATTTTTGCAACTCGTTTCGGGAAAAAGATTTCTTTGTTCTGTCCCTACGTAAAACGTCACGCAAAAACATCGTTAAATTTTATTCGATAGCGGCCAAATGGATATTTTCATTGAAATATGATGTCCGAAAATTTTTGCGATTACAATACTTCCTTTACTTTGTACAAAGAAATTAAAACAACGCTAACTAGAGCCATGAAATTTTCAAATATTTAGTCCTCTACACCAACATGTACCTCTGGAGTCCCGAATTTTGAATTTTAAATTTCATAAAACTTGAATGAATTTTTAATAACAAATTCAATGTTTCGAAATATAGCAGTGGCAACACTGTACGAAATAAAACGTTTTTATCTCCGTGCGAGAATATCTGTCGGAAATTCTAATTATACGTAGTTTTTAAATATTTTGTGATTTTGCTGTTCAGTTGGATTTTTAGTGGCGTAAGGGCGAAGAAGGTGTTATTTAATGATTAAATTTAAAACACCAAATGTTCATAATAAAACGACAAAAAAAATTCTGCAAGCTATTCTTATTAAGAAAACTGTACATTGATATAACTAATTAACTGAGAAAAGCCTAAAAAGAAATAGAGAAATGTATACCAACATTTAACATTTCATCGAGAAATCTAAACATAATCTGCTATACTGCTTTATTTCCTGTTAAACTGCGTACGGCGTTTAATGGCGAAAGAACATTATGCTTCAAATTAAAGCTAAAAAGACAAAAAGAAATAGATTGGTAAGGAGAGAGTGCAACAGTACACTGGTGTGCAAAAATTAAGGACGAGACGGTTTTTTCAATATAACTTTGTACAAAAGCTTTCCAAATCAACACATTTAATACCGTAAGATCCCCAATACGTAAGGACATGAGTAATGTAAGCAACACTTACTAAAAGAGAAATCAGAGGGATAAAAAGAAGCTTTACTGAAAAAGTAGCATGGAGCGCAATGCGACTGAAGGCCGAAACATCCCTGTGATGGGTGTCCAGCAAGAAACATCCGGTCTTTAATAGGGGATATGATCTACCCTGACTGCTAGGCAGGTTTCACATCATTTGTGCATGCTGGATGTGGGGTTGTTAATGAGCTGTTGAGACACTGCTGCTCGTTCCTCTTGTAGCACCAATCGCAGTTTCGGAATCGTTACTGGCGATAAGTTATGTGCTGCCACGGGTCTCCCTAGCAAGTTCCGTACATGCTTGACGGGATTTAGATCCGGAGACTTTGCCGACCAATCCATGTGTTCAATATCTTCACTCTCCAACAGCTCTTCGACAGTAACTGTGCGATGAGGTGGAACGTTGTCGTCCATGAAGAGGAACTGAGGACCCATAGCCCTTGTGAAAAGACGCATGTAAGGAAGAAGAACCTCGTTACAATAGCAGTCCCAGGTGAGGAACCTCCTTGGGAGATATAAAGGTCGGTCCGGCTACCAAGCATTATGTCTGCTCGAACGAGAACTCCGCGACCTCCAAAACAGTCCCTTTTGATGATGTTGAAGGGGTTATTGCGTGTTCCCCGCTCTGTCCAGATGTGTATGTGTCTAGAATCGCAACTCAGACTAAATCTGCTCTCATCTGTAAAGAGTACTGGTCCCCATTCATGTCTCTCCAATTCCAGTGTTCCCGGCACCACAGAGAACGCCTTCTCCGATGGGCAGGCGTTAGAGGTACACACCGTACAGGGCGTAGTGAAAACAGACCACCACCGCGCAGTCTTCTGGCCACGGTAAAACGCGATATCGGTCGTCCAGTCGTCTGTGTCGTGTGTCTAACCATTTCTACCGCTGTCTGCCGCCTGTTTCTTCCGGCCTGTAAGGCAATATACCGACCATCTGCGGGTGTGGTTACTCTTGGACGACCACTACTAAACCCCCGGATAGCTGTTCCTGTAGTTTGAAATTGTCTCCAAAGTCGTGAAACGATGCTGTGAGCAATTCCGAACTCTGCAGCCACACTTGTCACACTGCGGCCTTCCTCCAACTTCCCAATGATTCGACCTCGGGTAAAAGCATCCAGATGTCGTCTAACAGATTGATTATTCGTCATTTCTCGCTGAGGCAGCAACTCGGTGTGATTTTAACTGCTATACGGCGTGCAATCTCTTTGTCAGATATACTGATCTTACACCGACAACATGCTTTATACTACTCAGACACTCCCCATTACGTCTACCTGTATATCTGCGCATGTGCTACCGTACATCACCTTACTTAATCTCCTGATTGGTCTTTCTGTCCGCTCTGCCTCTTCGTTCAGCTGATATGCCAATTTTTTGACTTCGTCCTTAATTTTTGCACACCAGTGTATATTGTTAGACTACGAGCTCAGCGAGAGAGTGAAAAAAAAACTCTAATAAATGTTTTGGCTGGCCGATAAAATCTGAACACTTTCAGATTTTTTATTGAAAATTTTATCTGTACATTGTCACGCGGAGAATGCAAAGAAATTGTATTTTTAATAAAACACATATATAAATAAATACAGCTTTAGTAGATATTTTAAAGCATAAATAAAATAACTAGCTTGCACAGTATGCTTGCTTTTTCATGTGAGAAAGCCTTTAAATTCATAATATTAATCAGCAAAACGTCTGAAGCTTACTTTAAAAGCTCAAAATAGGTTGGTATAAAGTTTACAAAAGTTCCAAAATATATCGTTTCGTGCGTACAGGTTCATAATGTATTGAACTCACAAGTCGATAAAAAGTTAATCAAATTTATTCCTTTCACAAAAAAATAAAACAAAATGCAGAAATATTTCCTCAGAGATATTAGTACAATAACACAATATCTCAAACGTTAAACAGAACTCAACTCAAAACAAAGAAACTAAGTCTACCTCACAGCGAATTCGCAACAATCAATCACAGCATTAAGGAAACAGACAGTTCGCTTAAAACAGCTACAACTGAGCTGATGTGTTTTAATTCGGCTTTTATAAGCTTTTTAATTATTCACTAGAATATTCTGGCAAAACTTAATTTTCTCGATTTTTTTCGATTTTTGTGGATGGCAACAGCAATTACGAGATACTTATTTATTAAATAGTATTAAATGCACGCGCTCTTTAATTTTTTACTTATCCGATACAGCTTTCTCTTCAAAAACGTGTGCGTCGCACGGGAAAATAAAACAATTTTAATTACAATTCTAAATAAATACGAAATCCGTGACAATAT
>KK113508.1:591029-627825 GCA_000611955.2 Stegodyphus mimosarum
TATATATATAATATATACAACCAGCTCATTTCTTTAGCTTTTATTAAAAACAGCTCGCAACCTCTTCACTAGATAGCAGATATGGAATTTTATTAGGATGTTTGTGTTATTTTAGCATTCTTATTTGCTGCAGGGGAAATAATTCAGTTAGTTGTACTATGTTTGAGCGTTTTGTCAATAAATATTAGCTGGTACTTAGCTCTAGGGGAAACCAGCGGGAGAAAACGACATCTGCTCCTATGTTAGTAAAATTTTCCCCTTCCTTTTAACAGTAGATGAATTTGGAATGAATTAAGTAGTTTTAACGAAAATTCATTATGTAGAGAAATTCTTAATATTTAACCTTCGGTTTTAAATTATCAGGACTGAGTATTCTGTGCATAGTTTTAGAAAACATGGTGAAGTACTTACAAGGGTTCTTCTTCTCAAGTCCTGAACTGGAACAGGGAGCGGAAAATGCGCTATGTTCTGGTGTAGATACTGTATTGGCGAATAACTGCACTTGAAAGGGATTTGAAGTCCTCTTTTATTAAATCACTATTATTTACACACTTCCCAACTCGAGAGAGATACAGAAAGTAAAAGACCACACTTGGGCCTAACTTAACAATCAAATAAATTTAATACTAAACCTAAAATAGAAATGTAGTTAAACTTTGCTTCGCAGAGCAAACAAACAAACTCGAACATATTTTGTATTGACATGCCATTTTTTTTCCATATTCCTATTCCATGACTCGGACTGTGACTAAGTATTAAATTTTGTAAAATTTGGCGCGAAAGTTACGTAGAAATTCAAAAATTTATCTTAACGCATTTTTTTTTCATAATGCGCCAAGAATCATTTACTTGGCGAACTTCTTAATTTATAGCAACCTAGTTTACTTTCCTTTTCTCATTGTAGACAAGCGGAAAAAAAAGTCATCCTTCATTACTTTCAAATAATTTTAATAAAGTGCGTAAACCACAATTGGCGTTATTATCGCTTATAAAATAATATGCCAAATTTTTAAAATGCACCAATACGTAAATTCACGTATATCATAGAAAATTTTGAATAAAATACTGTAATTTTTTGCAGGTGTGCCTAGAAATACATTTATTTTAAGGTGACGTTAAAAAATTTCTAGGTTATAAAACAAAAATGTTTTCTAAAAAATTTATAAAAAACTAAAAATACAAATTTTAAATTGAATCATTAAAATTGTGCGAATAATTTTTTGATTAAGCCTAAATTTCGAAATCTGGAAGAAGGGATCAAGTATGTTTAATAAAAAAAAGAAATATTAATAAATATAAACCAAATTTAATTAACTTGGTGGAGCTAAAATTTGGAGAGCTAATTTTTTAAAAACTACTCGTGCGATTTTTACAAAACTTGGCAGTTTGGCATAATTTCAGTCGTAGTATCGAAATATGGAATAAAATTGGCATGTCATTTCAGAAAAAGTCCGATTTTGTGTCAAAATACCTATATTAGAAGAATGCTATATATAAATCTAATGCATATCCTAAGTCGCTCTTTCGAGACATAAAACACGTAAGTTGAATTTTGTCAATCGGTCTAATAGAACGGAAAATATAGAACTTCCCTCCCTGTAGCTTCCGATCGTTAACAGATAATTTTAATCTGCACACAGGAAAAGGGTTACAAAGAAAAAGAAAAGGGTAAAAAGTTATTCTGATGTATGAATGAGCTTGTAATGGGTTCTTGATATGAATGTCTAGTTTGTATGAAAGATAGACATCCGGTAGAGCATAAATGTCTATGGATCGATGGGATGGTTATGAGTGTGTTTGCGGTGAGAAGAATGCCAGTTCTCAGAAGTGTGTCTACCAGCGGCCGAGCGGCAAAGCTACTGAACACTGGTAGTTCGGTCCCAGGTTTGAATCCCGCGAACGGGCTGTCTACACGGACGTTTTCGTGTTTTCACCATGTGTAGCATGTATACGAGACAGTTTCCCTTGAAATCTTCCGTGAAGGCATCCCTTTAAATTATCTGGAAACCCCGCCTCTCCTTGCCATTTTATGGCAACCTTAAGCCTGTCTTTCGGGGAATCTATCTTCTGGGCATTTCGTAACAATTATTAACAGAAATTACAATGTACCGCATTTGAATATTTGCAAAATATGGTAATTAAAACGAAATATATAGAAATTGGAAAATGCTGGAAACATTAAATCACCTTTTATAGGAAAATGCTCCTTTAATATGACGTATGGTCACCTCGAACACATGTTCATACCTTACATCTTGGTTTCACAGACTTTACCGTAGCGTTGATCAAGTGTTCCAGAATTGCACGCCGCTCTCCTCAAAGTGCAAAGAGCACCTTTCAGCTCCTGAGGAGGACCGGGTAGCCTAATGACAAACCGCACATTCAGTTTATCAATATTAACGAATTTCGCTTACTGCGCATGCTCAATAGTATACTGCTGGCGTGGGAGAAATACTGGCGAATAAAAATAAACAACCTTACACCAGCCTGTTCGTCATGTAGGCCTTAGCGACTCTTTACAATTGCAATACTATGCACACGTTTTTTGTGCTGATTGCACTCGCTTCTGTTTCATTTCATTTAGGTTTATTTTGCTGATAAACATTACATTTAGTATCAGTTATTTGTAGTAATTTCTTTGGCTTTCATTCAATCATTTAAACTAGATATATTCCTTAAGTTGTTAAAGTATTTACGAATGCAACGCATGATAAATAATCGATCGCTTTTATTCCTCAGATGTACAATCAATAAACAGCATAATGTAATGTTTCCTGTTTTGTAATCCTTCTTAAAGGAAAATTTGGGGAGTTTACAATCGATACTGACACTCTAAGTAATAAAGCAGCGTACAACCTAACAAGTTTTAAAACTCGAACTGTTTACGTCCAGATAACAGAATATCAACCATATACCATATTTATCTTCTTTTAAAATGACCCCCAAGTTGTAATTGCGCCAGATTCTCTTCTAGGTATGCGCAGTGTGCGTAATTCGTTTGACATTGTTCAACTGAAGGTGCGGTCAACCATAACGCGACCGGGTAGGTATTTGGCGAGCTGAAATTGAATGCCTTAAGGCCTCGCACACATGCTCAATTGGATATAAGTCGGTTGTGAAAGGCGGTCAATCTATTCGAGTCATACCTTCAGTTTGCAAGTATTCTGACATCACAAATTCTCAGACTATACCTGGACTCGTCAGTAAAGAATACTCGTGTCGTTTTGACTGCACTGAACATTGCGACGGCACCAGTTTAAACTGGCTCCTGTCGAAACTGGAGTGAGTGGAACACAAATCATTGGTTTTCTGGCATACAGTCCAACCTCGTTAAGCCTTCAGGCACCAACAAAAAGGCTGATTTGTGTTCCTGTGCCAGCCTGAAACTTTAAAACCAAACCTATTAAAGTCGCTTCGCGATTTCTTCGAGACGTCAAGGACTGACAACGGTCTTCTGATGCAGCTGTTGCTCGTGGCCTTGACCAGGCTGTCTAGCAACTGATCCAGTGCTTGAAAACCGGCTCCAAACACTTATATAACAACCATTATATTATATCCAAAACTTGATATAACAATTTGAGGGGAATTCTGATCTTGGGCGACCTCCATTTATGACTCTCTCGATTCTACTAATGATTCGCCACTTTTGACCTTCACTTAAATGGTGCCTTTGATATGTAATTACTAAATACTGATCACTTCCAGAAACCACTTTCACTTTAAACATCCCTACAGACCGGAATTCGAACATGCCTTCCTTGTGCACCACATTGTCAATCACCGAATGTGCATATTTGCGGCGCTAAGTGCAATTTTGTGCTCGGAATTGAGATTTTGTGTTCGTTTTACTTAATTAACATAAATTATTGCAGCAGTGGGTATTGGCTACATCGTTAAATTAGTGAGCAAATAGCATTTCTCGTTTTTATTCTGCTGAATGAAGTGTCGAAGAGTATAGTGAACTGCTAAGCGAACTACCGCTTAGTTCAAAGAACAGAAAATGTAAATCAAGAAGGTTTAATTACCCTTTATTCATTCAAAACAAGATTAGCAGTCGGCCCCTTTCTTTCGGCTTACAGCAATGCCTCCACTTGGGCTTGAACTCAAAAGTGAGAAATGAGAACTAACTAATGACTAACTAAGAGATATAGTCGAAGGTAAGACAAATCTAAAGCAGTTGGCCCGTAATCTTAAACTAGCCGGCGAACTATCAAAAGGCACGTCGGTCGAGTGTAACAATAATAACGGTCGAGTGTAATACGGCCGAGCGTAACAACAGCTTAGAGAGACGTAGCGCAAATGCAAACACGCGTTACTCAGGATTCCTAACTCTCTCTCGAAGTCAGTTGAACTTTCCTTTAATACTATGTATTCCTCATTTGCATTCAACGAGATTCTAAAAACTCATTCTTGTAGGGAGTTGTAAGTTGAAACGAGATAAGATAGGGAAAGTTTTCATGACTCGTATTTCGTTTTGTCTGTTTGGTAAACATAATGTGTCCTGACTGGACAGTGAGTTGACTGCAAACTATGTCTTATGGAGTAGCAAAGACGACAAGATGAGAAGAGGTTAAAATTACCCTTTATTTTATTCCACATTTCACAGTTGAACCCGCACTCTGTGATACAAAGAACAACCACTTTTGGTCTGAACATAAAAATATAAGACTACTAACTAAAATTTAAATGAGAGCTAACTTTTAATATTTTACACAGATGACTAACACTAAGACTGCTCTTTTAAATTACTACGTCTGTAGTACGCAAACTGAGGAAAGCTGCAATACGTCTTTAGCTTTCAAGAGGATTAAAACCTCTGGCCTTAAAGGAGAACAGTAACTGATGGCAAGCTCGCATGAAGACTCGTAGCAAGAAGGCTCTCTCTCCTTCCTTCTCTTTCTTGGAAAAAAGCCACAACTTAAGTACTTAAGCGTTAGCAAGTACTATTTGCATAATTTCACGTGTTCATTTTGGCCGGAAGTGGAAAATAAGAGATGACAGTAAAGTTTTAAAATAAACGTTAGTCAAACTTAAATTCCTTACAAGGGGAACTGAAGTAAAATAACTGTTATGAAATTCAAATATATCTCACAAGCATATTTTTTCTCTTCATCCTTTCATTTGGATAACCATTGTTCTTACCACAGATCTTTCTGATAATGGTGAAATTCTTGAAATTCATTGTAAAAATATACGCACGCAATAATATTTTACAAGTATTGATGCAAATTTAGCATACGAATAAATTTTTTAATATTCCGAATGGTGGATACATAAAGATTTCGTAATATGTATTAAACTTTTAATCGTTTTCTTTTTATCAATAGTAATAATGCCAATTGTTCTTCTCCGTAGTGACGCAATGAAAAGCTAATATCCTAGAAGCTATCACCACTTACCCCGGATTAATTTGCATTTAACTATCATAATATTACTTCGATAATTAATAATTATATATCATTAAAATGCGTGAAAATATTATTTTCATTTTTAACAAACCTATAAATATAATAGCATTAAAATCCTGCTATATGAATTGTTTCAAACCTATTTCCTACTTATTATTTGAAACCCATTATTAAAAACCTATTTCCCGCTTCGATTTTGCTAACATTAAACGGACTCAATAAAAAAAATTAATTAAATAATCTCGAATCTCTTGATATCTCTTAATTCAGTGAAGTGTGTAGTTTTATCAAGAAAGATCCACTCGATAGTAGAAGCGAGATGGATGCAGCTAGCTTCATTAGATTTTTTGTCCTTTCAAGGGAACATGACTAGCAAACTTGATTAGTGTCGAGCAATTAACTCTGATTGTTTTTGCTCATTGAATATCAAAAGCTTTCGGATAAAAGACTTAGAAGTGAAAAATAGTTCCATTCTAAAAGATAAAGGTCTTAAGAGTACTATCCAAGATGATCGATCCTGGAGATAAAAACAGAGATAAAGGCATCAAGGAAAAAAAACCTGTTTTTTAAAAGATTTATAGTAATGAACAGTAACTGAGTTTTACTAAAAATCTTTAAACCTGGACTTTCACAGAGACTGAGAGATATTTTAAGGAATGAATATGGAGTTTCATTCATTAAACTTTGTATTAGTGTATTGAAGTTATTTTGAATCATCTATTTCTCTGAAAACCAATGGCCAGAATTTGTGAATTCAAATTAAGGTTATGCTTTGTACAAATCATTTAAAACAATAGCGTTGTTTCTGAATATACACTGCTCGACATTGAAAATGTAACACCCAAAAGGAGTGGTCAGAAATTTATGCAAATTGTAGAGTAGACGCACGTCACTGAGTTATGCGAATGATGTGAAATGCGCAGCTCTCCGACGCTCGTGAAGTAAGATATAAGCGAAGGAACGTGCAATGTTCGTGATAATGATATAAGCGAAGGAACGTACAACGAATGGGCAATGTTTGTGTCGTTATTTCTGCCAGACGAATTATCGAAGAAAGTTGATTTTTGTCCCGGAGGACACTTGTAATAGGAGAGAATGCCAGGCCGCCGTCAACGAAGGCACTTCCGGCAGATAGACGATTTTACGAAGGGTAGGGTGATGGATTAAGAAGGGCGGCTTGGTCCTTAAGTCAAATCGCAGCTGATACCCACATGGATGCGAGTACGGTGCATCGGCTATGGCGAACATGGTTGGAACAAGGAAATGGGAGAAGGAGGGGTGCAGGTGCAGCCAGAGTGACGTCAGCACGCGTGGATCGACGCATCCGCCGACAAGCTGTGGTGGTCCCGCAAGTCACTTGTACCGCGATTCTGCAGCACGTGCAAGATACCCTGGATGTTCCCGTGTCGACCAGAACTATTTCCCGTCGATTGGTTGAACTTGGCCTGCACTCGGGGCGCCCGTTAAGAAGACTGCCATTGACCCCACAGCATAGACGCCAACATTTAGAATGGTTCCGGACTGGAGCGATGTGGATGACAGAATGGCGAAATGTCATGTTCTCAGATGAGTCACGCTTCTGTTTATCCAATGACAGTCGCCGCATACGTGTGTGGCGTCGACATGGAGACAGATCTAATCCGGGAATAACTGTGGAACGCCCCACCGCGCGACAACGTGGCATAATGGTTTGGGGCGCTATTGCCTACGATTTCAGGTCACCGCTAGTTCGTATTCAGGGCACTATGACGGCCCAACGATACTTGGATAATGTATTGCGGCCGGTGGCAATCCCCTACCTTCAGGGGCTGCCTAATGCAATTTTTCAGCAAGATAACGCCCGACCACACAGTGCTCGCATCTGCCAACATGCTCTGCAAGGTATACAGATGCTTCCCTGCCCACCGTACTCTCCTGACCTGTCATCAATCGAACATGTGTGGGATGTGATTAGACGCCGTTTGCAGACTCATCCTCGTTCAGAAGACGAACTGTGTCAAATGGTTGAAAGGGAATAGAGAGCCAACCCTCAGGACACCATCCGCACTCTTATTGACTCTATGCCTAGACGTGTTTCTTCGTGCATCGCTGTCCGCGATGGTCCTACATCCTACTGATCCGAGCCGTACGTGGACATTCAACCAGATAGGACGCTGTTCGTCTGAGCTCTGAGTTTTTCGCTAATTTTTCATGGATTTTTTGGAGTCCCAAGTGTAAATTTGGTGTTTAAGTGTTAGTGAATACTCGACGCATCGAATGATACTACTCTTGTGTATGTGTGACAAATATTTTCCTCAATAATTGTGATTTCAAGCTGTCATAATTTCAGCGGACCTTGCCCATTTCGTCTGCCGCTCTACCGACGGAAGCGTGCCGCAAGACTACCACGTGGCGACCCTAATAGGGGTAAGTTTTCAACGGAAATATTCTAAGTCTTGTAATTAATGAATTCTTTTAAAAAATCAATATCTTTGCTCCAAGTTATCACAGGAACTCCGGATTCGAAAGTAAAAGACTAGTTCATTGTTTTCTATCATATTATAACTTTCGGTGTCGAATCCTATCACGACGATTCGTTTTAGATTAAGATAAATGTTAGAACTCTGTCTTAACTACTTTAGATGTAGTAATTATTATAAATAATTACTTTAATTGATATCATATTGGTTGCAACATCTATTTGTTCCTACTATTTTGTATTTACTAATATATATATATATGTATTATCTGCTTATTTGTTGATAATATAACTGGTATAAATCTTGTATACTTTGCATTATAATTTAACATTTCGGATTAATTATCCTGGTATTGCTGTGTTGTATATATTATTATTGTCATCATATACCTCTACAGTTCTAATATTAGTTTGTGGATAGTGTATTTGTATCATGTCACGCCCCTCAGAACTACTAACTGATGCTAATTCTGATGAACATAGTAAAGAATTAGATCCCTTTGCTTTATTACATTCGGATCTTGCCTGTGGTGATAAAATTAATATCCTGTACGAAAATATACGTACTATCTCTACTACGCTTCGAGGCGGCAAAAACATTCTTCCTGCTAATCTAAGGGAACCTTTACTAAGAGCACTAGAAGCATTCAAGCAATTAGCTTTGGAAGGTCCTAATTCTGTTCCCCCACCTGAAGCAACTACAGAAGTAGGAGTGAATACCTCCACATTTGTTTGTTGTGATTTAATTCATAAAACTACGATTGTACATACTCCTCTGCACTCTTCTGAGGATCACAGTTTCATATCTCCTTCACTTCCTGTGACAGTTCCCACATTCTCATCCAGCTCCAGCTCCTAAACCTACTCTTCTTATTTATCCAAAAGAGCAAACTACTAGCCGTAAGCTCAAGCAAAAGTTGGCTAAGGAATTCCCATTACGAAGTATTGGAGCACATGTTACTACGATTAGGCCAATCCAACGAGGGGGGCCTAGCTGTTGTTTGTAAGTCTGAAGCTGATCGTCAGAAGATAGCTAATACCTTGACAACTGAGAAAGCCACAAACTTAGTAGAGGTTAAACAACCGGCAACAAAAAATCCACTTGTTGCTTTTCACAACATTCCACCTGACGTACAACAGGAAGAACTACAAGATTTAATGCTTTCTGAATTTGGCTTTGAGCAAGGTGAGGTTAGATTACTATTCCGTTTAAAACAACGGAAAAATGTCAAATGCCTTCAACATCTTCATGCACAGTCCCAAACTCTACATGGGATGGCAAACCCATCTCATTACAGAGCACTTCAATATTAAACGTTGCTTCAAATGTCAACGTTTCGGGCATTTACAAAAAGACTGTAGGAGCTATTCCTATTGTGCAAACTGCGCCGGAAATCATGATACCCGGGACTGCACCGCCAACTTCTATAACTGTATCAACTGCATTGACAGAAACAACAGTGCCAGAACCATGCTCCCAACTGAACACACAGCCTTCTCAAATGAATGTCCTTGCTACCAGGCACAGGTTGAACGCATCCGCCGAATCACGACATATCAGTAAAGGTCCTATCCACTCATCCTCCCAGCCTCTTTCACCATATCTTAAATGCTTACAAATTAATCTCCAAAAAGCACAGGCCGCTACTACCCAAGTCATTGCTTTTGCATTTGATAATAATATTGATATTATAATAGCTCAAGAACCCTATGTTCGTAATGGCAAGATTACTGGTTATCCACTTTTATGGAAAACATTTTATAAAGAAGATCCTACGAACTTTCCTCGAGCAGCTATTATTTTATGTAACCAACAACTTTCACCCTCAATCCTCCAACTCAATAGAGATCAAGTTGCCATACTGTTGGAACTAAATAACTTTACTGTTGCAATAACTTCCATATATTCAAGTCCCACGGAGGATCTTTCCACTGCTATTAATTTTTTGGATCATCTATCAACAGCACTTGGCAATAAGCATATGTTAATATGTGGTGACTTTAATGCTCATTCAGTGGCCTGGGGCTATGGAGACACAGATCCAAAAGGACGTCTTCTCGAAGATTATATAGCTTCCAATAACTTCATTCTTTTTAATACACCAGATTCTCATCCAACATTTGATCGTATTCACGCAAAAGGCTGGCCAGATCTAACGTTTACTACAATATCCTTAGTATCTCTTCTACAAAATTGGACAGTTCGGGAGGATGAATCTTTGTCTGATCATAAGTATATTACTTTTGATCTTATGCCCAATAGTGATATACCAATTCTAGTCAGATATAATCTCCCTGGCCGCAAAATAAAACAATTCAGTCGTAAGGTTCGGACTGCGCTTCGTCCCCTGCGTAGTCACCTACATACCGTGAATACTTCAGAGGAGATAGAGCTTTTCACAAACACACTACTTACAACTCTGCAGGATATTTGCCAAAATACACTGCCAACAAGGAATTCTAAAAAACTTCACTCAATCCACTGGTGGACACCTAATTTACGTTCCCAGCAGAAAAAATGTCGTGCACTTCGTCGCCGTCTGAAAACAGAGAGACGTCTAAACTTATCCTCTAATACCTTGCAGATCTACAAAAGGGAGAGAGCTCAATATAAACGCCTAATAATAACATCAAAAATTATGGCTTGGAAACAATATTGCAGCTTAAATACAGAAATTTATGGCATCCATTATAAGATTTCTAGAGAGAAATTATTTCAACCAACACCTCTTCATGTTATGGATACAGCAGATACTTTTAACCCTACTGATGCTGCTATACATACCATACTGGAAGCAGTATTTCCTGATGATGACCCTACTTCCGACACTACTCTACAAGCAGCTATACGTGACGATCAATCAATTCCAAACACAGCTAATGATTTGGATATTACAATTCATGAAATCAAAACCATTTTATCTAATCTTCCAAAGAAACGGGCACCTGGCCCTGATGGGCTAGATTACCAGATAATAAAAGTCGCTATTCTCTCACAATTATTTTTCTTTTGCGACTACTTCAATAAATTACTACATCATGGTATATTTCCAAGAGCTTTTAAAGTTGGAAGAGTAGTACTCTTCCTTAAAAAAGATAAAGATCCGCAATTGCCATCTTCTTTTCGGCCTATCTGTTTGCTATCTGCATTAGGCAAAATCTTTGAACGCCTCATAATGCAACGCCTCAAATATCATTTCCAAAGTAATCATATCTTAAATGACAATCAATACGGCTTCCGTTCCGGAAAGTCAACTCTTCAAATTCTTTCCAAAATAATAGAAAATATATATTATAATCGTAATCATGGTCACCACAGTGCGTTGATCTCCATTGATCTCCAACAAGCCTTCGATACACTGTGGTGGCCAGCCATTCTTGAAGCATTAAGAGCTGCCCAATGCCCTAAAAATATATTCTTGATTCTACAAAGTTACTTATCTGAGCGAGAACTCATCTATGCTACATCAACAGGAATTGTTCATAAACCACAAAATAGAGGATGCCCACAGGGTTCCTGTGCGGGGCCAGATCTTTGGAATTTAACTTTTAATTCCATCTTAAATGCTCCCTGGCCCGCACACACCCGAGTATATTCTTATGCTGACGATACAGCGTTCGTTGTTACCGGACGCAATCGAGAAGAACTTGAAAAAAATTCTACTGAAACATGTGACCTATTTTATACCCATTGTACCAAATTGAAGCTATCCATTTCGGAATCAAAATCAAAGATACTTTTAATTCCTAAAAAGGGCGGGTCACTCAAAAGAAGACCCCGTATCACCATTAATGGTAATCGTATACGGATCTTTTCTCAAATTAAATTCCTAGGACTTACAATAGATGAAAAACTTAATTGGATAGGACATGTTCAAGATATCAAAAGGAGATGTCTTGCTATATCAACTAAATTACGTCGTATGCAAGGTTTTAAATGGGGAATTAATCCTCATATTCTGAAAATACTATATCAGACAGTTGTAGAACGGATTGTCTTGTATGCTGCGGCAATATGGTCAGAGCCCATGCAAAGCAGGAAAATTAGAATGTTACTCAGTTTACAACGCCCATTTGCCTTGCAAATTACTAAGGCATATTGTACGACATCTACAAATGCCTTAAATGTTCTTGCTGGCCTCATTCCTTTACATCTACGTGTCCAACAAGAGGCTACTATACAAAGAGTGAAGCAGCTTCAACAATCTTGCTCTTTATTCGATGAGGTTTATTCTCCTACTGACTATGAACCAGCTATCCATTACTTGGATACGCATCCTGCCTTGCATGGAGCTGGTGTTAAAGTATATCTCAAAGATGAATGTATCCCAACTCCTCCATCTCTTCGTGTATATACTGATGGTTCTAAATTTGACAATCAAGTAGGATGTGCCTATGTAGTTCTCTCTCATACTCAACAGGTCTCTGGCTGGCTGGGTCGTCTGCAAAACAACAACAGTGTCTTTCAGGCGGAGGCCACGGCTATTTTAAAAGCCTTACAATACATTACATCAACTACTGAGACAGAGGGAGAAATAATAACAGATAGTCTATCATCACTTTATGCAGTTAAAAACTCTCGCCACTCATCACCAATTATAACTAACATACAGCAAATATTACGTGATAATTTACATGTAAAAATTTCTCTGGTATGGACAAAAGGTCATGCAGATGATGAAGGTAACAATTTAGCAGATCAAATGGCCAAAGAAGCAGCCTCCTCTTCTACTGCGGAAACAATATCTGTCCGCTGGCCCATATCGCATCTCAAGCGATCCATATTCCTCAATACAGTTTCACAATGGCAGATGGAATGGGATAATGCTGACACTGGACGCCGCACTCATTACCATCTGTCATATGTTGATCCTAATCGACAAATTATCAATCCGCAACTGGTACGGTACATTTCTGGCCATGGGCCATTTCCTGTTTATTTCTACAGGCATGGCACAATGCCAACAGATTTATGTGTCTGTGGAGACTTGGGCACTCCTGAACATTACGTTACTCAGTGTCAGCTTACCCAAGGTCTCCATATCTCCATTCCTACTAATAATACAAGGGCCTTCTGCAAATATATGGTTCAACAGAAATATCTAATTCAAAAGCTTACTAAAATTATGGACCTTTTATTCTCATATGGGACAGATCTTTGTCAAGTTGTTTGACACATTTGTTGAACTCTCAAGCCATTATTAGGCTTATCTGTAAGTGTGTTGCATACCTCTGTAACATTATATTATTGAACTTAGATTTGTGAGAGATAATATACTGAAAACCCATACTCATGCTGTTTACTATTTTATGTATGCTCATTACATCTGTAATAATTGGTTCGATATAGAATAATTTTATAGCACAAACTTTTTGTATAGTAACATAACCTTATAAAAGTCTTTTATTGTATATATTCTGTGTATTGCATACACAGAACTGAACGGTGTGTATTGTATAATGCATTTGTATCTATATTTATTTACTTATTTTATCATAGTACAGAATTGTACTCATAGCATAATATTCTAAAGTACTCATTATCCCTTAATAATGTTATGTAACTTAGAAATACTGCAATTACATCTATTTATGTCCTTTTTGTAACATATTGTGCTACATTCTTAGTATCAATACTGTATTAGTACTATTCAGGCAAGTACCGTACAATTTAACAGCCTAGAATTATTGTAATAGTATATCTTCTGTATAATCTGTATTGTAATAGTATATCTGTATTGTAATAATATATCTGTATTGTAATAGTATAGTAAAAAATCTGTATTGTAATAGTATATCTTCTGTACATATTGTGCTACATTCTTAGTATCAATACTGTATTAGTACTATTCAGGCAAGTACCGTACAATTTAACAGCCTAGAATTATTGTAATAGTATATCTTCTGTATAATATAATTTGTGTATTGTATAGTATCATAATCATGATCTTGTGTACATTATATTTTATTGCTATTTTTTTTACTAATGTATGCAAATATTGTATGCAAACATTGTATGGCATATATTATATAATCTGCATTATTATCTGTGTTGAAAATGTATTGAAATTATTTAGTCCAGAATAGTATAATCCAATACTCTAGACCTATTATGTGGTACCATAATCTCATGCAAATCTTATATATTAAATCTTCCTGTATTGTATGCAAATAATGTATGGCATATTTTGTAAAATTTGTACGGCATCATTTTAACAATTGGGTTCAGTTTTTTTTTTTTTTAATGTTTCAATTGCATTTACTTATATTTCTACCGTATGACGGTAATCTTTCTTATTGGCAATCATATAAAATATTGTAATGTATTCTGATATAATACTGAATAGTACACATAGCATAATATCGTATAAAACTCATCTTTTCTTAACAAGATCATGCAATTTAGAAATACTGCAATTGCACCTTTTTATTGTCTTCTCTGTTTGAATGTACTCTATTTTGATGACAACATATTATATTTTATTTACATATAGAGAACTATCCTAGTGCAACTATATAAACGCATTGCACTGTACTGTAACAATTTGGTATGGCATTATTATATAAACCTATTTTCATATCATGCTGTACTCTTTGTTTAGAAATTGTATTAGTATCATGTAATTAAGTACCGCACAATTTAATAGCCTAGAATTCTTGTATAGTATAGTAACATATTCTTATGTATAGTATACCTTGTGTATTGTATAGTATAGTATCATAATCTTGCGCAAATTATATATTTAATTACTATTGTACAGCACACAAACATAGAATGGCATATATTGTAAAATGTGCATGGCATTCTTTTGTATTTTATATATTGTATTGTAATACATTCTGGTATAGTACGGAATTCTCAACATAGCATAATGTTCTGTAGTATTCATCATTCTTCAATAGGGTTCTGTAATTTAGAAATACTGCAACTGCCACTACTTAGTCGTTTATTTCTGTTTATCTATGAAAATGTAATCCTTTCATGGCAGTATGTAAACTTATAACAATCATTCCAGCCCTTTGCTTGGCCGTGTATTTGTTGTTTTGATATTCAATAAAAATGGCTCTAGATGGGGGTGGGCACGGTGCTAAACCGATTAACCTAATGGTAAAGGGACAGTGCCCGTGCCCCCCGTCACCTATCACCTATCACCTATCCTACTGATCCGACGCCATTCTTGCTCTGTATTCTGAATATCATTTTGAAAGATCACTTATTGCTGCTTGTTGCCTTTTTTTTTCCAAATTTCATCGCTTTCTGACCACTCCTCCTTGGTGTTGCATTTTCAATGTCGAGCAGTCTATTTTGCATAAAATAAATTCCGCAATTTTTTTGTTAAACCAATTTAATTATACTTAAATCAAATAAAAGAAGAAATATATCTACTGAACACTAAACGTGTATTTAGATTAACTGACTTATTTTCTTACGATTTGCATCTATAACATCACTTCTCCTTTTCGTTAGCTCTTGCCAGGATGCAAATAAGTTTAGCATATTTAAGTGGACGATTTTGAAAATTTCATGCATATAGCTTTCGGCAGAGACACTTGCAGTTGTACTTTTCGCTCTATGTTAGCAGCTCTGCCACGTTAGTTATATGGCGTTAGTTATTATGCTAGCCGAAGTTAAATACCTCGCGCAGAATCTGAGCCAACAGTCAGTTAGAGCGTTTGTATTGTAGTCTCTTAAAACGAATCTTATATGAAAAATTTAATTTTTACTTTCCTGTTAGCTAATATCCCGCAAATAGCAGAAAGTTCATTATAAGCTTAAGTTCTGCACTTTCTTCCATTTAAAACTTTTAATAAATTGTTTTATTTTTACGTTCCCATGCTATCATGAAATCACAGTTCTAGCTGCAACTCGTTTTTCTGTCAAAGCAGGTATTAGGGATTTTGGTTATAAGGTATTTTCTCCCTACTTTCTGCATGCCATCGGGGTGTAAGGGCAGCACACTCGGCGAGTGTTCGAAAGTTCCACGTTCGAATCCCGGCGACAGTATTGCACATTTTTCACAACTCCTGCTTCAAAATATTCAAAGTTACTCTGCAATGACGCCCGAACTAAAAGATGTTGGATGATGATTCTTCATCACCAGAATTTGGCGATTGGGTCTCCTAATCCTCAGTCGCCGTTTAAAGGGGGGAGTATATAAGGTATTTCCTCCCGCCTTTCTGCATGCCTTCGTGATGTAACGATAGCACACTCGGCTGGTGTTCGAGAGGTTCAGGTTCAAGTTCCGGTGAGGGCATTGCTTATTTTTCACATCTCCTGCTTCAAAATAATCTAATGTCTCTACAAATTTAACTTACTGATAATGAAACCTACAAATTATAACTTACATTTATTACCATTATAAATTTTAAATTATTAAATTAATATCCTCTGCATGAATATGAAGGTTTTGCATGAAGAAAAGCAAAAATACTGTGTTTTACTGTATTTTCTCGTTGTTTTTACTTCGTTGTACGAAGAAAAGGAAGTATTTTAATCACGAAGTATTTCAGTTATCATATTTCAATGAAAATACATATTTTAACCGCTCATGAATCTATTTGAACGATTTTTTAGCGGGATATCTCTATGTAGGGACAGAATAAGGGACTTTTTTTGCAAAACGGCTTGTAAAATGGATTCGGAAATGATTTTTTCTTGACGTACCTGTTTATATATGTCTCATAACTCAAAAACGATTAATCGTAGGATGTTGAAATTTTATATATTGCACTGCTGTAACATCTAATTGTGCACAATCCTTTCTTGTCGCAATCCTCAGCGCCCAACACCACACAAACATGATATACATACACTCTTCACCTCCTCATAGAAGGGGCTGGAAATCAAACCTCTACACAATAAATATCATACATATTTTACTTTGCTCCAACGTACAACCTGCTAACAAAACAACGTAATATTACATCTTTGGAACACAGTTCAAAGCTGTATGTAAGTAAAGCGTCGGCACTCCCATACTATAACATGACGCCGAATTGCAGCGCCAATCCACTGCAGTGGTGGCGATGTAAACTAAATCTCTTCCCCTCCTCCTCTCCCCTGCAGTGACGTCATGGAGGTTAGAAGTAAGATGGAGAGGCCGCAATGAGTTTTGACACGATTGGATGTAAATATTTTGCAATTGCGTCGTAATTATATATATAAATGTATACATTTTCTTTTTGTACAGTATTTCAGAGTCCTAAGTGTACGAAAAGAATACATTTTTAAGCAAAGTTTATTATTGTTAACATTAAAATTATGCATTATTTCTTCTCCACTTACAGAGCTTCAACCTAAAATACTTTCTCAAATATGACATGATTTTTTTAGCTTCTGAGATATCTTTTAAATGAAAAAAATCGAAGTCAATTTGTAGTTAATGCTCAATTCGGTCCCTTTCAAATTAGCGCTCTTTCTATTTTAATAGTGAAATACATTAAATAGTACATAACTTTCTCTGAATATTTCTGAAAGGGAATAAAAAAAAAGATTTTTTAAAATATTATTTAAAACTTGTACCTGCGTTATTATAAAATATAGGGGAATAATTCTTTTAATTATCATATTTTTTTACCTTTAATTTCAACAATACATATCCTAAAACTCTTCTTTATTACTTCCTTAAGTACGCATCGTCTCAAGGAAACGTGTAGAAATGTATTCCATCAGATTTCGACGAAATCTTACTCTTGCAATCCTTAATCCGCAGTATCGATACGCCATTAGAGAAAATTAAAAAAAAAATTGGTTCTGAAAAGAGCCTTTTGTAATTAAAAAGTACAAAATTAATAAATTATAAATAACACAACCAAAGCACGTTAGAAGCTAACAAGATTTGGGTAGAATCAAACAAACAACCAAATCAAAACAACCAATGACTGAAAAGAAAAGGAGCATGCGCAGTTTTACTGATTGTGTTTCCACATCGCCACCGCTACGAGTGCTGCGCTCGTTTAGAAGCGCAATTTCTTGAAGTGTCGATGCTTTACTTACATACAGCTTTGACACAGTTATAATTGAAATAATCGCGTGTTCCCACTTCTCTGAAACAAAATTTCAGAAAACTTCATTCACTTAAAAATAGAAATAAATTATTTTGGGTTTTTTAAGAATAACAGGACAGCGCTGTTCGGCGAGGAATGTATCTTAACATACATCCACTCTCTTACGCACCTCGGTGAGGTCTGCTTTTACTTTTTATTCTTATATATTGGTAAATTGTGCATATTTTGATTTGCAAGTGATTAAATTATATTATTGTTATGTTTCTGTTAAGGTTTTTATTCTTTTTATTACTGCAATTTCTAGGCTTTCCGTGGAATTTACTGTAGAATTATGAACAGTATAAAAGAGGCGCTAGACCTAACCAGGCAGCTATTTGTTTACATTCACAACTCTTAGTAAAATACTGAATTACGTCAGTTGGTGCAGTAGCTTTAGAGTCATTTTCTCTAGTGGGACCAAAAGTTTGAATTTCGTGCATCGAAAATTTTTTTCTTACTGTTGTTTTTTTGCGTCCAAACTCTAATTGTAAAAATTGTTTTATTACTGTATTTGGTGTTTAAGGTTTACTGTATTTTACAGTTTTTATAAATATGTTTTGAGTTTTTATGCAGTTGTGCCTTTCCGCGAACAAAGAACTGAATTAATTGAATGAAAATTATATCTGTAATGAAATTCGATGAAATCGGGTGAAAAAATGTGCAACAAAAATGTGTGCAATTTAATAGGCCGTACAGAAAAGTCATGTGATGCCAGCATCAATTTTTGTAAAAAGGAAGTATTGTAATCGCGAAAAATTTCTGGTATGATATTCCAACGAAAATACCCATTTTGACCACTATCGAATGCAATTTAATAATGTTTTTGCGTCACATTGGTACGTAGGACAAAACAAAGGACTCTTTTTTTTCAACAAAAAAATAATAAAACTGATTTAAAATAAATTCTGAAGAGAATTTTTTGTGGCGTCTTTTGCGTACGTACGTTTATATGTATGTATCTCGCATAACTTAAAAACGAGTAGCCTCAGAACGTTGAAATTTTGTATATAAAACTGCTATAACATGCAGATGTGCGCCGCCTATTTTGGTTGCAATCGGCCGAACAAAAAGTATATAAATATACGTATGTACATATATATACACTCTGTTGCTCGGCTCAGTGAGCTCAGTTTCTTTATTCTTATCAGTTTGCAAATACGTGTATATACATATCTACTCTGTTACTCGGCTTAGTGATTTCAGTTTTTTATTCTTATGTGTTGGTAAACTGCGCATTTTTTGCTTTAAAAATGATTGAATTATGTTGTTCTTATCTTTGGTTAAGGTTTTTATGCTTTTAGCAAATCTGCCCACACTATTTGTAGAATTATCAACAATTTACAAGTTGTTTAAGTGCGGCTAAGCCTAATTATTTTTTACCACAGCAGCCGTATTTGTTTACATTTGAAACTTAGCAGAACAGTGTATTTGTTGCCAGTCTAGAGAAACTAAGCTCCTCGACAACAAAGATAACGTCTTCTTTTTTTATTGCGAATGAAATCATGATTAATCCATTCTGGAATTGATTCGGGGAAATAAGTGCTTAAGATTTGCTTCGTAATTTTTAATATAGATATTTTGAGTTTTATGTATTTTTGCCTTGTCGCGAAGTGAGAACTGAATTAATTGAATGATTATAGTATTTGAATAGGACATGTAGCAACGATTACATAATTCTTCAGGTAATGTAAATTGTGTGCGTTTCGAGTTATAAAATGAATGAGATGTAAATGAAAGCTATCGGCCAGAGCGTCGCTCTGGTAAATAAATATAGTGAATTTTAATGCGCGCATTTGTTCTATTGCGGTTTATGCGCTTTCGATGAAGTTGTTTTAATTCCATCTAATAAGTATAAATGAAATGCAAGAAAAAAATGCGTGTAATTTAATATTCCGCACGAGGATGTCCTGTAGTGTACACATCCCTCCCAGATTTTTTATTAAACTTACTTGATTCTTCCTTTCACATTTCGAAATTTAGGTTCATTCCAAATAAAATTCTCCCATTTTTTATGATTTGTTTTTAAATAATTTTTATAATTTTTTTGGAAAAAAATTTGGATTATATTCTATAAAATTTTACCATCATTTCAAAGAGGATGTATTTCTAAGCATATCTACAAACAATTAGAGTTTGTTTTGTTCAAACTTTCCTAAGGATATACTGGAATTTACATTTTGGCACGTTTTGAAATTTGGCGTATTTATCATAACCGATAATAACGAAAATGTGGTTTACGCACTTTGTTAAAATTATTTGAAAGTATGAACGTTGACTATTTTTCCTCTCCCAGACAGTGGAAAAAAAGGAAAGTAGGTGGCTTTAAATTAAGAAGTTCGCGAAGCGAATTATTCTTGGCGCAAGATAAAAAAATGCGCCAAGATATTTTTTTTAAAATTTCTTTAGTTCGGGCGCCTCTGTAGAGACATTAGGTTATTTCGAAGTAGGAGACGTGAAAAATAAGCAACGCCCTCGCCGGGACTCGAACGCCGGACCTCTCGAGTACGCGCCGAGTGTGCTGACAGCTACGCCACGAAAGCAGGCTATGAAGGCGTGAGAAATAACCTTATACACTCGTAAATTTTAATATAAATTGAAATATCAAACGGAATTTGTTTATCTAGTGTAACTCATCCTTAAATAAAGATGTACAGCCATACATTGTTGCAGCTGTTTTTCTTTTTTCTGAATGAAATCGGAAAATAGATCTCCATTCAGTGGCAAGTGAAAAGAAAACTCGAAAAGGAAAACTATAAGGCGGAGAACTTTCCTTTTCTCATTTAAGAAACCAAAGCCTTGAGATGAAATACCATCTAATGCTATTTCGTTGAGAAACAAGGGAGGATACGATTGCATTTCTTCACTAGCCACAAGAAAAGCAATAATGAATCAGGTGGAAGCGGTTTGACAGATTGACCTTCTTGAGTTTTGGAGACCGTTATCGGAGTATTGATGGCTTATTTTTTACTCCCGAACAGTAATGAGAAAATCGATAAAACGTGTAGAAACTCGGATTTCATTCAGAGGAGGTCATTCGTAGGAAGGAACGTTAAGCTAAAGAAATATCGACCATTTCAATTGCAATTCTAGTCTATAATTATCGAGAAATGAAGACAGTCGGAATTAGAAATGGTTTTAAATATACCGTACCCTTAGAGGCAAACACAGAATCTCTTAAGTATTCTACAGATTTGCTAATATTTACCAAACTAAAGCTCTATGAATGAATACCATGAATACATTACATCATATAAGCCCACCAGCGACCGAGCGGTAAAGTCGCTGAACACTGGTCGTTCGCTCCGAGGTTGAAATGGGCTGACAACATGGTCGTTTTCGTAGTTACCTCCATGTGGAATGTGTATACGAGCCAGTTTCCCTTAGAAAGTCCTCTTCGAAGGCATCCCTCCAGTCCCGTAAGCATAATTATCAGTAAGGACATGAGTATAAATCGTATATTTGTCCTAACTTGAACGTATTTCAAGCCTAATCGCAGGTCATTGCAACTTATAATAGAAATGTATGTAAAAAATATAAAAAAAAATGTGGAACATGCCTCTGTTTTGAGATTGTGGTTATTTTCTACACTGATGAAATAAATTAAGAGAATTTTCATATTTAATCTACAACCTTCAGAACTAATGGACAGATTTTAATAAAATTTGGTGTGGACATAGGTTGATATAATACAAACAAAATAACCATTCAACAGTTATAATAGACACACATGCTCGTGTGTAACACTCACGGGAGTCTGAAGGTCTGAAACTGCGGTTGCAGAAGACACAAAAGAAATGGTTTAATAGGGTATGGTCCCCTCTTACAGCCATACAGGCCTCGCAGCGTGATGTCTGTCATACTGGAAATAAGGCAGTTTATGTGTGTCTGTGGCAATTATTCCCACTCATTCATCAAAGCTCTTTTTAGTCCGGAGAGGGGTTGCGAGTTGCAGTTGTCCTTCCCACAGCGTCCCAGATATGCTCCATAAAATTGAGGTCTGGAGACCTGGCTGGCAAAACCATCGCTGAATATCCACACTCTCGAGAAATTCGTCGACCAGAAGAGCTCTATGTGGCCTCTCGTTATCGTTCTCTAAGATGAACTCGGAGCTCACTGCAACACAGAAAAGGACAACATAGGGCTCCAAAACCTCATCCCTGTGCCTCACACCAGTCACAGAACCTCCGTTAAATACGTGGAGAGATGTGCGGGCATTCAACATGATGCCTTCCCTGATCATTACACCTCCATAATTGTTGATTTCGCAAACACTGGAGGGTAGGTAGCGGGTCCCTGGCTCTCTCCATATGAAAGTACGGCACGAATCGGTGTTTAGGCTAAAACGGGACTCGTCGGTGAACAGAGCAGTCATCCATTGCTTCGTACTCCAATCACTATGCTGTCTGCACCGTGCTAATCGGACTCCCCTGTCCGCAGACGTGAGCGGGACGCAAACAGCCGGTTTTCTGGCAAACATCCCTCTCTCATTCAGTCTTTTGGAAACAGTCACCCTTGTTACACGGGTTCTTGTGGCTGCATACAGTCCCGAGAGAGCTGAGAAGCTCTAGCCCTCTGTTACGCCTCTCTAAAATGGACAGATACAGATGTTCTCTAGCCGTCGTGGCTCTTGGACGACCTTACCCGGGCTTTCTCTCGATGGATCCAGTATCCTGGAATTGTTTTAGGTTACATACGACGATGGGCGTTAAATTAAACTCTCCGCATATTTGGACTTGCGACTGGCCTGTCTCTAGCCTCCCCACAATTCAGCACCTCATTCCATCATCTAAACGTTGGTGGTTACTCATTTTTACTGTTCCTATATGAATTTAACCGATTGCCGCAAGATAACATCAAGAAATTCCTCGAGGTGTGCTAGCGAACGCAATTCGTCTTACCCTCCACGCGCTTTTAAAGACTATTTTCTACTGGCTCCGCTAACACACACACGTGTACGCTTACGTATTTTCCGCACAAGATTTGCATTTATATCTAGATGCAGTGGTTTTTCCTTCAGTTCATTTCTTTTTATGCAGTTCGATAAAATATGCAAATTCTCTTAATTTATTTCACCAGTGTAGTTGAATTATTTTGGAGGAATAATTGTCAGAATTTGGTAAACTAATAATCTTTCTTTACCACAACGTGTAAACTTCTTTCTGAATAAGTAAGAGAACTGGATTCTTATGAGGTGAGCTGTACTTATTTTAGTTATGCTATAATATCTCATGATCGTCAAGAACATTGGTAGATTTTAAATTATTTTATCCGTCCTTTCCTCATATCTTCAAGGTGCAACTGGAAGCATACTGGACTAGTATTCGAGAGGTGCAGGGTTCTATTCCCGGTGAATACACTGCACATTTTTCACGTTTTCTGTTTCAAAATAACCTAATGATTCTACATTTGCAAATTGAAAGAAAGGCGTGAAAGCTGAGGGTTAATTTCTCTGTGTAAAATAAGAGAAAATTTTAAAACACGCGATTCTACAACGAATTCATTTATCTATATATATAACGAAGAAAGTCTGTGTGTTTGTCTTGTAATAGCTTAGTCACTACTATAGTTATGGTCACCAAACTTTCTACAATTCTGTCCTGGACCCTGGAAAAAGTCGACGTCCACTTTTTTTCAAAAAAAAAAAAAATGGCTAAAATCGGAGATATTAATTAAAACCTCGGAAAAACGATCATTTTCACCCTAATTTTTCCGAGTGGCAACAGTCTCGCAAGCTGAAGATGAAATTCTGCTTTATTTGGAAAAGCGTTGCCACTGCTCGCTTTCAAATTGCAGAGTTTGCTAATAAAAAAGTTCTAAGTTTTACTATGAAATAAAAATAGCATTGCCAAACATTAAATACATTTTTCCCGATTCCAAAAATTCGCGGGAAGGCATTTGGACTACTCCCATCTTCGTATGACTTTAATCTGCCCAGATATCAGTTAAAAACTCTGAAAACACTCATTTTCGCCCTCATTTTCCCCAGTGGCAACAGTCTCGCGCGTTGGAGATAAAAATGCTTTATTTCGAAATGCGTCGCTACTGCTGGCTATCAAATCGAAGAGTTTTTTAATAAAAAAATTATAAGTTTTACAAAATCTATTTATATAAAGAAGAATGCCTGTTTGTATGTTTGTTTGTTCGCGTTATTGATTTTTGATCCATTATGATAAATGTTTTGCCACATTGAATCGACTAAAATTGAATATAGATGAAATATTGGATGGAACTTGAGCTTTTACCACCATTTGATTAGAAAGACGAAAATCATTAAAAACTGGGCGCCATTGTTGCTGATATAATGAGAGAGAATTAGTTTATTTTCAATCGAAATTTTTTATTTGGGTTCCATATCGCATCAGACTGAAAAATGTATAACTATGAATTTTATTTTTTGCATCATTATTACAGAAGGATTTCAGCGGTATCGTTCTCTCTGTTGTTGGATGCATTACTTTCAATCTAACTGAACTGGCGTCGGTATATATATCTATTTCGATAGTATATATATATTCGTAATGAAATCAATTAAAAGTAAATTAATAAGCCTAATAATAGCCTGCGCTCTGTGTATTATATCTCCAAGAAGCTTTGTAGTTTTGTCGCCAATAAGGCTAAACTTTCTTCAATAGAAAACTACTCATTACGACAACCCTTTTGCTTCCATCTCTTAATACGTACTCGCATTCCAGTCACTTGGTTTTTAAAATTTTAAGGCAAGTTGGTTAATTTTTAATTTTTGCTTACTAGTTTGATTTTAAAATTTTTTTTACTACAGTTTTTAACTTTAATTTTATGGGTTATTAATTTTAATCTTCTTATGATTTTTTAAAATTTGTTCTTGAATCTACTTTTGTTTTTACTTCCGTATTTGAAATGAAAAGAGAGTTTAGGGGATATGTCTTCTAAAGTAAGCGTCCCGTTCAGATTAATTGTGTTCTTAGTGAAAAAATTTTAATCTTAAACATTATTTGCTTTTTAAAAGGATTCTTTTGGTTTAGTGACTAATATCTTTATTTTGATTGAGTATCAATTAGTGATTTGAATCTAGCAAATAATTTGACGCTTACTTGGAAGTAAGATGAAACTCTCTCTCTTTTTTTAGTTACTGTTAATTGACGGTAAATTGGTCGATTACCCCTTGATAAGTCGATTAATCTGCTATCAATAATAGTAACTGGTTTTTCAATACTTAAAAAGTTTGCTTTTGATTTTGGCATTTTTGCGATTTAGTTTTTCCTTAACTGTGTTTAAAGCAAGGAGGACTGAAATTTCTATAATTGTTTTTAAATTCTGAAAAATACTTTTTCAAATATGTTTTTAAATTGAATTTCCGTTGCTTGAAGATGTAATATGGAGAGTTTTATAATATATACACACATATATATATATACATATAATCATAATCACATAACCATAATAAGGGCACAGCCCCGAAACTCCTGTCCTGCACGAGCCGGCAGTATGATCAAAAAGTGAGATTGACCAGAAAAAACAAATATAAGGAAAAGGATATAAATTCCAAAATCTAAGCCAGTGCCGAATTCCAATCCTATCTTTGTTCTTGATTATAATCTACTATAATTAATTATTTATAATTTAATATCTTATAATTGTTGTCTCTGCAAATCTTTCAAATTTGAATAGTTACTTTTAGAAGTCTTCCTTAAAATTTATTCTAGATTTCTGTTTTGCACTCCGGGTAAGCGTACAGTCATCGATGAAGTCCCGACGTCCCCAAACTTATCACATATTAAGCATTTATCATTATTGTGTAGATGGAACCGATTAAAATAATCCGGGAAACGCTCATGATCAGACAGCATCTGATTTATATCAATATTTTTTATAATATCCATCTTCTTGTTTAACTCTACATTTTTTATTAAATCTCTTTTCTTATTATTCGACTCCCAGAAAATAATCCATTTTGTATAAATCCAGTTTTCCATTTCAGCCATGGTTTTTATTTCTTGAATTTCGGATATCAAAATGATCTGTTCTATCCCCAAGTCTTGCCGTTTTAGCAAGGGTGTTCTTTCTTTTATTTCCGCCATTTCCACTCTGTGTTTTCACCCAGTGTCATTTAACAAGATGTTTTCTTTCAGACTTTTCAAGCAAGTCTTTTATTCCATTAATCAATCAATCTGTATGATCTTGTTGGCAGAGTGTCTGTATCACAGATAGGGCACCAGTATAATGATATTTATATAATATCGAACTGTTAATTTTTTATTAATGCAATTCAAATTCTCTGTCAATGCTTATAACTATACTTGATAAACCCAATACATTGATTTAAGTTTCATTCTCACATTGTCTGTCTCCACTCCATGAAAATAAATTACCACAGCTCTACTCACTCCCTCATGAATTACAGAACCATTTGTAAAAAACGTCTATTTCGCCACCCTCACTCTCTTGCCTTACTCGCGAGTATTTTTTGTCCAATTTGGGTATGTATAATAATTTTATTAGCTAACACAGAGGCTGTTCGCACATTTTTTAGACGATTTTGCTAAGCGGTAATAAAAAATCGTTAGCTGCAAAAGAAGTAATTGCAATTATACTATTTGTTTAAAAGTCAAAATTATCGTCTGTGGCTTGAAAGTTTTGTTTTTACTCGAAATGGCGAATTTAACAAAGCAGTGGTTCGAAGGCTACTTTTACGCTCTTTCCGAAAAGAAATAGGCATACTCCTTTATCCAAAAACGATGTGAGAGTCATGTTTTTGTGATATCTAAAGCGTCGATAGGTAATATCATCAACAAGAAAGGAAAAAAAGGTCAAATTGGAGGTTCAAGTGGGACAAAGGTTCCAAGCAAGTATCCGAGGAAAAAACGGACGTCTTCGACTATTGCAAAGGTATGTTGTTTAATGTTAAAAGAAAATCCCCCTAGTCGAAGGACAGTTGCAAAATCATTAAAATGTTCGGTGTCCACTGTAAACAAAATGATGAACGTTGATTTAAATCTTAAGAAAGCGAAAAAACGCAATGTGCATCGTCTTCTTCGGAAGCATATCGCTCGACGCGGGACACGCTGCAGAATTCTGTATGAAAAACACTTAATCCAAAGAAAAATGGAAAACGATTGTCACAATAGATGAAGCATGGGTGTATTTAAATGATTGTAACAAAAAAAGAGCCATTTATTATAATAAAAGGGCAGAAAAATATTTAAGACCGAAGTTGCCTGCGTTATTAAAATTTTATAATTATAATTTTGTTATAATTTAAATTAATAATCGGTAATCTTAATTCGGTAATTATTAAAATTTTATAATTATAATTTCGTTTTTCACATTCAGTTAAAACATAAACAAGCCACTATATTCCTGTCTGCTTGGTCTATCCTGAACGTAGAGGAACTGACTAAACTGTTGAGCGACTTATCACTGAGTTCATGCGTACAACAACAAAGTCTGAAGAAGTGTTACAATACCCTTTATTCATTCAACGAAGTATTTACAGAGGGCCCCTTCTCGGGCGTACAGGGAAGCCTCCACCTGGACTTCAAATTAAAATAAAAAAAGTAAGAAACTAATCTAATACTAAACTAAACCTACTTACTTAGCTGAAACTAAACCTACTAAACTAAACTAGTCTTAGCCGGAGCTAGACATAAATACCTAACGCAGTTGGCGCTTAATTTAACCTATCTGCCGATTATCAACAGGCACATACAATACGATCGATCGTAGTAGATTTAGAAACAAAGTAGCCTGACGTGAAATACGCGACACTAAAAAGGACGCCTAAGCTCTCTCTTTTGAAGTAAGCTGAACCTTTCTTAAGTACTCCTTCTAACTTATTTGCATACGACGCGATGCTAAAAATTCATTCTGATAGGGAATAGTAGGTGGGAAACGAGAATAAATAGTAAAACATGCTTGAAATTAACTGTTAGAAACTTAAAGTAACCTCTAAAATAGGTAGACTAGAACACAGATAATGAATGCGCACTAAAGAAAAGTTTATCCGAATTTTGAAACGACTGCTTGTGCCTAGTAGTTGCAAAAGCAGAAGGTTTAAAAGGCAATCATTTTGGTTGATATTATGGCTATCATGTGTGGCAAAAATCTGACTTGGAGGCGGTATACTTTATGGTATTTACAAGCTCCCAGTTCATCCTCATTGCGAAAGTGCTGAAAAACATTAACTCTATAACCAATTACGTCGTTCAGTTCTCTGTTACAAAGAGATCGAGCGTTCAGGCAGATCAGGGCATTAGTTGAACAGATGTCACTGAAGTTATTTACATTTAGGCGTGCTTTATTGTGCTAAAAAGGCTATTTTGTTTTCCTGCAATATACTACCTGCAACAAGTGGCTCGTAAACATATCGGTATATGGTCATTGCACCCATTTTCAGTTTTTGAAGTAGAATGCCCACCAAACCACTGCGTGACATTAATGAGTACTATTATGGTGCATAATAGCAGAAGTATGCGAACGACCGCCGCATAGGCTCCATACTTTCATATGAACATACTGAGAGACTATCGAAATGAACACTTAATATCAATTTTTGCCAGACGTCGGCTCAGTTACTTTAGCTCTATACTACAGTTGTAGAGACATTAGGTTGATTCGAAGCAGAAGACATGAAAAATGGGCAACGCCTTCGCCGAGTAGAACAGAAGATATAGGACTGTCTTATTTTTTTCGCAGTGTGCATAAGATAATTACCAGTCTCGAGAACAAGGGAGTTATGAAACTCAACTAATTCGCTGTCTTGAGTAGGATAGTGTTCATGAATTTTAAAAACGTAACTTTCTTATAAGGTGAAGGCCGATTTATAGCTTGAGAAAAACGACAGACAGAAGAGGAGGATTTATGGGTATGATAGCCTGACGACGTGATTTTCAGCTTGTTAAGCGAGATGTATGTCGTCTACACGTAATGTTTCAAATGAACTAATTGGCAGTGAATGACAATGTGTAATTGGAATTTATGATTTTATGATTTAAGTTGTCTTAGCTTCGTTACTATCTCGGACAGTTGTATCTTACACAAGATTAAAAATATACTTACGGGAACTAAATTACAATGGTGGAATGTTTATTGGAGTTATAAGGTTGCGTGCCTTTGTGGTGTAACGGAAAGCAAGCCTGTCTAAGTTCGGAAGGTCAGAATTTCGTGTCCCGGCGAGTTGTTTGCTGATTTTTGGCGTCTACTGCTGCGACAAACTTAATGATTCTACAGAATTACAACACGCATTTGATTATAAAATGATGTGGAATATAAAACTAAAAGCTTTTCTAAGTTACAAATAAATATGCTTAGGCTCTGCAACCGTTATTAACTCAGATGTATAGAAGTATTTTCTTAATTACAACTCACGACTTTCTTAATTGCGATTAAAAATTGTCTAACAACCGCCATTAATAAGAAACTTTACAGTCGAGTGATTGTGATTTGCATTTATATTTCTGAATTAACCCTTTGAAGGCCTTTTTCATTTGGGAGAATCAGCAACTCGAGACGATTTTTCCGCATATTTGGTGATCTTTCACATCGAAGTCGCTCAAAACGCCGGACCATTCAGCCATCGGCAGATCGCCCGAACGTCTGAATTATTTCCCAACTTGTACTTCCCCCCATTCCTTTAATGCATTGCTCATTGCTTTAGGAAATTGTTAAATGACATGCCAATTATTCTTTAGAAGCGATTAAATGTAGTTCTGTTATTTAAGTGCATTTTCCTTTTCTTTTTTTAGCGTTAATGTTTAGCTATAATTGACCGCTGTTGCGATCCTGTCCTAAGGGGAAATTGAACATAGTGGTGCAAGCGCATGAAGATCGCAAGAGAGAAGTTATCGCTTCACTTACGTAGTTTATTGTTAGCGCTGTAACATTCTACTTAGCATGGGAAGGGGAGGAAATCCATTCCAACAAAAATACATATATGCTGACTTTTCAGATGTTTGAGTGAAACAAATTTTGGGCTTTATCGATAGGAAAGAGTTTAATATTACTCATAAATCTAATTGTTCTTTTATGTGGGGAAAAACGTGCGGTTTTGCAGCTCTTTCGCTGGGCGCAAACGTTATTCTTTGTGGTATTCCTTCGGATTATGTGCACGTTATCCATTTTGAATTATGTCTTTCTTGTGTGGAATCACCGTCGCTGCACATTCATTAGCTATCACCCAGATTTTTTTCCATGTAACATCTCTCGCTTCATTGCTCCTCTCTATAGTCATGTAGTCCATGAATATACGTAATTTCATGTTTCATCAACGAACAATCGAACTCACCTTCACTTGAATGAGTGCCTTCACCATATTCCATGTATATTGGTATCCGTAACTTTGAAAATAATATTCTTATTGCCACGACTGCCGAGTTCGAGCTAAGGTCAAAGACGCTTTTATAACAAAAAATCTAAGAACCTTATTTAAGATTAAAGACCGACAGTGGTTTTATACGCATGTAATTGTTAAATGCACTCATGAAACGATATTACCCAAATTAAACTAAACAAACATCGTTAACATTGGAATTATTGCGTCAAATCTAGTGGTGGTCGAGTCACCTGTCGAGTTGCCGTATCAGATGAAGGAGAGATTGAGAGTCATCTCTTAAAGGCAAAGTACGTATAATGGTAACAGAAACGTATAATGGTACGTATAATGACACGTATAAAACACATAATGGTGCTTATAAAACGTATAATGGCGTGGGTAAAAGGCATAATGGTAACGAAAGAGAAAAAGAAATGGGATCCAATGGAAATTGAAACGTAACAATAAAAGGTAGAAGAAACGTATAATGGTACGTATAATACGTATAATGACACATATAAAACATATAACGGTACATTAGAACGTATAATGGCAAGTTATAAAACGCATAATGGCAACAAAAATAAATGGGATCCGATGAAAACTGGAACTTAATCATTAGAAATTTCACGTAATTATCTCGACACTAATGCTTCGTTAGGACACTGTTAAATAACATTTAATCAGTCAGGAATAAAATAAGTTATTTACTTTTTCCAAGTGCAACTGATTTTTGCATGAAAGTCGCGGCAGCAATTGCCAAAGATGTGTAAAACTGGCAATCTCAGAAGATTTCTTATTAAAGCATGCGTATATTCTAACAATATGTTCTTAGGATACAGTCAAGCGTTCTATGTAAGCATTTTAATACTTAGGTATCTTCCTGATTTGTTTTATTGTTTCTGAAATTCCCTCTGACCTGCCAGGGTTTTCGCTTAGAAAGCACAAATTTTCTAAAAGTACTATGAGAAAAAATTATATTCTTGATTTAATGTAAAAATTCTCCTGGTATTTTATACCTGGATTTGTGTCCTTTTAATGTATTTCCTTGATTTCTTTGGCATATTTTAATATGCACGTGTATATACGTTCTTACACATATCAGAAAAAATATTGTAGGCCGTATATATATAGGCCTTGCCGGTTAGAGGGTTAACAAAACTTTGTTTCTTCCTCAAGATGAGCAGATTTTCTTAATAAATAAACGATTGTTAGTTCTACAATGCATGATATTTTTTTCACCTGAGTTAAAACATTCAATTTATTAAAGCAATAGCGGCATGTTTAAATTCATGTATAATCCCTTTCTAAATTTTACCCGTGTGCTATCTTGATAATGAGATTTTTTATTTCTTGGTTTAAATCCAGAGCAAGGTTCTTCTTGATCAAGTGGAGAACAAATTGATCAAACTTTTCAATTTGATTATCTTTCCTTAAGTTAGAATTGATGCTCCTGTTCCACAAAATTTCATAAAACTTTGCGTACTTAGCTTGTGCTTTCCAGATCATGAACCAAGAAGAACTTAATAACATTAAAAATTACCAAACAAAACAAGCGCACTGTAACAGCTGAATTCAATCTAAAGGCTCAGTAACTCTATAACAAGCCTTCTGTACCAAGCAGAGAATATAAATAACACGAATGTAGCGTAAAATTTTATCCCCAATTTTCTTGATATTTTTTTAGAAATGTACGCTTTTTCTTTGCAAATACATTTACTTTAAAACCTGATATAAAATTCAGAGTTTGGGGAAAATCAAAGAAACATAGATCGTCCGTTCCTCTTGTGAGATGTCTAAAGTCAAAAGATGTTAAAGCGAAAATTAGATTTGAATTTAAATTACTAAATTAATTTTTTGCATAATAAGTTCTTGTGTAATTATTAATTTTTGTATGATTAGTTGACGAATAAAAGCAGAAGAAACTTTTTTTAAAACAGGTTACCGTTTGGAATTAAGAAATATGAAATTTGACGGCTTGAATTTCTTCTATAATTCTAAGTGCTACTAAATTTTGGTAGACATTTGTTAGTAAGATATATTTGGTACATTTTATGAATAAATTAAAGTTCCCTTCAAGTTTAGTGCCTATATGAAGACCATTGTAAAACTTTTATGTCCAAATATAACAGAAAAATTAATGATATTATTTCCAATTTCCGATCCATAAGGGTTATAAGGAATTTCGCCTCCTACCTTTTTTAGCATGCCTTCGTGGTATAGTGGTCAGCACGCTCGGCGCGTATTCGAGAGGTCTATGTTTCGAGTCCCGGATAGGGCGTTACTCATTTTTCCTGATTACTGCTTTAAAAAAAAGCTAATGTTTTTACAGTGGCGCCCGAACAAAAAAGTTGGTGGATGATGATTCGCCACCACCAAGATTTGGCGACTGGGTCCCTTAATCCACAGTCGCCCTTTAAAAGGATGATATATAAGGTATTTATCCCGCTTTCTTGGCATGCCTTCGTTATGTAGTGGTCAGTGCACTCAACGCGTATTCGAGAGGTCCGTGGTTCGATTCCCGGTGAGGCAATTGCTCATTTTTCATCTCATCTGCTTCTAAATAACCTAATGTTTCTGCTGGGTTCATAACAGATTGAATGCACACAGATCCAATGGTAACTTGATAAAGTTTATTTTACCAAAGGGAACACTTCAGACTTCTGGATATTTCCACAGCAGATGCTCGTGCAACTCTTCCCAGTACCCATTCCACAACAAATACTCTTCACAGTACACAGTTCAAAGTACACTTCACACTACCACGGAGTACAATCAAAGAACGTTAAACACAACGCTTCGCAAAGCGCATCTCAAAAACAAAGCTCTCATAGAGATACTCCAACACTCCGAACTCACGCTGGACTAAACAGCTACTATTCAGAAACTTATGCTGTGCCCGGTCTTATACAGTTTTCCCCAGCCTCTAAGAGATCTGTAGTACCTTGCACTTCTGAAATTACTGAAAAGTATAAGAGGGCCGGAAGCGGATACAGTTACATAAAGGATCAATTAGAGTTATTCACTTACAATACCCAGTCAATAAGACGTAGTGGAGCCAACTGCGATACCCAAGGGCCCGGGTTTGAGTCCCAGAGAAGGCATGGACATAAATTGTCCGTTTCTTCATAGGAGGTAAAGCTGGCCGCCATTTGTTGCCTTCATGATAAAATAACCACGATTTCTGACCTTAGCAGTGGTGAAAGCCTAAAAATGGATAGTGCCCGCCATTAAAAAAAATCTGAAAGCTTTCAGATTTTACCTTATGTCCAAAGGGGCGTTTTCTTAATATCATGTTCTTCGCACTTAAACCATAAAATCCAGTTCAACAGCAATATCGCAAAATAAATTTAAAATAAGCATGTATTTAGAATTTTGGTTATGCAGTCTCGTGCGCTGGAGATAAAAATGTTTTTTTTCTGTCCAACGTTGCCATTGATTGCTTTGAAATCCTTGAGTTTTTTAATAAAAAATTCGTTAAAAGTTTTACAAAATATGAAATCGATATAAAACAAATTCTGAAAGCTGTCAGATTTTACATTAAGTTCAAAGGGGCGTTTTCTTACCGTTTTCTGTGTTACCCTTATGTATTAGATATCATGTTCTTTGCACTTAAACCATAAAATTCAGTTCAAGAGATCTCAATATAGCAAAATAATTTTAAAATGAGCATATCTTTAGAATTTTGGGAACACAGTCTCGTGCGCTGGAGACAAAAATGTTTTTTTTCAGTAAAACTTTGCTATTGTTTACTTTTAAATCCTTTAGTCTGTTAATAAAAAATTCTATAAAATTTTTACAATATATGAAATCGATAAAAAAGCGAATTCCAAATTAGGGTTACCAGATGCCCATAGTCGGTGAAAGGTTACGTTATTCAAACTTCGAGGGCTCTAGGTACCGTTGTTTAATAGCAATGCGAGAAACATATATGCACTTATGCAGATTCTCCATTATTTAATTTCTTTAAATATAATGTAAGGCTCTAACATTTAGCGGCAACAATTTGAAAAGTGATGCGCCGTTTATAGAGATTCAACGCAAAATGCCAAAACTAAATTAATAGCCCGTCTGGGCTAATGATATTTGGGCTAAGAAAAACTTACAATACCTATTGCAGTTATACAAGAACCGGATGAAAATTTCGCCAAAGGGACGCCAAAAGCCAAAACCTCACAGCATGGCGATATCTCGCCAATTTAGCGAGATAACCATTTACTCATAGTCAAATAGACTTGCCCCTGTATTGCTATTTTTCCGACATAGCTTCGCTGCTTTAGATTTTCATATTACATTATACTCATCCCCCCCCCAAAAAAAATGCTGTAATACTATAATTTCGGTAAATTATTTTCAGATGTTAAAAATTCTAACAATACTATTTTCAATTTCTGATCGGAAATTCAGTCCCTTAGTTATTTAATTTTATTAGCTCAAAGGAGCATAATCTCAGAAGGGCTATTAAATTCGCTTTGGAATTTTCCGTCGATTAAGCATCTGCGTTGATTCACTTTTCAAACTGTGTAGAGTTACTAGGATTTTTATGAAAGCAGAAGAAATCAAAATGAGCAGGGCCTTCACTGGGAATCGAACCACGGACCTCTAGGTTACGCGTCGAGCTCGCGAACCTCTAACCCAAGAAGGCATGCGAAGAAGGCGGGAGTAATACCTTATATACTCTCCCTTTTAAAGGACGACAGGAGTTTTGGGAGACCCAGTCGCCAAATCCTGGTGGTGGAGAATAATCTTCCACCACCTTTTCAGTTCGGGAGCCAGTTGTAGAGTCATTAGGTATTTATTTGGAGGCAGGAGGAATGAAAATAGAGCAACGCCTACGCCGGGAATCGAACCACGGACCTCTCGATTACGCGTCGAACGTGCTGACCACTACACCACGAAGACATACGAAGAAGGCGGGAAAAATACCTTATAACTGTTGCCACCAAATATTACAGCCCTGTATTATATTTAAAGAAATTAAATAATGAAGAATCTGCATCAATATATGTATATTTCTCCCTTTCTGATAAACAACATTACTTAAAGCCATCCAGTTTTGAATAACGTAATCCTCCTCCCAATATGGGCATCTGGAAGCCCAAATTTGGAATTTTTTTATTGTCTATTTCATATTTTGTAAAACGTTAACGAATTTTTTATTAAGAAGCTCAACGATTTAGAATATGCTCATTTTAAAATTATTTTCCGATATCGCTGTTGAATTGAATTTTATAGTTGAAGTGCGAAGAACATAATATTTAATAAATAAATGTAACGCAGAAAACGTTTAAAGAAAAACATTCCTTTGGGCGTAATGTAAAATCTGAAAACTTTCAGTTTTTTTTCTTTATTTTATTTCATTTAACTATTTAATCGTTCTTTTGATAATCTCACTTCGATTTTTAATTTTGCAATGGTTGCTAAATAGAATAAAAATTCTGCGCGAGTAATAAATCTAAACCTGCAGAAATAATAATACATTCATGTATTAGACTGCGCCATCAGTTTATCTGTTTTATTTCTTTTGTAATGTGTTGAGAACTGCGGAGTTGAAGTACTGAGGATACAAAAGTCTCAATACTACAACTGTTGTCTCGTTTTACGTGTTATCTTTCATTCTGCACTCAGATAATAGAAATGTTTATTAAAGTATTCCCGTCCAAAAATGTCTTTCTTGTTACCAAACAATGAAAATGAAATACCAAAGTTCATTATTCAATTGAAAATAGAATTTAATTTCACAGATTTGTAACTGAAAACTGGTATCGGGTGCAAATGCAATTATTTTATTTTGTACTGAATTTCGCATTGTGCTGAAGTATTCCATAATGTTAATTTAATTATACACTACTTTCAAACGTCCATTATAAGTCTCTGAGGCAGAAACATTAAAGTAAATAAGCCAGAATATGACCTAATAAAGCCCCTACGAAATCTTTTACTTGGTAATAGATTAAAATGTGATAATGCTTTGAATTCATGCAAGTAAACATAAAGAAACATTCCCAATTTTACTTTGTATTGTTTAATTGCGAAACGAATTTTAGAGAAGCCTTAATTATTAAAAGTTCGATTAATTGAAGTTACTTTATCAAACCATTTAAAATAGATTGTCAAATACTTAAATTACAAGTGGACGATTCACTATTGAACTATTGAACTGAATCAAAGACACGATTCTGTTTACTAAGCGAATGAACACTGATTGCAGAAAATGGAATGGTAGCTGTTTTGCAGTTTTCTGAGCGATCTCACGAGAATTTGTTGGGAATAGGGATGTGCTACTCGTTCACAAATTAATTCACTTAATTGTTCGAGACAATGTCTGTTTCGATAGAAAAGTTTGTAGCTGTTTTAGACTTCACTGTAGTCAAAAGCGCGCCAGCGAAAGTTCAATTCCCAGTTTAGGAGATGAAGGAACGTTTATTCTTGCATGTTAAAATTGCATTAAATTTTATTTATGCTCCTACTTTCTTAAAACATTTTTGTTTCAGAATTTTACTGTTTTCTCTGTGTAAAACGGAAGGTTTAGGGAATCTCAAAACTACAATTCAAAGAAATCAATTCCGGAATTAGCATTTGACTGCTTCAATTCTT
>KK113508.1:627883-646445 GCA_000611955.2 Stegodyphus mimosarum
CCCACGGCTCGTTTGATTTCTTTCGCTCGTTATTTATTCTCGCTAATCACCCTTGATTCACTCCTCGTTCCAGATATCTAAGATTAGTTTAGTGAGCGGTAAATCATAAAAAAGAACTGATTCCGTTCACTGAGCAAACGATTCTGATCGATCTAATGCAACAGCGGTTTTGCCCATTTCTAAATTTAATTTAATATGTAGTAGTATATAGAGATATTCTCACTGTAGAGTGATAGTTTATTTAAGTTGTAGAGACATTAGGCATTTTTGAAAGCAGGAGACGTGAAAAATGAGGAGTGCCCTCGCTGGCACTCGAACCTCGGATCTCAAAAATACTCGCCGAGCGTGTTGACAGCTACATTCTGAAGACAAGCTAGGAAGGCGGGAGAAATACCTTATTAACTTCCCCTTTTAAAGGGCGACTAAGGATTAAGAGACCTAGAATCATCATCCACTACCTTTTTAGTTCGGGCGCCACTGTAGAGATATTAGGTTATTTTCGAAGCAGAAGACGTGAAAAATGAGCAATGCTCTCTTCGGGACTCGAACCACTGACCTCTGGAATACGCGCCGATTGTGCTGACCACTGCACAACGAAAGCATGCTAAGAAAGTGGGAGAAATACCTTATATACTCCGCCGTGGTGGAGAATTAGCGTCCACCACCGTTTTAGTTCGGGCGCCACTGTAGAGTCATTATGGTTTTTTTTAAAGCACAAGACAGGAAAAATTAGTAGTGCCTTCTCCGGGACTCGAACCACGGACCTCTGGAATACGCGCCGAGTGTGCTGACCGCTGCACCAAAAAAGCATACTAAGAAGGAGGGAGATATACCTTATATACTCCCCCTTTTAAAGTGCGACTAGGGATTAAGAGACCTAATCGCCAAATCCTGGTGGTGGAGAATCATCATCCACCACTTTTTTAGTTCGGGAGCCACTGTACAAACATTAGGATTTTTTTTAAAGCAAGTGACGGGAAAACTTAGTAGTGACTTTGCCGGGACTCGAATACGCGCCGAGTGTGCTGACCGCTACACCAAGAAGGCATGCTAAGAAGGCGGGAGAAATACCTTATAAATTGAAATTTTATATGTAATTTACCAGTTTTCGTGCAAGTCCTAAGGGTTTGTTTGAAGTCCGATAGCGGATACCTAAAAATCTTCTTAATATTCTAATAAAACGTCATCCGAATGCCAACGAAGCAACACGTGCACAAATTGACCAAATGGAAGATTGGCTGGCATTCATATTCGAGGTTGGTTCTGTACATTGCCATCAAAATTTTGGGTTCTTCTGTGCCTGCAAGCTTATCTCAAAGTCCTGCAGACCATCTAGAAAGGGAATTATCAATTTCTGAAGCAACTGTCAAAGATATATGGTTTAAATAATCCTTTTACTTGATTTTTAATGACTAGAAGGCACTAGTTTTGCTACATGCGAACCTCCGCTTCTTGCGGGTAGTTAAATTAACATAAGATAAAATCAAATGTAATTTAGTAGTCTGAGATTTTAACAGAAAATAGACTACTCATGTTGGTTCCAGATAATTAACGGCGCGTAGCTTAAACATCTGCTAGCGTGATGTTAAAGCCGGAGTACTAACTTCGACAAAGCTGGCGACAGTACGTAACTACAGTGCTAAGCTTTTAGAAGCTCTAACGTTTAAATATTCAAACACTCGGCTTACGCAACAACTAATTTGTTTTCTGTCTGAGGACAACGGGAAGAAGTTAAAAATACAACTGATATTAACTGATTCAAAGAACCGGTTCCCGTTGCCTAGAGAATCAGCAGTGATTCCACGCTACGGAGTGGTATCTCTTTTACAATTAACGGAGCGCTCTTGTTGGCGAGTTTCAGAAACACAGGTGTGCTTTTCGTTGACGAACTGATTCATTTTACCAAGCGAGCGACACCTGATTGCGAAAAAAAGAGTGGAATTCTTTTTAGAGTTAATCAACTTAGAACGCTTGTTGGAAGAGTGCCCAGAAAATTCGATTCTCATTTTAGGAAAGAAAAGAATGTATTTCCTCCAGTGTTAAAAGTTAATTTAATGTTTAACATTTCCCCAACTTTTTCGATAAAATATTTTATTCTAGGATTTTATTGTTAGTTCTAGGTAAGAAAGGAGGTTCTAAAGAATCTCAAAACTACAACTGCAAAAAAAAATCAGTTCCGGGAATTGGCGTTTGATTAAATCATTTCTTAAAAGTTGAAAGAAATCAGAAAATTAATGGTTGTATTGGATTGATTATTCCGATCCCACTGCTCGTTTGATTCTTTTCGCTCTTCTCTCTGTCCTCGCCAACCGCTCATAATTCGTCCTCCGTTCTCGATTTCTTACATCAAAGTTATTGTAAATGAGGTGCGTTATAAAAAAGAACGGATTCAGTTCAAATTTTCGATCTCGTAGAAATGCAGTTTTATCCATCTTTAATTTCTTCTACGCCATTTATTCCCCATATTTACCGGTACTTTAATGTGGGTATTCTTGTACCCTTCTCATATCACTGCCTCCATCACTAGTCAGAAAATTTGTATTTTGCATTTATTTATTGATTACCTTCGAAAAATGTGTAACCTTACTTAATATAGAATCCTGTAATAGAGATTTTCAAAAGAAATAAATATTTATTGCATTAACATCATCTTTTACATGGTCGTTGGAAATTTCCATTATGAGAAAGAGAGTCAACGCTGCTAGACGGAGGTTCCAGAGAACTACTAGCATTGATATACGGGACTTGTATAAGCGGAAATACCTTGATTTAAGGAAAAAATACAATGAAATGCTTCTTGACGCCAAATTAGAGTCTTGGAGGAAGTTTCTTTCGGATATCAATAATGAGAATGTGTGGAAAAAAATTTACACTTATGGTATTAAAGAAAATTTTATGAGGAAAATTGAGATCTCGGGCCTTCGGCTTCCAAACGGTAACTTTACGTCTTCCTTGGAGGAAACTATTGACGCTGTTCTTGATAAAGCATTTCCTCCTGATTGTGTGAGGTTTGATAATGACTTTCATACTCAGTGGCGCTCATCTGCTCGCAGTGAATATGCGTCTCAGATTGATCCTCCTTTTTCGCAGGCCGAGGTTGATGGTGTAATTCGAAATCTAAGGCTTGGCAGGGCTCCTGGCCCGGATTCTATTCCCAATGAAATTATAAGATACTTTCATCGGCTCTTTCCTGCAGTTTTTTATAGATTATTCAATATATGTTTGAATCTTGGTGCCTTTCCACGAACTTGGAAGAATGCTCTTGTTATTGTGATACCCAAGAAACAAACTTTTAGTGTTCCGCATGTGAATAATCTCAGGTGTATCTGTCTTCTTTCTTCTTTGGGCAAATGTTTTGAAAAACTAATTACTAATAGAATTACTTGGCATTTACATAAAGAAAACATTCTTAGTCCTAACCAATATGGTTTCATTGCTCAAAAATGTACTGAGGATGCACTTCTGCGTCTTAGCAACATTGTACAGAGGGGCAGGACGAGAGGTTTGTACACTATTTTAAATTTTCTTGATATTGAAGGCGCTTTCGATAATGCATGGTGGCCTGCTATTCTTAATTTGCTAAAAAAAATGAAAATACCTCATAATGTGTTTAATGTTGTTTCTGATTTGTTGAAAGACAGGACGGTTGAGCTTTTTCTGGGTGGCACCTCAAGTGTTCGTCAACCTCAGAGAGGATGTCCACAAGGCTCTGTTTCTGGTCCCAAGTTTTGGATTATTATTATGAATGATCTCTTACAGAAACTCTCTGATCTCTTCAGTTGTGAAGTCATTGCCTTTGCAGATGATTTGTTGATTTGTATTCAAGAAAAAGAAATGCAAAAAGCTTTTCGTCTAGCTCAAGATGTTTTAGATTTCATTTATCATTGGTCAATAGATTTTAAATTAAACTTTAATCATGCAAAATCCAAGACCATGTTTATTGATAGAAAAAATACTACTTATGAAGGATATCAACTGTTTTTAAATGATAATCCCCTAGAGAGGGTGAATGAAATTAAATATTTAGGTGTTTTGTTGGACAGCAAATTTAACTGGAAAAAGCATATTTCCTACATTTCTAATAAATGTGAGAGACTTCAGCGTGGGCTAAATCGAATTGCATGTAATAGTTTTGGTGTTAAATCGAATGTTAGCGCAATTATTTATAAACAAGGCATTGTTCCCTTTATTTCATATGGATGTAGAGCTTGGGGACTGTCTCTAAAAAAGAAAATTAACTCTAAATGCCTGCTTCGAGTTCAAAGACGAATTTTACTGCGAGTTATAAAGGGTTATCAAACTATTAGTTACAATGCTGTTTTCTCTCTTGCCGGATTTCCACCGCTGGATTTGTTTATTTTGACTTTTATAGATTACAAGAATAGTCTTGCAAACTGCTCCAATTCTCATTTTGATCGTTTATTGCCTTTGTCTGTTCTTCCACATCCTTCCGTAAGACAACCAATACATATTCTAGATAGTATGGACACTGATGTAAATTCATTCTCACTTGTGTTGTATACGGATGGTAGTAGGATTGATGATAAAGTTGGTTTTGCTTACGTTATTTTTGAAGATGATATTGAAATTGAGTATCACCAATTTCGCATAAGAAATGAATGTACTGTATATACTTCTGAGCTTCTGTGTATTAATTTTGCAATTAAATGGATAATTAGCCAGGATGGACGTAGTTCCAGCTACTTAATTTGTACGGATTCACTCTCTTCCCTGGAGTCTCTTAAAAATATCTTTTCATGTAATGATATTATTGTTAATATACAGCAGTCTCTTGGAGATCTGGAGAAGAAGGGTATTTCAGTGTTTTTTACATTTGTCCGTGGTCATTCGGGCAATTATGGAAACGAGAGAGCTGATTGGCTAAGAATGCAACTAAAAAGGATATTAACGTTGATGTAAATATTCCAAAATCCTATTTCAAAAAAACATTCAAGGTTAAAATGATTGAGCGGTGGAACTGTGATTATATCTCTTCTGATAAGGGATGTGTTACAAAAACATTCTTCCCAACTATTTTTGATAGACTGAAAAGTAAGGATTTGTTGCTCAATTTTAAAGTTACTCAATTTTTGTCTGGACATGGTAAGTTCAATGTCTATCTTGAACGGTTTAAGCTGACGTCTTCCAATTTGTGTTATTGCAATCTTGGCGTTCAGCAAAGTGTTTTCCACCTGCTTTATGACTGCCCATTGCTTGATAAAGCAAGAAATCTATTGAAATGTAGATTAAAATTAATTGGAATAGATTGGCCGCCGAAATGTTATGATTTGGTATCTTCAGCTTCGGCCTACCGAGCTTTCAATGATTTTGTTGATTTTTATTTTAAACATTGTAAATAATTTTATACATTTTCATACTTTGTATTTAATTACTTTTTTCCCTTGTGAATGTTTTCATTGTATTATTGAAAAGTGATGTTATTTCTTACAATTTTGCTTTTTTTACTTACGATTTGTAAGCCTCGTGTGATACTTTGTGGTACACGAGGGTTTCCTATTTTTTTAAATAATAAAAAAAAAAAAACATCATCTTTTACCACATCCCAAGATTATTGTATTTGAAATATTCATATTTCACCGTATTTCCAATTGCCATACTGCGTAAGTTTGGGCAAAGATTCCTAAGTCTAATTCCTAAGTCTAGGCAAAGTCTAATTTAATCCGTTGTATGTCGACCCAACAGCGGACGAGCGGGTACAGCCGCTGAACACTGATAATTTGACCTGGTTTCGATTCCAGTCAAAAGGTTTGGTTGCATGGGCGTTTTTGTTGTTTACACTACGTATAACGTAGATACGAATTTGTCTCTCTTAGAAAATCTCACTACTGTCCTTACGCAGATCGCCCAAGAGAACTTTACTATAATCAAATAAACTAAACCGTAGCATATCTTAAATTATTCCGCGGGCCGCTAGTTGCTGAACGGTAAAGCCGCTGAACACTGGTAGTTCGGTCCGAGGTTAGAATCCCGCCAACGGGCTGGCTGCATGGGCGTTTTTGTGGTTTTTCCTATGTGTAACGTGTATACAAGCAAATTTCCTTTACTAAGTCCTCCACGAAGGCATCCTTACTCCCAGGCAGATAGCCTCGACGCTTTGCCGTAATTACATAACACCAAACAATCTTAAGTATTTTTCATCTGCAAATGAATATTTAAAAAGAACAGAAAAATCGATTTTTTGTAAATATTCGTGTAATCTAACTAGATTATATATCTTTATACTACTTTTAAAATCATTCGAATGTTATTTTCCTTAGACAGCCAACACTTGGGATCAGAAAAGGGAATCTGGTACATGCATACGATTTTGTTCTTTTTTATGTGCTTCTGTTTCCGTAAGACGGGGAAAGACAATATCTTTACGCATTTTGCATGAACTGTTCTACTGGATGAAATTATCCCCGTAGGAAATCAATTACTTTACGTTCGTGCACGAACACGAGTCTAAAATGCACTCATAAATTCTTTGGAGGTTATTCCCCAAGCTAAGATAACAATGCAAATTTCTAGAGCGGAAAGAGCTATCACATGGCATTCTTATAGTATAGCAGTCTCGTGGATTTTTTTTTTCTTTTACGTAGTCGAAATAGCTTCCACTTTGCACTGTATGTATTTCAAAAAATGTACAGGTTTTGATTTTGTCTAGAAGGAATTCTTCATGATGTTTGCTGCCGTCTGTTTTCTAGTCTTCTTGTTTTTTGCTTCACGGCAGCATGAGCTGGATTGCATTTATTACCAATGAAGCCTGGCAGATAATGAATTTCGGGAGTAACAGTAAAATCCTCCTTAACATGCTGACTGCCATGCGTTTTTTAAGTGGCACCAACATGAATTTTTTATTATGCGATGTATGTTACGTTGAAATATTATCTACAGAAGATAAGGGCACTTATATAATACTTAGTCTTTAATGTATTTTTTGTTGTGTGGGTTACCGGTGACCCTCGACTTGCTGTAGACCATTTTTGCAATTTATTATTAAAATTATAAGGTATTTCTCCCGCTTTCTTAGCATGCCTTTGTGGTGCAGTAGTCAGCACACTCGGCGCATATACGAGAAGTCCGAGGTTCGAGTCCCAGCGAGGGCATTGCACATTTCTTATCTTTCCTGACATCGAAAAACTCGTAATGTCTCTTCAGTGGCGCCCGAACTAAAAAAGCTGGTGGATGATGATTCTCCACCACCTGGATTTGGGGATTGGCTCCGCTAATCACCAGTCGCCCTTTAAAAGGAGGAGTATATAAGGTATTTCTCCCGCCTTTTTAGCATGCCCTCGCGGTGCAGAGGTCAAAACGCTAGGGTCGTATTCGAGAGGTCCGTGGTTCGAATTCCGGCGAGGGAATTGATCATTTTTCATCTCTCCTGCTTTCGAAAAGTATCTAATGTCTTTTATAATTCTTCAAACCATTATAATAACAATGCTATTATTTAAAACTTTCTCAGTATTGGTATTTACTCTAATTACATATTTTTACTAAGTGGTCGCGTTGTCGGTCACCAATGGCCCCCACGGTGCTGCAGCCAAGTCGAGTGCCGACCACCGGTAACCCCTGCGGCAGTCAACGTGTTAATCAATAACAATTAACCGGCGATGTCAAAATAACACCACCTTTATGCCAAAAGGGACGTCAGTACGGAATGAGATATTTGTCTCGAACCGGCGTTTTGGACAGAATAGCTATAAATGACGTATCACTTTTCAAACTGTTGCCACCATATATTAGCGTCCAGGATTATGTTTAAACAAATTAAGCAATGAATAGTTTGCTTGAATGACTGTAATTTTCTCGCATTGTGAAAAAACGACGGTACCTGGAACCATTAAATTTTAAATAACGTAGTCCTCCACTCGAACATGGGCACCTGGAAGCGCGAGTTTTGAATTTCGAATCTGTTTTCATATTTTGTAAAACGTTAACGAATTTTTTTGTTTAAAAAACTCAACAATTTCAAAGCGAGTGGTGGCAACATTGCACGGAAAAAGAAACATTTTTATCTCCAGAGGGAGAGACTGTCTATAGGAAATTCTCAAGTTATGCTGTTTTCAAATATTTTGCGGTTTTGCTGTTGTACCGAATTTTATGTGGCATAAACTCCAACAATATTATGTTAAACCGTTTAAGTGCCACGTATCTTTGCTGTTTTTCCGCCCAAAAGTGCCAAGGAGCGCTTTTTCGTTTGTTTTATTCCCTCTTCAAAGTGTCAGGCGGCACGATAGAGGTCTTATTCTTCTATTTAAAATGCCAAGGAGCGTTATTGCGGTATTTTCTGCTCTTATACGGTAAGTTGTAACTCTCTCGGTTCAGTGTTGTTCTGTTATCTTTCTAAGCATAAGTGCAGATATCAGCGTCTTTAAATAATATAACAATAGTATTTAAACATTTTATTACATGTACAAAAGGTATGTACAGTAAAAGTTTCTCTATTTTTTTATGTAATCTATAGTATAATTTTATTTTACTTTTATTTGATGCCCTTTAGCAATTCAATGGTTTCTAAATGTAAAAGGAGCAGTATAACAGGAGATTCGAATTACGCTAACGATGATAGTGACTGTTATTTTTAAAAGAAGGAGGACTAATCTCATGGACGATATTACCTAAAATGGAACGGTAACCGTAAAGTTGCGCATCGACGGAAACCGAGCGTTTCGCAGTTATCGGCTTCGCAGCCTAGTTTACACTTTTCCGAGCGACATGGAAGAAGCTCAAAATCGCTGCTTGGCATTCAAACGGTTAATAAATAAAGTAAACACACAAAATTTTAATAATAAAAAGACAAAATGCAGTTTTGTAGAGTCATCTTAGTAAGAAAACTAAACATCGATATGATGAACTGAGAAAACTGAACTGATGTGATGAACTCAGAAAAATGTTTGCCAATAATTAACGTTGCATCGGGAATTCTAAACTCGTACTGTTATGCTGCTTTTTGAATTTTTTTGTTATTTTGTCAATTAAATTATATATGGCGTAAGTGCGAAAAAAGGTGCTTAACAATAAAGCTAAAAAGACACAAAAAATGGTTAGTGGGAGTGAGTGTAACTGCAGAGAGAGACTGCGAGATCAGCGACAGCGTAAAAAACCTTACCAAACCCTTTTAAGCGAACGTTTAAATCTGGGATCTTCTAGGTTTTTTTTTTTTAGTCCAAAGGGATTTAGTCCCGAAGGACTATTACTTTCGTTTTGCGATTTTGCGTCGATTCACTCTGAATGCCCGATTCACTTTTCAAATTGTTGCCACTAAATGTTATCGCTCTGCATTAAACTTTAAAAAATGAAAAATCTGCATAAATGTATGCATGTTTCTCGCATTGTGATAAAACCTAGAGCCATCGAATTTTGAATGACGTAATCCTACTGCGAATATGGGCATCTGGAAGCCCTAATTTTGAATTTGAAATTTGCTTTATTATCGATTTTATGTTTTGTAACATTTCAACGAATTTCTGATTAACAAACTAAATGATTTCAAAGCGAGCACAATGGCAACTGTACGGAAAAAAAAACATTTTTATCTCCAGCGCACGAGACTTACGGAAATTCTAAAGATATGTTCATTTTAAAATGATTTTGCGATATTGATTTTGAACTGAATTTTATGGTTTGAGTACGTAGTGCATGATATTTAATAAAAAAAGGTAGCACACGAAACGTTAAAAAACGCGCCTTTGGACGTAATTTAAAATCTGAAATCTTTCATATTTAAATTTTTTTTTAAATCTAAATTCAAAATCCAAATTTAGGCCTGTAAGATAAAGAAAATTATATCTATAGTCATCTGACAATCTACCTGCTTATGTAGGTAGATTGTTATTTGGAAATAATTTGGAATGGATTTGTGTTATATTTCTGTAGCCCTAATAAGTCAATGAATTATCTAGATTAATTACCAATGAATTAATTATCCAGAATATAAAGGTATGCTACCGATTTCTTTTTATGCATGCATGCGTGAACTTTGAAGGTAGTTTCCACGACTTTCAGGAACTATTCATATTGAAAGACGCTAGATTTAATTTGTCTTTTGTCTGGAAAGATGCAAAAAACATTAATTTACGTTGCTGTTGGCTTATATTTTAGACTATCAGCTTGTTTCTAGATGACGATTGGAGTGGCTAAGATTTTTTCGGTTTTAAAACCTGTCCGGCAACTCTATCCGATATCTTATAGCGACAGTCTTAAATGCATGCAGATATGCAAAGTTTTATGCTATCATACTAAGGAATTCATAACTCTGTTTTGATAAGAAATAAGGTAGTTTTAAAATGTTGTTTAATTTTGTTTTTCTAAAATCTAAAATCATATAGGCTTTAATTTTAAATAATCTGTATGTTTTTTGTGTTATTTATTTAATTGTGGCAGACAGATTATAAACATGATTTACAGATTTCGCATGTTTCAGTTTCTACATATGGCAACAGGAAACATGAATAAATACATTTTAGAAATATATATATATATTCAATCACTTATCCGGAATCGGTTCGGTCCTGTTGCTACCGGTTAAAACGAATCTGTATTATCCGTATATATCAGTATAAGATATAATTTTTAATTTATTCCTAAAATTGTGATGAGATATTGATTATTAATATCACAGACTTAAATAACTCCAAACAAAATGCGCATTTTTTAAAATAATTTTATTAGCCTAAAGGATCGATAGATCAGAAGAGCTATTAATTTCGTTTTCCCGTTTTGCGTAGATTCACAATAAATGGCAAATTTTGTAATTGTTGCCACCAAATATTATCGCCCCGTATTACATTTAAATAAATTAAGTAATGAAGCATCTGCATAAATATATGTATGTTTCTCGCACTGTGGTAGAATAACGCACCTGGAGCCATCGAATTTTGAATGACGTAATCCTCCTCCGAATATGGGCATCCGGAAGTCCAAATTTGGAATTTGCTTTATTATCGATTTCCTATTTTGTAAAACTTTAACGAATTTTTTATTAACAAATTGAATGATTTCAAATGGCAAACGAGGAGCAAATTCAAAAATTCAAAAGTAAATTCAACGAGTAGTGGCAAAATTGTACGAAAAAAAAAAACATTTTTATCTCCAGCGCGCGAGACTGTGTATCGGAAATTCTTAAGATAGGCTCTTTTTAAAATTATTTTGCGATATTCCTGTTGAATTAAATTTTATGGTTTAAGTACGAAGAACATGATATTTAATAAATAAGGATAACTCGGTAAACGTTAAAAAACGCCCATTGGGGCGTAATGTAATATCTGAAAGCTTACAGTTTTTTTTTTGCTTTGTTTTTAATGTTATAGTATATCTAATTGTTGTAATATGTAATATATCTAAATGATGATATAGTATGTAATATATCTAAGTGATGATATAGTATGTAATATATCTAAGTGATATAATGTGCAATAATTTAAGAGATAATGTCTGTAAATAATTAAACTCGTAATCCACTGGCCTTCAAACTGAGAATCTTGGAACGTTAGGAATGCAGGCAACTTGAATCTGAGTGTTCCGCAATCAAAGCTCGGAAGAATTTTAAATAAAATATAGACCGCAAAGCTAAACGTCTCAAATAATACGTGAAATAAATAGTTTTATCTCTAATATTTTAATAAACTACTATATTTCAATTAATAAATTAATATCCATCTTTATGAGACGTTTTCCGGTTACTCAATAATAAAAAAAGAGATAGAAGAAGGATTTTTCTCATTTTTCATTAAAAGTGTAAGTAACATTAATATATTTTCAATGTTTTTAACATATCCGTTTAATATCCGTTAACTTAAACATTCACATTTGAACGGCGATTATTTAATCGTTGTCGATGTCGTTCAACGAGTGCAATAATTCTCGCCTGACAAGTTTGCTGTTCTTTGCAACAGCTAGTAGCACGGGTAAGAGGGCTTTGGCCTCCTTGCCTGCGCTACACGTTGGGTTAGAAATAGAAATCTGTGGTTAAAAATAATCAGCGAGATTTCATGGAAATGATTTATTTATTGATATTTCATAATTTAAAATTGGATAATAATAATATTCACGCGGATTAATTAGGATAGCGACATGACTTCATAATCTTCAGTGGATCGAATCTCTGTTATATGGACCGTTAAGATGCTCATGGTAGCTGCGTTTTCCCAGTGGCAGACTTTTACATGATTATAATCCATAATTTCAGCCGGCTATTAGCAAATAATGAATCACCTGTTAAAGGTAGTTATTTTTGAAACTGGAACTATACAGTGCATAAACGTAAACAGAGGTTTCATTCTTATTTATTTCCTTTTACGAGGTAAAAGACGTATTGCAAGGGCGAAAAATTTCTGGTATCATACTTCAACGAAAATACACATTTTTACTGCTCTCGAATCATTCGAAGGATTTTTTTTCGCATGACATTTGTATGTACAGACACAATAATGGATTATTTTTTCCAAAAACGAATTATACAATGGATTATAATGGGTTCAGGAGGATTTTTGTTTTCGTGACATTATACACTATGCAAGATACATTCGTACGTAGGTACGTATGCTTGTATTTTGCATAGCTCAAAAACGATTAGCCCTAGAACGTTGAAATTTTGTATATGGGATTGCTTTAACATATAGTTGTGCACCTTCCTTTTTGATTGCAAGCGACAGCACCTAAAGTATACTTTCAAAGTGAGTCTAAATTGTTTTTACAAAATAACAGGGGTATTAGTGACCATCCAGACGAGGAATAATTGCCGTAGAACGCAGGTTCCCATTCCATTCTGAGCAGCGGAGTGTCTGAGACAATGGATTGGACGTGGCGGACTTGTGGCTTTGCCTCAATGCTTCGTGGAGACCCAGTGGACGTTTTCTTCCGGAGACGCATGATGTCTTTAATGTATAAGACGCCTGAGGACTCGGCTAAAGATGTGGCAGCGAGAATTATTGTTGCCGCAGACAAAACTGACATAACAATAGGACTCTTGGAGAGGGTGCTCCAGTCATTCATTCGCCGATGTGAACTGTGCAACAACACACCTAGCAGCCACTCAGACCACTTCTGCAAGTTTTTTCTCATCAATAATTAATGCAACTTTTGGTACCGTTCACTCACTTTCCCAAGATTGCTGTAAGTTCATGTTAGAATTCTAATTTTGCTCTTACGCCTATCAGAGTGCAGAGCGACCCTAGTTCCATGGAAATGATTGCTTTTCTGGATGGCTACTGCTACCCCCTCTTATTTTGTAAAAACAATTTTGACTCACTTTGTATGTATGTACATCTACCATCTTACCGGCACTCGATAAGCTGTTTGTTTTTATTTCTATGTATTGATAAATTGTGCATTCTCTGCTTTAAAAGTAACTGAATTATGTTGTTGTTATGTTCCGGTTAAGGTTTTTATATCTTTAGTTAATCTGCCTGGAATAATTGTCAAATAATCAACAGTTTGAAAGTGTAAGTGGCAATTAGGCCTAACATGGCGACGGTTTGTTTGCATTTGAAACTCTTACCAGTATAGTGAATTAAGTCAGTTGGTGCGCAAACTTCAGTCTCTTTTTAGTGAGTCGGACCAAAGTTAGCTTCACGCTTTTGTGCACCGAAAATTGTGTGTTCCTGCCCGTTGGTCGAATTCTTTGTTTCTGCTTGAAATTTTTAATTCTAATTGCAAAAAAATAAATAAATAAATAAACTGTATGTGGTGTTTAGATTTTTCCGTATTTTACAGTTTGTAATGAAGATATATTTATTAAGTTTTTATGTAATTTTGTCTTCCCGGGAAGTGAGAACTGAATTGATTAATTGAAAAATGTATCTCTCATGAAATAAGTTTAAATGAAGTGCGGCAAAAGATATATGCAATTTAATATGCCATACAAGGAAGTCACGTGGTGTCTACATAAGATCTTTGTTTTCTTCTTGATGTTTGTGTTTCTTTGGCTAAGAAAGATTATTTTCATCATTTTTCGATTGTTGGATCAACACAATGCAGTGTATTTATTATACTTTTGTCTAAAAATATTTGTTTGATAGGTGCACTGCGCAAAAAAAAAGAAAAAAAAAGGGGGGACAGTTCTATAGCTCCCGTTCCACTGGGCCGATTGACGAAATTCAACTTGCGTTTTTCATGTCTCGTTAGCGCGACTTAGGATATGTATTAGATTTATATATAGCAGTGTTCTAATATAGGTATTTTGACACAAATTCGGACTTTTTCTGAAATCTCATGACAAATTTTTTACACATTTCAATTCTACGACTCAAATAGTGTCAAACTACGAAGTTTCGTAAAAATCACACTGGTAATTTTTAAAAATTTAACTCTCAAAATTTAAGCTACTCAACATTAATTGAATTTGGTATATATTTATTAATAGATCTTTTCTTATTAATTTGAGTCTTTCTTTCATATTTCGAAATTTAGCTTTATTCCAAATAAAATTCGCCAATTTTTTTATGATTTACTTTTAAAATTTGTATTTTTAAATAATTTTCATGCATTTTTCAAAACGCATTTTAAATTATAACCTATAAAATTTTTGCCATCATCTTAAAAGCATACCTGGGGAAAATTAGAGTTTTATACTCAGAATTTCCTAAGATATACGTAAATTTACATTTTATAGCATTTTGAAATTTGGCTTATTTATTAAAAGCGATAATAATGAAAATGTGGTTTTACTCTGTTAAAATTATTTAAAAGTATGAACGATGACTTTTTTTTTCGCTCGTGGACAGTGAAAAAAAGGAAAAGAAAATAAGTTGCTACAAATTAAGACGTTCGCCAAATGAATTACTCTTGGCACGAACTGAAAAAAAGGCGCCAAGTTAAATTTTTAAATTTCTCCATAAATTTCTCACCAAAAATTAAAAATTTGAGTCGTAGAATCGAAATATGGAAAAAACATTGGTATGTTATTTCTGAAAAAGTCCGATTTTGTGTCAAAATATTTATGTTAGAACAATGCTATATATAAATCTAATGCATATCCTAAGTCGCGTTTCCAAACATGAAAAACGCAATTTGAATTTTGTTAATCGGCGCAGTAGAACGGGAGATATAGAACCGCTACCCCCCCTTTGCGCGCAGCGTACGTAACACTTACAACAATCTCATTGAATCGTTTGCTGCCGATAATTGCCCTTTTGTATGGCACAGGTGTTCATCAAAATCAAAACAATGTAATTCTACGACACCTTGAGTCTGCAGTTGCTTTACTGTAATAAACAAAAAGCATTTATAACGCCGCATGCCATATATCTCGATTATAAAAGCAGCGCTACATCGATTACCAACGAGTTTGCTGAATTTTTTCTTATGGCATACAAATACACCTCACTAACATTCTACGTACACAGAGCAAAAAAAAAAAAAAAAGGACAGTTCTATATCTCCCGTTGTCAATTAGATTTATATATAGCATTCTTCTAACATAAGTATTTTGTTACAAAATGGTATTTTTTTCTGAAATAATATACCAATTTTTTTTTCATATTTCGATTCTCTAACTTAAATTATGCTTAAATATTAAATTTTGTGAAATTTGGTGCGAACTCTACGAAGAAACTCCAAAATTTATCTTGTCAGGACTGAGTGTTCTGTGCATACTTTTGGCGAACATATTCGTAACTGAATCAAAGTCCTGATTTCGAACAGGGAGCTGAATGCAGTTATGTTCTGTGGTAGAATAACTGCACGCACGGAGGGTTTTAAAATGACCCTTTTATTAAACCACTATTTACAGCCACTTCCCAACTCGGAAGGGATAACAGAAAATAATGACCGCACTTGGGTCTAAACTGAACAATCAAATAATTTAAAGCTAAGTAGAAATTAAGTAGTTGTTGCTCACAGAGCTATGAACACGAGGTTGGCCTCTATGCTAAATTATCAGTAGTGCGTAGCAAGATTTGACTAATACTAACGCACTTAGATTTCTTTAATACGTAATAGCGTAACAGCGCTAAGGTTTAGAATTTACATACTAGCTAGTCAGGCGAACGTCGAACAGAGCCGCAGTGATCTGAGACTAAAAGCTTTCTCACACTGAGAAGTTCCTTGCTAAACTTTTAAATACAAAATTTGGCTCCACCTCAAATTAGCATAAAGCTAAAACGCGCGCTCATTCTAACGGGAAGTTGAAATAAGAGTTCAAAGGAAAGAGGAAATTAACATAAAACTTTGTTAGTTTAAACTAAAACCTTACAAACTTGCCGATTTTTTTTCAGTTTCAGCCAGGAATAATTCACTTGGCGAACGTGGCAACATATTTTCCTTCCTTTCCATTGTGCGGGGCGGGAAAAAAGTCACATCATTCCTGCCTTCTTACATTGTGCATGAGCTGGAAAAAAGTCACATCATTCCTGCCTTCTTACATTGTGCATGAGCTGGAAAAAAGTCACATCATTCCTACTTTCAAATAATTTTAGCAAAGTGCGTAAACCACATTAGATGTTATTATCGCTTTCAATAAATATGCCAAATTTCAAAATGCGCGAACGTATAAATTCCCGTATATCTTCAAAACTTTTGAATAAAAAGCTCTAATGTTTTGCAGGTATATTTAGAAATACATCTTTTTTAAGTTGATGGTAAAATGTTATAGATTGTGATTCAAAATATTTTTCCCGAAATTTATAAAAATTAGTTAAAAATACAAATTTAAAAATGAAATCATAAAAAAATATGTGAATTTTATTTGGAATGAACCGAAATTTCGAACTGGGAAAGAAGGAATCAAGTAAGTGTGATACAAAAAGAGATATTAATAAATACGTACCGAAATGAAATAACATTGAGGAAGTAAAATTTTGAGGGCTAATGTTTTTAAAACGACTCTTGCGATTTTTACAAAACTTGGCAGTTTGTCGTAATTTGAGTCGTTATATATATAAATATGGAAACAAATTGGCATGTCACTTCAGAAAAAGTCCCGAGTTTGTGTCAAAATACCTATATTAGAACAATGCTATGTATAAATTTAATACATGTCCTAAGTCGCGCTTTCGAGACATGGAAAATGCAATTTGAATTTCGTCAACTGGCCCAGTAGAACGGAAGATATAGTACTGTCCCCTTTTTTTCGCAGTGTAGTTTTAACTATAAAAATTTCGGTTTAAATTATGCGTAATATTAAATTTGAAATATTGTATTAAAACTTACAGTTTTACTGCCTTTCATATTTACAGTTGGTAAGTATATGAGATAAAACTATTTGTAGCATTCTTATATTTCTCAACACAGAATACAATACTTTGTTTTTGAAAACATGTTAATCGTAAATAAATAATTACTATGATTACCCATGTGGAATTTCCAAACCCAAATTACAAATGAAAAATAAAAGAATGTCAGGTTTTTCAAGTATTCAAATTAAAAGAACTGAAGAGGAAAACATTTCTGTTGAAACATATGATCTAAAAATCACTGTATGATGTATTGCCAATTTAAAGCCAGTTTTTTCTTTTTTTAATTTTTGCTTTAATTTACATATTTTAAAATTAAATCTTCTCCTTTCTGAGAAAACCAATTCTAGAAACAGAAATTACCAGAATGCTTGAAAAAATAAAATATATAGAAAGAATTTATTATAACCATTTCTTTAAACTTTCATCGCTAGAATATCTGAATATAAAGAACTTTTTTAAAGCTATTATAATAACTATTAAAATCGATGTACGATAATTCAGAAAGAAATGGGGAAATATCCACCGTACTTCATTTAAAAGATAATTCTCTGACGCAAGCGATAAATTTGAAGATGCTGAAAATCTTTTATTTTCTCCACTCGAAACACAATAACGTTCTAAGTTTTATTGTCAGGAAATTTTGAAGAGTACGTGTAAGAATAGAATTCCAGACTCAGACGTATGCAATCAGAAGAACCTATCAGCTGGATTGCTGGAACAGTTATAAATTTTAGGGGATTTTAAGTACCAGTACATTCCGAAGTACTTGTTAAAATTTGATGCGAAGCGCAGGTATATATAACAAGATTGTTTAAATATTCAACAAATAAGAAAGATTCAACTTAATAGAGATATAACTTGCGAGAATTAAAATGAATCAAAATATATTTTCTTTACACAAGTTCGATTTTATTCGTACCCAGCGAGTGTTCAAGAATATATATTGTTACGAATTTCACATTTATTTGGCTATTTATTTAGAATTGTAATTAGATTTGCTTCATGTTGCCTTAGCAACGCAGACGATTTTTGAAGAGAAAGCTACGCCAAAAAAAATAGCAATAAAAATAAAAGAGCGCGTGCATTTATTGCTTAATAAATAAATATCTCGTAATTACTGTTGCCATCCAGAAAAATCTAGAAACATCGTGATTGTTCTACTGATAATTAAAAAGCTTATAAAAGCCGAGGTGAAACACCTCATCTCAGTTAGTGAGTTAGTTGTTGTTGTTGCTGTTATACTTGTAGCTGTAAAAAGCGAACTGCTGTTTGTTTACTTAATGCTGTATTGATTGTAGTGATTTCGCTGTGAGATAGAACTATTTTATCTGTTTTGAACTGAGTTTTTGCTAAACGTTTGAGATATTGTGATATTGTGCGAAGAT
>KK113508.1:650052-664549 GCA_000611955.2 Stegodyphus mimosarum
GATTTCGCTGTGAGATAGAACTATTTTATCTGTTTTGAACTGAGTTTTTGCTAAACGTTTGAGATATTGTGATATTGTGCGAAGATTTGTGAAGAAATATTTCAGCATTTTAATTTATTTATTGTGAAAAAAATAAATTTTTGTTAACCTTTTACGACTTGTGCATTCAATATATTACGAACCCGTACGCACGTAACAATACATATGTACATCTTGGAATAATTACTCACTTTTCAAATTGTTGCCACCAAATACTATGACCCTATAATGCAGGTTGTTTGTAAAGTTCCGGACCCATTTTGATGTTTAATAACTCATAAAATAATGAAGATATAAACAAACTTATGGCATTTATGGATGGAATAACTTATATATTTTCCTTTTCAGCTTTGAATATCTTTACTTTTGTAAATATCGTCTGCGCGTGTGGTTCATTTCAGATCATTTCATTTTCCAGTCTAAATATCTGTACTTTTCTAAATAGCGTCTGCTTATTGATTGCATTTTTCTCTCTTTTGTTTTGGCAACTATTGCCTATTAATACAGGCCTAGGACGATGGCCTTTGCAACAGATATGCTAAGGAGGGTAGAAGATGATGCTGAATTTCTGAAGCGCATAATGTTCTCCGACGAAGCATCCTTTCATCTTTCTGGCATTGTTAATCGCCATAATGTGCACATATGGGTGCCTGAAAACCCCCATGAATACCGTGAGGCACAAAGGGATTCTCCAAAAGTTAATGTGTGGTGTGGACTAATGCACGACCGAGTCATTGGGCCTTCCTTTTTTACAGAAAAGACGGTCTCATCAGTCGTATACTTAGACATGTTGGAAAACTTCGTATTTCCACAACTAGAAGAATTTCAGATACATGTCTTTTTGCAACAAGATGGTGCACCACCTCATTGGGGTACCATCGTTCGTAGTTCTTTGAATGACCATTTTACAGGAAGATGGATCGGGCGAGGAGGTCCAGTTCCTTGGCCACCCACATCAGCTGATATAACGCCGCTGGACTTTTTCCTTTGGGGATTTGTAAAGGACAACGTTTACATGAGGAGAGTGTCGAACATGGATGACCTAAAAGCCAGAATGACAACCGCAATAGCGTCTGTAGATGTCAACATGCTTGCCGGTACCTGGCGTGAAATTGAATATCGACTTGATATTCTCCGTGCGACGAAGGGGGCACACGCGGAAGTTCATTGACAAGGGTCATGAAACTTTTTGAGTCTATCTAACCATTTATGTTATTAATTTTAATCTATCTTTATTATTTTATGAGTTATTAAACATCAAAATGGGTCCGGGACTTTATAAACACCCTGTATTTCCTCCCTCCTTTCCGCCTGCCTTACTGGTGTAACGGTAGTACACTCGGCGCGTATTCGAGCGGTCCAGGTTCAGGACATTACACATTTTTCACTTCTCCAACATCAAAAAACTCAAATGGTGTCAAAGTCTTTACGGTGGCGCCCCAACTAAAAAAAGGTGTAGGATGATGTGCCTTCGCCCCCACGATTGGGCGATTGGGTCCCGTAATTCCTCACTCTCCCTTTAACCCTAGAACGCTATCCATTCGTCTCCTGGACGAAGCCCATAACAAATAACCTAGATCTATCTGTCTTCCTTAAAACAGGAAATGGAACTCAGTACCTTTATATGACTTTGTTTTCTACAGATAAGAACATTCCTTAATACCAAAACATTTTAGCACGTAGAATTTTTAGACCAGTATTTGTCTGATAGACGAGTGGTTAGCCGTAACGTTTGCATTTCAGAATCTAACTTAGGTTTATTTGTGCGTTGCCTTGAAAATGACAAAACGTTTTTGTTTTGCGAAGTGCCAAAAGTCCCGAGCGAATTGTGGCCACAAAGGTGAATTCAAATAAATATGGAATTAAAACTGTCTCGACTGCCGAAGTTCTTATCCATTCTGGATCGCCATTTCAAAATTATTATTCTTCAATATGGATCTACTCAAAATTTCTTTGAAATGTTCTTTTATTATATATATATAATGTCTTTGTTCTACGTGAACAGGCAACCTTTAATTAACTTTCAGTAATTTCAAGATCATCTTCCCCCCAGACTAATACTTTCGAGAATTCTCTGGCTGTAGCAGCTACTATAAATAGCTCTAAGCGCCATTTTTCGTCAGACTGCTACCTACCATTGCTTGCTATACAAACGCTTTGCTTTGTCTTTTCGTCTTTGACGTCAAGGTTCTAAATTTAGTATTATTTCTATTTAAATAATTTTTGGATATGTGATCTGGATATATCCGTCTAATGAAAATGAGCTGCCATTTTAATTGTATAAAGATGTGGAGTTTTTAAAGTGAAATTCCTCTGTGTCATACATTCGGCTGCCATCCACTCGCAACGACAACATCCGGACACTGATTGCTAAGCTTAAGAGACAGAGAAAAGCGTTTGTATAGCAGGCAATGGCAGTGAGCAGTCTGAAGTAAAATGGCGCGTAGAGCTATTTATGGTGGCGGTTACATAACAGCCCAGAGAGTTCTCGAAAGTACTGGTCTAGGGGAAAGATCCTGAACTTGCGGAAAGTTTATTAGAGGTTGCCTGTTCTCATAGAGCAAAGCCATCTTAATTTTTTTATTATATATATATATCTGTGTAAGTTTATAATAAAAGCAAATGTATAAGTTTGGTGTGGCCAACTGCATCCAAGAAAAGGAAGGTGCTCCATTATATATTATAGCAGTCCCACATACAAACTTTCAACGTTCTGAAGCTACTCGATTTTGAAATATGCGAGATACATATATATGTACCTATGCGCTTACGTACAGATGTTATGAAAAAGTTTCTTCTAAATCCGTTTTTCCATTTTTCAATTCGTTTTGGAGAAAAAAGTACTTCATTCTGTCCTTACATACAGATGTCACGTAAAACAGTATTCAAATGGATTCGAGGGAGCTTAAAGATGGATGTTTTCGTTGAAATATGCTATGCTACCCGAAATTTTTGCGATTACAATACTGCCTTTACTTTCTGCAAGGAAATAAAAAAGACAAAGTCTTTGTAGGACTTTTCGAGAACGTGGTAACATATTGTAGAGACATTAGGTTATTTCGAAACAGAAGACATGAAAAATGTGCAATGCCTCGCAGGACTCGAACCTCGGACCTCTCGAATACGCGTCGAGTGTGCTGACTATTACACCACGACGACATACTAAACAGGCAGGAGAAATACCTCAAATATAATACAAAAAACAACATATTTTACCATTTTTTAATCTTTACTACAAGAAAGGCGTTTAAAATATAACTGCAACAATACGCATTTTAATCATATTAAAACTTTTAGAGGTATCAGAAGTATCATTTGGTATCAGAAGTATCATCAAAATACATGGTAGCGTGTAGTATTTTTTCTTTGTTTTCATGTTTAGTCTCCTACTCTGAAATATGGAAAAGGGACCGAAATTAATTCTGTGCCACATAACAAAATGGTTTTATCCACAGTTATGACTGTCATAGTCAGGGACCTATTGATCCACATTAAATTAGATTATTGGACTTCTGTCTCCTCTGCTTCCATCTGGTTTGTTTTACAGTAGAGTTTTAAATAAAACTCATTTCTTTCATCCTCCGTGCTTTATTAGAGGTTGGGTAAAAATGTCTGTTTTATAAAGAATTGCCTTATTTTAAGCGACTCCTGCTCAAGATAAACAAATTCCCTTATTTTAACTTTTTATATTATTCTTAATTAAGAATCTAAATTTATATGTGTTTTCGCAGCAGTTTCTTATTGTTATGGGAAATTGCAAAAACTGTTTTTTTTTTCTCTGAATTTATATCAAGCATAAAACTCTTTTACGTTAGCTCGTTTAGTTTCCGGAAGGGGAAAAAGTTTTTTTCCCTGAAAAATCTTAAGCAAATTGTAACGAAGTTTTATGCACTTTTCCTTTCTTTTTTTTCACATGTCTTTATAAAAAAACTGCAAGATTCCTGATTCAGAATGAGTTTCTTAGTTGATCCTGACTCAATCAACAGTTCGTACTGAAAAGCACGTTGCTTTGAAATGCTGTTAGTTTCTCTTTGAGATGGTTAAATTACATTTAATATTATATAAAATTCGAGTTATAAAAATATAGAAAAATAGTTTTATTCATGTATGAATTTAATGAGAAGGAACGTCTCAGAAGCATATCCATAACGTAAAGTATCGTAAAATTATTTTTTTTTATTTATTATACACATTACCATGTACATTTCTGCCTGATGTTATGCACTGCATAACAAAAAATATTTAATATGGCATATTTTATAAGGTATTTCTCCCGCCTTCGCATGCCTTCGTGGTGTAGTGGTCTGCATGCTCGACGCGTGACCGAGATGTCCGTGGTTCGATTCCCGGCGAAGGCGTTGCTTATTTTTCACCTCTCCTGCTTCGTTAAACCTATTGTCTCTACACTGGCTCCCGAACTAAAAAAGGTTTTGGATGATGATTCTCCACCACCGCGATTTGGCGATTGGGTCCCCAAAACTCCAGTCGCCCTTTAAAAGGGGGAGTATATAAGGTATTTCCCCCTCCTTCTTCGCATGCCTTCGTGGTGTAGTAGTCTGGATGCTCGACGCGTAACCGAGAGGTCCGTGGTTCGATTCCCGGCGAAGGCGTTGCTCATTTTTCATGTCTCCTGCTTCGTAATAACCTAATGTCTCTACAATTTAAGTACCGCTAATTATGTAGAAATTGATCAGGCCATTATACAACGTGTTAAAAGCAACAGAACTTCTCTTTAGTCTTTCTTTTATAAGTCTGAAGAAGATATTAACATTAGTGCGTTCTACGGGTTCGTAGATTTGGATTGAGTGACGACAACACTTGAAAAATCAAAACACAATTTATTCGCCAGTATTACACAGGAGAGTTCCGAATACACGTTTGAAATTGTTGAAAAACTACGACAAACACGCTGAAACAATCAGCAACACAGCCTTCAGGCAACTTCACGGCAAACCACTAAGTACAGCTCCCCGACGCGATCAATCACTCTCAGGCTAATCTCTAAACTCAAGACACTAGTACTGAGCTGAACATATTCTCCAAGATACTCTCAGAATACACTGATACTTCGCGTACAGGCAGGGTATAATATATATATATACAGAGTTATTCAAAATGAAAAAGCAGATTTCAAACATTTATTTCTTCCAAACTACAAAAGACAGAAACATGATTCTGACTTTAATGGATAAAGAAAAGTTTACAATTATGGTATGCATCAATATGAGCACCGTGTGTGAAAGATGAAAAGTGGATTCATCGGAAAAAATTAATCGTTCGGCAAAATTGTCTTCTTCCATATCATCTAACATGCTACTGCAACATTCGTACCTTTTGTTGTGGTCGTCAGGATGCAATGCTTGCGATAACTGCAGTTTGTATGGCTTCATGTGCAGACGATGTTTTAGAATTCGCCATACCGTTGGTTGAGGAATTTTATATTCTTTGCTTACTCGCGATGTGGCTTTCTTTGGGCTCCAATAGACAAATAATACCGGAACAAACAACAGCGCCAATGCAGCCATGATTGGAACTTTTACCAGTACTAATAATAAATTGTACACTTTTCTCTATCCACTAACGTTGGAACCATGTTTCTATCTTTTGTAGTTTGGAAGAAATACGTGTTTGCAATCTGATCTTTCTTTTTGAATAACCCTGTATATACATATATATAGAGAGAGAGATAGAGAGCGTTTGACCTACCTTCGAGAACATTCTGGGAAAAACCGGTAAGAATTCGTTCTAAAATGTTCTCGCTCCGTCTAGAGCATATTGCCAATTTTGTCGCCAGATAGGGATTTCAAGCCAAATCTGTATCAAAACTAGGGTGAAGGTTTAAGATAACAGTTCAATTCATAACATAGCTAAAATTCAGTATAAGTGTGAACTGCAAGCTCAGTACACAGTATTAAATATTAGCTGGGTTCTGAGTATTCGCAAAGCAAAAGCGACTTGCCAAAGCTTAACCGATAAATTAAATTTAACCAGCCGAAAAACAAAATAGCATAACGATTAGTTTGTGCTGCCAAAAATTTTCACTAAATTCAATCACGCTATGCTTATTTATAATTTAGCTATTTGCATCCTGGTATGTGTTGAGGAATGCATAAATAAAAGTGCAATCAAAATAATAAGCTAATTCGGTTGATTAACAGAAAACTTAATACGTTTTACTTTAGATTTATAGGCAAGCTCTATGAAATTCGATAACGTATGGTAAATGTCATCGTCATCGTCATCTCAGAAAAGAAAGACCTTTTATTTAATATTTTATTTTCTATTTGTAATATAAAAAAGTGCTTGATTTTTTAGCTGTTTGAAGACGAGATGCCTGAATTAGATTCCCTTAAAATGTTTTCCTGTAAAGCAATGTATTTTCTGTGATTCCGATGTTTAACTGAAGACTGTATTTCTTACCAGTTTAAAATTAGTCAAAGCAGTAAAATTTTATCTTATTGTATTTTAAGCTTAAATTTATCTTTATGTATTTTGTAATTATCTTCCATTAGGATACATTATATCGTTTTGTATAATTACAAATTACACTCATGTCCATAAATTAAGGATAATTCGGAGTCACGCGGAAATCGAACTCTAAAATAAATATATCACCTGTAAAATCACTACACACATCTTCAAGAGTCATATGCAAATTTCAGGAAGTAACCAGATGACACCGATGGTACGTCACAATGACGAGAGTGTGAGAGAGTGATATATAAGGAATACAGGCAAAGAAGTAAAATTGCTCGCAGGCGCTTTATAAGCATTTTAGTGCAATAATCGAATAGTTATGGCACAAAGGACGCATTTGGATGATTTGTTACGTGGTAGAATTATCGGCCGTCTGGAATGTGGGCGTACCCAACTGGAAGTATCGGACGAACTTGGAATTGCCCAGAGTGTCATCTCCAGGCTTTGGCAATGATTCCAAGATGATGGTAATGTGAGTAGACGTTACAGCAGAGGTCGCCCTAGAGTTACAACGCCGAATGAGAACCGGTATTTGGCAGTTACTGCCAAAAGACACTCGCGAAGCATAGCCTCAGACCTGTCTCGTCAGCTCTCTTCAGCCACTGGTACGACAATTTCGAGGCAGACCGTGTACAGACGCTTAGGGCAGATTGGTCTATATGCTCGTAGACCTGTCAGATGCGTTCCACTTACTGCAACTCACTGTCGCCTGCGGTTAGCCTGGAGTAGAGAGCACGCATTTTGGACACCGCAACAGTGGGCTTGTGTGATGTTTTCCGACGCGTCCAGGTTTAGCTTGCAGTCTGATTCTCGCCGGACATTCATATGGAGAGCTCCAGATACCCGTTACCACCAAGAAAACATCATTGAACGACACCGTCACGGTGGTGCAGGACTGCTAGTTTGGGGTGGAATTATTCTGGGTTCCAGAACTGACCTGCATGTTCAAATTGGAACCACGACGAGCCAAATCTACCGGGACGTCATTCTGGAACAACATGTACGTTTGTTTCGGGGCGCCATGGGCGCACAATTTGCGTTTATGGACGACAACGCCCGTCCTGACCGTGCAAACATCGTAAGCGAATGCCTTCAATCGGAGGATATCACCCGTATAGACTGGCCAGTATTCTCACCGGACTCGAATCCAGTAGAGCACGTGTGGGACGTGCTTGGCCGACAAGTTGCAGTCCGTCAACCTCCTCCTACATGTCTACCGGAACTTCAGAGAGCATTGCGTTTTGAGTGGTGTAATATCCCCCAAGATCAGATCGATCATTTGATACTCAGCATGCCTAGGCGTTGTGCGCACTGTATTGCATCGTCTGGAAGACATACAATGTATTAACAATCATACCAACCATGTAATATTGGTTTTTTGTGAATAGGTTTTTTTTTGTAATTTGCTCCAGGGAATCGCTAATTTTTTTAATAATATCAAACATATAGCATCTTTTTTTATTGCTCTTTACCTTTTGTTTAATAAATAAGCTTTGAAAATAAGTCAAATTTGTTTCGATTCTAACTCTTCCTTTGCCTGATTTTGCATTATCCTTAATTTATGGACATGAGTGTATTTAAAAAAAATATATATATTGCAAACAGTTTTTCTTCTAAATCATCCTATTACGTCATAAGGTAGATGATGTAAGGGGCCATAAAACAAAATTAGAGCAGATATTTTCAATTTAGCTCTAAATATGTTTTCAGGAAGGAGGTTTTTTTTATAAATTTCTGGGGAAATTTCATTCGCAGTATTTCTAATGCGACATTTGACAAAGATATGAAAAAAAGCGTTACATTTATTTTCTGCTCAAATGTAAAAATAGTTGAAATTTCAGTTAATTTGTGTTTTATTTGGTATATTAAAAATGTTTCCTTAAAAGCGTTAATTAATGATTCTTTTTCTTTTACAGGTAAGAATTTTATACTTCCTCAAGGAGAAATGTAAAATATTTGTTGTTTCTTGCAGTTGCTGTGGGTGAGTAAAAAATAATTGATCAATTCTGTGAATTAATATTGTAATTATGATTGCATGTACTTGAACCGCCTATTCAATCAGGAGATGTGGAATTATTTTAGATTAACATTTGAAAAACACGTTGCTTCGAATTATATTAATTGCGTCTTACTTTAAATAAATATAAGCTATAAAAGTATATAAATGATAATTTTTAAGATATTTTCGTCATAATTTCGTCATTTTTAAGATAATTTCGTCTATAAAGCTTATTCGTTGTATAATTACTTACCCTAATAATTATAATTGCGTACTAAATTTACGTTGTAAATTTAGTATTTAAAATTGTAAATTTAAATTTACGTTGTAAATTTGTATATTGTAAATTTAAATTTACGTTGTAAATTTAGTATGTTACGTCGCTGTAAACGTGTGAAGTATTTCCTAAATTTACGTTGTAAATTTAAGATTTTAATTAAATAATTCTTAGAATGCAGCGACAACTACTATATAGTTCTACATAACAGTGATAATTCACTGTTATTGTGTATAGCGCTTTCGATATTTCGACGATATTTTTCTGCCTGTAATTGTTTTCTGTATATTTTCATTTCTGACTGCAGACATCCACAGAATAATAACATATATTTATGAAAGGATATTTGCATACGAATTAAGGGTGTTTTAATAACGGTAATAGGTATAAAAAATTGGCGTAAAGAATTCAAATTTGAGTGCTGTAATTTCGATGGTCGAATAGAACCTTCTTTGTCTGTTTAAATACAATTGAGGGAAAAGAAACATGTACCTGCATGTGAACAAAAAACGGAATTCAAGATTCCAGCTAAATGGCTGCAAAACGAAATCCCTATCGCAGTCTGTCGAAGGAGAGATAAACGAAACGAAACTGAGAAAAAAAGTCTGAAAATGCTGATGATAAATTTAAGAATTGAAATTGCTAACCAGAATGGAGAATTTTGGAAATGTGAAACGCCTCCAAGAAATCTAATTACTTTATTAACCTACTACTATTTTTCAACAATGTTTGCTGCAGAAAACTGGAAGATGTGAATTTTTGACCAGCAGTGACCGGTAATGTAGAATTTATGATATTTTTGGTTCCGCAGAATAAGCTTCTTACTCTTTGGTGCGAATGGCAAGGATTGCCATGTTCGACCAATATTTATGAAATTATATTACCAAAATTAAAGATTCTTTAAGGGTTCAATGATGAATTTGAATTTCTTTCCATTCATCAATGTATCTTTCATCTCTGAGTCTAACTACTATATATTGTAAAATTTCATTTATTTGCCTTTCCCCGCACGTTTTAGCTGCTGCTAAATAAAAATCGGCTTTATTTTATTATCTCGAGTTTTTATAGGGATGCACTCGAAACTAGAATGCCCTTTCTGATTACTCAAAGTTTAAAGCGAAATGAACTCAACTCGTTCAATCAATTCTCCATCATTCAGTTATTTAAAATGCAGTGTTTCTGATTTCAAATTCTAGGCAAAGGAGTTAAAAATGCTTCATCTTATTCCAAATCTCATTTCTTTTCTAGTGACCATAAGAATTTTGTAGTTGTCATATTCGTTTCGATGATATTAGCTTTAAAATTATGTATGAATACCCGGGGCCTGTATTGTATTCCCTGCCAGTATAGTGTATTATAAACTAATCAGTCCAGACAAGTTCTAGAATCATCTACTGAAAGAATTCTAGAATCATATACTGAGTATACAACGTATGCTAAAACAAAGGACTTCATAATTTTTATTTCCTTGTACGAAATAAAGGAAATATTGTAATCGAGAAACATTTCGGGTAAATTCAAGGGAATTATCCCTTTAAATCGCTCTCTAAACAATCTAAGCACTGTTTTTGCTCGACATCTGTACATACGCGGAGAACAAAGGACTATTTTTGCCAAAAATGATTGTAAAATGGATTTAAAATGAATTTAGAAGAGATTTTCTTTCTTGGCATACGTGCTTATGTGTGTATCTCGCATAACTCAAGAACAAATAGCATTAGAACGTTGAAATGTTGTATATGGGACTGCTCTGGCATGTAGTTGTGCACCTCCCGTTTTGGTTGCAATCGGCGGCACCAAAAGTATTTGTATATATATATCCGTTTTATTACTCAGCTCGGTGAATTCAGCTTTCTTTATTCTAATATGTTGGTAAATTGTGCAATTTGTGCTTTAAAAGTGATTGACTTATATGTTTTTTATGTTGCGGTTAAGGTTTTTATGCCTTTAGTTAATCTGAATGCAATAGTAGTAGAATTATTATCAATTTTAATATTTAAGTGGCGAGTTAAGCTTAATGATGCCGCCATTTTTTACATTTGAAACTCTTATTTGAATAGTAAATTAAGTTATTTAGCGCACCACATTCATTATCTTTTTGCCCTGTGTGTCCGTAAGTAAATTTTCAGTTTTGTATACCGAAAAATCTGTCTTCTTACCCGCTGTCCGAATTGCTTGTTTTTGCATAGAAACTCTAATTTTAAGTGTAATTTTTTCTTTACTGTTTTAACTGTATTTGGTGTTTTATGTTTTTCTGCAATTTTAATGAAGATGTTTTGAGTTTTTATGTACTTTTGCTTGGTCACAAATTGCGCCCTGAATTAATTGTATGAGAAATGTGTCTCTAATAAAATTCGAAGAAAGACGTTTAATTGAAATGCAGCAAAATATGTGTATAATTTAATAGGACATACAAGGAAGTCACGTGGTGTCCACACGAGATTTTTTTTCATTCCTCATCATTGCTAGTCAAAATAATCGCAGCTTCTGTTTCTCTGCAGTTAAGTAATAATAAATTTCTGTTGAATTCGTAAATCAGACTCCTTGGGAGCATTATATGTATATAAATATCTTTCGATTCTAATTAAAGATTCCAGTTTTAATCAGATACCTTGGAATCAAATCGGATTCTCTGGAAGCCGGATATCATATATATAAATATCGCTGATTCTTACTACCGATTCTAATTTAGTCCCCATTTTTTGCCACCTTTTAACGAATATGCTTTTATTCTATTTTTTGTCGACAGGTGGCGATAGAGGTTTCTTTTAATTTTATTCTCGAACTTCTTTCTGCTGTTTTCATTTTGTTTTGCATAATAGTGATTCCATATCTGAAACAGAAGGCTCTGTTCATACTTAAAATTATATAACTGCGACTCTAATGTACCGCAATAGTGAACTTTCCAGTAATATGATTTATTAAACCAAAAACACGTCGCAGTAGTAAAATTTAATAATACACTGCTGATTCCTATTACTTAAATCCTTAGCATCTTATTTTGATATACTCGTTTGTAACTCTTGCTGAGGTTTTATTCTCAGAAAAGAATCAGCTGCCTTCCTTACGCTTTAAGGTTCTAACTCAAGTATGAAATTACATATGAATTCTGTACATGGAAATCTATTATTACCATCAAACTATACTATTAAATTAATTATTACCATCAAACTATATGATAAATTATTTTTTTCCTTCTAGAACGTCAGTTATCATATCCATTTAAGTAAAAGTTTATTATTTAAAAATCTTTTTAATTGTATTTTATTTTCTGTTTTTTATTTCCTTGTACGAAGTAAAATGGAAGTGTAACCGTGAAAAATTTCAGGTATCATATTTCAACAAAAATATCCATTTTGAAAGTTATCGAATGCGGTTCAACGATGTTTTCGAATGAATCTGAACGTAAGGACAGATTAAAGGACTCTTTTTCCCTAAAAAATTATAAAACTGATTTAAAATGGATTCTGAAGAGATTTTTTTCGTAGAGTCTTGTGCGTACGTGCGTATGTATGCATGTATGTATTTCGCATAAATAAAAAAGCAAGTAGGCTGGGAATGTTGAAATTTTGTGTATAGGACTTCTATAGCATGTAGATGTGCACCTCCTATTTTGGTTGCAATCGGTCACACTAAAAGTATATAAATATATGTGTATATACAGGGTGGCCCTAATTAAACTGACAGTGCACACTGTGTTCTGTAGCGCGATCTGTTTGCGTGAATGACTCCACATTTTGTAGGAAGATTAAACAAGACGGGGGACAAAGGATTTCGCAAAAAAACAAATTAGTTCCAAAAGTCACCGCTAGGGGAATATTTGGCGCTGTGTAATAGAAAAAAGAGTGTTAACAAATGCAAATCAATACGGAAATTACCTTTAGATTTACTTCGTAATTTTTTAATATAGATATTTTGAGTTTTTATGTATTTCTGCCTTGTCGCGAGGTGAGAACTGAACTAATTGAATGAGAAATACTGAATCGTCTAAGAAAAACTGTTTCTTTTATTGTTTGTTTAATTTCTTTTACACATGGTTTTAGATTTATTATAGTATTTGAATAGAACATGTGGCAACGATTAGATAATTCTTCAGATGATATGCCTAATTTTTGTGCATTCTGAGTTATAAAATGAATGAAATGTAACGCTGTTAAGTGAACCTAGCGCCAGAATGTCGCTGTGGTAAACAAATATAATGAACCTTAAGGAGTGCTTTTATTCTAATGTGGTTTATGCGCTATCGACGAAGTAGATTTCATTCAATCCAATAAATTTAAATGAAATACAAAATGCGTATAATTTAATTTTCCATACAAGAAAGTCATTTGGTGTAGACATCATTGAAGAAATATTTTTCTCCAGTATTCTCTGCGGTAAAGAATAAATTTCAAATTTGCTTAGTTTGTCCGTTCAAAGGAGAAATGAGTAAACATCCGACTAAGCATTAAAAAATAAAATGTAAAACTAATTTTTAAATTCGATTCACTATCTGCATTACTATCAACCAAAAATTTATATGCAAAATTTGAACTAAATTACTTATCAAGAAGTATATTAAAAGTCGATGACAATATTTCACTCACATTGAAACAACATCGGTAAACTAAACAAAAGCTTATACAAACGTGAACATTTCTGCAATATAATACAACGTTGGAAGACCAAAATTCTTTCCTTTAAGTTTGCATGATTTATTTATATAATCATTGTTACTGCTCAAAGCTGAGTTTCTCTGTTATTTTCGACTTATTATCTTCCAGTGTCAATCAATTCTGTAAAAGAAGAATCTGTTTCTTGTGTAGCATGACCGAGGAGAAAATGCGTCGTAAATCGTTAAATGTTGCATAAAATTACGCAAAGTTGATTCTTAGATAACAGGTATTGGTTTTACAAAATCTCATATATGTTGAAAGAGTCTAAAACTAGATCATTGATCTTCTCATAGCAAACGTATTGTTGCGAAAAATTCGTCGGTTGCGCCTGTGTGTAAACTTTCCGGCATAGCACTAGGGTTGCCATAAAATAGTGTATGGTAGGGTTGCCAGATTGGCCACTTTATCGCCCATTTGGCGACCAAATAGGCGATATCCCATGCTCCAATCGGGAAGCTTCTAGAATAAATTCCTGTCGAGATATTTCTCGAAACGTGTGGAACCTAAGGAAAAGCTATATAAACCCCTGCATTTCTGAGAGCCGGCACTGTGAGAATAGCTGCTTACTGTGAGTGCTAAGCTACACGAGAGTTTTGTGAACGGTTTGATCGCTTTGATCGAGATAGTGCTTTGCCGTGAAGCTACCTTTACAATTACAGCCTGAACAAAGAACCTCTATGTAAAGAAGGAAAGGCTCTATAGACGTAATGTAAACCACTTTGTCTGCAACGCCGCTACAAAGAAAAGGGAACATTCGCCAAGGGATTTGGCGACGGAATCTGTTGGCGAGAATTTCCTTTCTGTGATGTGCCGGTTCTTTGGTACCTAGCCGACATTTTCCCCCTCCGCGACGTGTATAGGAAATTGAGGAACACGGGTTAAGATGAATCGTTCTTTGACTTGTCGCGATAATTTAAACTCGGAAATGATGAAATATTAGGTGAAGTTTCACTTTCACTGGCTGTTGAACTTCCATTGTCCATATCGCTACTTGAAACCAAAGAACCTATTCTTTGTTTAAACTCTTGCTAAACGTAACGGTCGAACCTG
>KK113508.1:664683-716286 GCA_000611955.2 Stegodyphus mimosarum
TACCTACATATTCTTGGCCTGAAGCTGTGTTGCTGATTGTTTCAGCGTATTTATTGTAGATTTTCGACGCTTTTAAAGGTAATTTTGGAACTGTGCTGTAAATAGTGATTCTTGTAAATAAATTGTGCTTTTTATTGTTCTGCATCGTGTTTTCATCGGATACTCTCAAATCCACGAACCCATACAACGCAACAGTATTTAACAACAAGTAATATAAAAAAAAAATTCAAGTCAATTCCTACTTAGGGCAACAAAGAAAAATTTGAAAAAGACAAAAGAAATTTTAAAAAATACAAAAAAAATTTTTAATTGATCTAATTTTTAATTTAAAACTGTATTAACATCAAGTGTCATCCACTACAAGTTCTAAAAATTTATTTTAACTTAAGTGGATGAATAAAAGGTATTTTATTTAGGACTGAAAATTAATTAATTAAATAAAAAAATTTCGAAGTCAATTCCTGCTTAGGTCAACAAAGAAACATTTTTAAAGTACAAAAAAAAATTTTAATTAAAAATTTTAAACAAATTTTAATATGTGAAAAAACTGTATTAACATCAAGTGTTTTCCACTACAAGTTTAAAAAAATGAATTTGAACTTGAATGGATGAATAAAAAGTATTTTATTAACGATTGAAAATTTCAGCAAGATATAGGCAGAGTGTGATCTAATAGTAGGAATGTAATAATAAGAAGTCTTTTCTGTGAGACAAGTTTCAGTCATCTCAGGATGATTTTTGTTGACATTTAATTTTAAATTCAAGAATACTGTCTGATAACGCAATCAAGGAAATTAATTTAGTTTGTTATATATTTAATAACAGAGGTTTTGTTGCGTGGGTACGCATTCGTAGTAGATTGAATACACACAGGTCCGATGAAAGGTTCATAAATTTATTTCATCAAAGGAAGCTGTTCAGATTTCTTGGACTTTCCACAAAAATAGTCGAACAACTCTTCAGAATATCATACACTACGATCAAGAGTTACACTTCCAACTACTAAGAACGTTAAACGCAACGCAGTGCAAAGCGCATCTAAAGAGCGAAGCTAACCCGAAGATATTTCAGTACTCCGAACTCACGCTGAGCTAACAACTGACAGCAGATACTCTGTCCGTTTGTATATAGTTTCACCTGGACGCGGAAGTACTTCTAGTACTTTATGATTCTTGAAATTGCTGGAAGGCATATGAGGGCCGAATACGGTTACAGTTATATAGAACATCAATTAGTTATTCAGTTACAATATACATTACAGTTATACAGAAGCCAGCCTGACCAAAATGTCGCCAAGTTTGGCAATGTTTGAAGCTTTCTCACCGAATTTGGCGACACAATTTAGTCGCCAAAACCGTTGTCAGCATGGCAATATCTTGAAAAATTAGTGAGACTCAATACTAAATAGATTATAGTCATTTACTCATTATTAAATAGACTTGCCCCTGTATTCTTATCTTCCCAACAGAGCGTTTATCTCTCTGGATTTTCATGTTACATTAACACAGAAAAATACAACAGTTTCACACATAATTGTGTTATAATCAACTACCTATGTACGAAATTCGTAAGAGTATCATAGATATACAATATGTATATAAATAAGAAGACGAATCTTAAATGTAACAGGGGATGATTTTCCCCCCTCCATTTTGGGGGGATTTGAAAACTTTAGTTTGTACGGTATTTTCTCCCTCCTTTCAGTATGGCTTCGTGGTGTAATTGGAAGCAAACTGGACGCACATTCGAGAGGTCCAGGGTTCGAGTCCCGGTGAGGACATTGCTCATTTCTCACGTCTTCTGCTTCAAAATAACCTACTGACTCTAAAAGTGGTGCCCGAACTATGTAATTATATAGGGTATTAATTAATGATTATATAAGGTATTTTCTCTCTCCTTTCGGCATGCCTTCGTGGTGTAACAGTAGCATATTTGGAGCGTATTCGACAAGACCAGGTTCGAAATCTGGCAAGGGCATTGCTCATTTTACTCGTATTTCCTCGTATCAAAATATTCCAGTGGCACCCAGTGTAAAAGGCTGTGGACGATGATTGATTACTCCCAGGATTTGGCGAATAGGTACCGTAATCCCCAATCGTACTTTAAAAGGGAAAGTGTATAAGGTATTTTTTCCATCCTTTTCGCATGCCTTTGTGGTGACATTGGAAATATACTCGACGCTTATTCGAGAGGACCAAGGTTCGAGTCCGGGCAAAGGCATTGCTCATTTTTCACATCTGTTTCTTCAAAATAATCTAATGACTCTTCAAGTAATGTATTAGAAAACATTTTATCTTTAAGGGGTTATCATTTACCCTCCTGATTCTATACAAAACATATAATATATTTATATTTTTTCAACCTTTTAAGACATCGTTATATGGGATGTATCTGGTCTTCCGCTTTTGTTTTTTAAATCTTATTTGATATTTGTCTTTTATTTCAAAAAACGTAGATTTTCTTTTAATTTTTTAGAGTTTTTCATAGCTAAAAACACACATATTTTCATATACATATAAAAAAAAGCTGTCATGGAATCATAGTAAAAGCTGTCATTTTTTTGGAATTGTGTCCCAGTTTTGTGTCCAGGTTTTTGGGATTGTGTCGACTATTTTGATCCCGTCTCACTACCATCCACTGCAATCAAGTTAATTTAAAAATTAAATAAGGTCTTTACAATACTACTTGAGTGCGTAATTAAAGAAATGAAATCTAAAACACGGAATATGAATATGAATTTCATTGCTTAACGATTTAAAACTCTCATTAAATATAAACCTAAATTCGAGATAAGACTTCCATTTTTAGCAAAATTAAGTTTATGCAAGGAAAACTCCTCAAAAAAATTATCCTTTCGTATCTTTAAGCTGAGAGTCAGAAAACCCTGAAAGGAAACTTAAAAAATAAACAAGAAGTATGCAGCACTTGTTCTGGACTTTGTCATGTGCATCAGAGCATCGCAAGAATGGCTGTAATGCTCCTTTTGACGTCAAAAAAGCGTACGTATAAAAGAACACTTTTTCCTAAAAGGAAATTTTTTATTTATTCTGCATCCGGCAGGGAATGCTGAACCTTAGAGGGCTTCAAATATTTAACTCCAAGAGTACATTTTTCTTTCCTTCTTTTTTCTAGATTTTACTTTTTTCGGTGTGTGCAACAGAGTTCGGGGGAAAACTTTTGCCCGTGATGTATGATTTGATGTCGTTTTGAAGTTGCCGAGAAGTGTGTTACAATTTTAGGAAAATTGCCCAATATATTTGAAATCTTTTATTCTTCTTTAAAAGAAAAATGTTTATGTAATTATCAAGATGTTTTTTTAATTCTGCGTAGTAGTGTTGTATATCTCATTATTATATTATTAAATTTGTCACAATTTTATATTTAAAAACAAATCTGAAAGCTTTCAGATTTTAAATTACGCCCAAAGGGGCGTGTTTTTCATTTACATATACATACACGTTGCGAAACCATTTGGGCTAAAATATTTAAAAGTAGCCTACCTTTAGAATATCCGATAGACAGTATCGCGCGCTCGAGATAAAAAAATTTTTTTTTCGTACAAGTTTTGCCATTGTTCACTTTGAAATAATTGAGTTTGTTAATCAAACATTCGTTAACATTTTTACAAATATGAAAGACATAATACAAAAATTCGAAATTCGGGCTTCCGGGTGTCCATATTCGGGTAGAGGACAACGTTAATCAGAATTTGATGGCTCTAGGAATCGTTGTTTTATCACAATGCAAAAACCATAGATACATTTATGCAGATTCTTCATTATTTAATTTCTTTAATTATAATGCAGGGCAACAATATTTGGTGGTAATAATTTGAAAATTGAAACAAGGCTTTTATAGTGATTCAACGCAAAATCCCATTTTGAGACTACTACCCATTCTTGGCTAACTCTCCATTGGGGTTCTCTGGGTCCATCACTACTAGATAGGATAGAAATTTGTCGATTCATTTTCATGTATTACATAGAAAATTATTCTTTCGCTTGAAGACTAAAAAATGTACCTATAATGCTAGAAAGTACTATCTGTAACTGTATAAGGTATTTCTCCCGCCTTCTTCGCATGCCTTCGTGGTGTAGTGGTCTGAATGCTCGACGCGTAACCGAGAGGTCCGTGGTTCGATTCCCGGCGAAGGCGATGCTCATTTTTCATGTCACCTGCTTCGAAAAAAACTAATGTCTCTACACTGGCGCCCGAACTAAAAAGGTGGTGGATGATGATTCTCCACCACCGTGATTTGGCGATTGGGTCCCCAAAGCCCCAGTCGCCTTTTAAAAGGGGGAGTATATAAGGTATTTCTCCCGTCTTCTTCGCATGCCTTCGTGGTGCAGTGGTCTGCATGCTCGACGCGTAACCGAGAGGTCCGTGGTTCGATTCCCGGCAAAGGCGTTGCTTATTTTTCACCTCTCCTGCTTCGTAAAAACCTAATGTCTCTGAAACTAGATAGGGTAGAAGTTTGCCAGTTCTTTTTTTGAGGGAGAGTATTATGTGGAAAATTAATCTCTCGCTTGAAGACTCAAATATATGCCAATAACTGTAGAAAGGATTATCTATAACTAGATAGAAGAGAAATTTGTCGAATCCTTTTTCTGTATTATATGGAAAATTATTCTATTACTTAAATACTCAAATATATGCTTATAACTCTAGAAAGGACTATCCGCAACTAGATAGGATGGAAATTTGTCGATTCTTTTTTTATGTATTATATGGAAAATTATTCTATTGCTTGAAGCCTTAGATATATGCCTATAAAACTAGAAAGAATTATCTATAACTAGAAAGGATAGAAATTTGTTTAGATAGATCTACATGGGATAGAAATTTGTCGATTCTTTTTTTATGTATTATATGGTAAATTATTTTCTTGCTTGAAGCCTCAAATATATGCCTAACGCTAGAAAGGATTATCTATAACTAGATAGAATAGATGTTTGTCGATTTTGTTTTCATTATGTTGAAAATTATTCTATTGTCTGAAGACTCAAACATATGCCCATAACGCTAGAAAGGATTATCTATAACTAGATAGGATAGAAATTTGTTGATTCCGTTTCTATGTATCATATGGAAATTATTCTATTGCTTGAAGACTGAAATATATGCCTATAACACTAGAAAGCTTTGAAATAGGATAGAAATTTGTCGATTCTCTTTTTATGTATTTTATGGAAAATTATACTGTTGCTTGTAACCTCATATATTCTTATATATATGTCAAATACATGTCCAGGTTATTTAACGCGTAGACTGGCTCTGACTCGTAAAAGTCGGCGTAAACAAGCCTAAAGGGAAGAAGCGCTCAACGGCACAAAACTCTATTTGTAAGTAAATCAAAGATAGCAACGTGGCTTTCAGCCAGGCCGAACACTGTCTAAATTCGTCTCCCAAGTTCTTCTCTTAAATGCTAACTTCTTTCTACTTCATTTGAATACACGCGTGTTAGATTATTTACGTTCTGCCAAGAAAACGTGAGTTGAGAGTAAGAGCAATAGGAAAGTTTGCTTCAAAATAAAATTAACTGCTAAGTAAATTCAATAAATTCCCGTGTTAAATTAAATGACTAAAATGGAAATTTCAGTGCAATAATTACAAGCTCTGCGAAATTAATTATAACTTAGTATACAGGTTTTCAGAAAATTCTAAGCAAGTAATAGCAATCCATTACTTTGGAAGTTTTTTTTAGCTACCGTTTACTCATAACGATATTTCATAAGAAGTGGGAAATAATTTTAAACGCATGCCTCCAACTTTTAAAAAATATTAAAACTTGTATGCTTGAATCGTGCAAAACTTTTAATTTACGTTCTCCTCTTAGCGTTACGGACGGAAAATTCCGTATAGAACGGTGGCACTTGTATTCATTACACACAAAATTTCTCTCGGCGTTACATGTATTCGATTTCAGATTGGATGAATATTGAAAGAAAAGGAATCAAGGTACAAAGTGAGAGAGACTTTTTTTAATTATAACCAAGAAAATATCGTTTATTCCTGACATTTTGAGGAACTTTGAAAGTTCAAGGCTAAACCCGTAACGGTCGGTGGATTAATGAGCTAAATGTACAATGACTAATGTAGCAAAATAGCTACTGAAGAAAATCAGTTTATTAATCAACATAAATCCAAAAAAAACGACTTGATGATATATTAAATTAAACCATATGAATGGGAAAATGTTATTTCCTTTATTTTATTTTAGTTATATGCTGTGGAAAAGCGAAACTCAATCAACTTGTCATCGATGCTGGTAATTCTCAAACATTTTCAAGGGTAACGAAGAAATACGTATCGAGCTAAGTGTGTAATTGACTGACCTGTAAATGTGTTTTCTCTGCTGATTGACAATTTTAAAGGACACAACTGCCTTACAGGTGCCTTTCGGTTTAGAAATTTGTAAACATAGTGTTGATAACTAGCACTATCTGCAATCGTATAGTTTAGTTGCCATCCACAAATTGTTTTTACAGTCTGTATGTTTTCTTTGCCCAGGATCATAATTAAATCTATTTTTTACAAGTTAATCAGCTTAAATTTTATTCTTTTTGAGGCAAACTAAACAGGGCATTTTTCAGCAGATATTCTGGTAAAAAAATAAGGGGAATTTTCACATTTGGTCGTTTATCTTCAAAGCTAACGGGCCGATTTTAATATAATTTGGTATAAATGTATATTAATATAATATTAAAAAACACTACCCAGCAATGAAGATATAGCATAGCCGTATGTAACGTTCAGCTCAGAAAAGTCTAAACGAGAGGTTGAAAGATCCGAAAAAACAAAAAAAAAGTTTATGCTTACTTTTCTATAAGCCTTCATTCGCCTAATTGTCAATGCCAGAATATTTAAATTTGGTAGTGAAGATGGAGGAATGCAAATTCTACCATTAGGATAAAGGTTTAACTACTGAGATCCAGAAGGGAAAGTTACAAAGGGTGTGAAAGCACTGTACCTTTGTAGCGTGAGCTTCTGTTTCTGCATTTATTGCTGGTTAAAGTGGCGTAACTGCTATTACTTTGCTGCGAAGAGACTTCGACGCGGTTTTAGGTAACAGGATTATCACAGCCCAGGGTAAAAGGTCTACTGTTGTGTAGACTTTACAGGGAACCTTTGAATTTTAAGTTTAAATCTTGTTAGGTTAGTTACCGCCTGAGCAATGCGTAATCTGTTAACGTTAAGTCGGCTCATTGGGAATTCTTAGAGCTTAATAAAGGGTTCTTTTAACCCTTCTCATGTCTGGTTCATACTGCACTGGTGCTACTCTGCAATATGTATGTATAGTTTAACAAATTTTATTATTATATGTATTATAAAATATTTCTCCCGCCTTCTTCGCATGCCTTCGTGGTGTAGTGATCAGCACATTCGATGCGTAACCGAGAGGTCCGTGGTTCGATTCCCGGCGAAGGCGTGTCTCATTTCTTCAGTATTCCTGTTTAAAATACCTAATGTCTCTACACTGGCGCCCGAACTGAAAAGTTGGTGAATGGCGATTCTCCCCCACCGGAATTTGGCAATTGGATTCCCCAAGCCCCAGTCGGCCTTTAAAAGGGGGAGTATATAAGGTATTTCTACCGCCTTCTTCGCATGCGTTCGTGGTGTAGTGGTCAGCACGCTCGATGCGTAACCGAGAAGTCAGTGGTTCGATTCCCGGCGAAGCGTTGCTCATTTTTCATGTCGCCTGCTTCGATAAAAACCTAATGGCTGTGCAGTATTAATATATCGAGTGCACTATTAGTATGTAATATATTATGTATAAGATATTGATATATGGAATGCACCTTTTATGTTATGAACCTTTATGTCTCAGGCCGTACAGCAAACCCTTCACTTGTGCATAAGCTCAAAATGTATGAAATAAGAACTAACTAATGACTAACTGAAGAGATTTAGTCGAAGATAACACAGTTCTAAACTAGTTGGCCCGTAATAGACAATTAGCCAGCGAAGCTATCAAAAAGTACGTAATACGGCCGAGCGCAGTAACAGATTAGAGAGTCGTACCCAAAAGGCAACCGCGCGCTATTCCAGAATCTTAACTCTCTCTCTCGAAGTTAGTGGAACGCTGACTTAAATACTACTCTGCTTCTTATTTGCATTTAACGCTATTCTAAAAACTAATTTTGGTAAGGAATTGTAAGCTGAAACTAGAAGAGATAGGAAAGCGGTATAAATTTAAAATAGCTGTTACAAAATGAAAATGTACCTTACAGATGATTTTATGGAATGTGAGGATATTAACCTGGCCTGACAATCTAGAATTTTCAGATTTGACAAATACAGAATACAACTGGATTATGGCAGGGGAACTGTAGCATATGTTTTCCCTCAATGATTTGAAAAACAGTATTACTGCAAAAATGAATCTGATTGCAATGGGTTTCATAAATTGCAACATTTTCAACATAAAGACACTTTGTGAAAGTTGCATGACTGTGACTTGCACTCACGATAACGAGAACGTACCTCCTATCAACCTCGTTTTTGTTCGATCTAGCAACTTGCGTTTTAGATCTTGCTGCGTTGCCCACGATCAGGCATCAGCGCCATAGCTATTTAATAGTGTATACAGTTGCGTGCGTACGGTAATACACTGAATGCAAAATTCTGATGAAAAGTTAATAAACTGTATTCTTATCCCAAGAAATAAAACAAAATGCTGATATTTTCCCTCACAGATATTCGTACAATATCGCGATATTACCCAGTAATTATATTTTAAGCTACTAAAACGTTAAATAGAACTCAATCCAAAGCGCAGAGTAAGTTAATCTGATCTCGCCGCGAATTCGTTAGAATGAACAACAAAAACCTAGTAAACAACTTAACTGAGATGTTTTTCTCCGGCTTTTATAAGCTTTTTAACCGATCACGAGACGCTTCTCGTAATTTCTCGAGATTTCTAGAAAGCAAAAGTATAGAATGACAGTTACAGATAACACACAATTGCATTTATTCAATTTAAATATAAATTACGAGATATTTATGTATTAAATGCGCGTGCTTCTGTATTCTTACGTTTTTGGCGTAGCTTTCTCTTAAAACTCGTCACGCGCTGCATTACACGGGGAAATAAAACAATTTTAATTACAATTCTACCAAAAGAAGCTTACTAAATACAAAATCCGTAACAATATGCATTCGCATTACATCATCTCATGTTTATACTGTATTTTCTTACAATCTTTTAATCATTTCTAGAGATTAATCTCATCAGATAGAAAATTCTCTTAATTTTGAACAGTAGTGAATTGAATAAAAAAGGAACTTCATTAATTCATTGCATATTTTGTTTGTGCAAAATACTTAACTTTTTTCCAGCTTCACTGCACACAATTTGAACATTTGTAACACACACAACCTAAGATTTGCTGATGGAAATTTAGCTCAAATTGGATTATTTCAAATTTCATAATAATAAAATTGCTATTGTCATTATTGTCCCTAGAATATTATTTATGTTTCTGAACACAATGAAGTATTTACTTTTATTATGAGAGACAGACACTTAATTACATTCCTCAGAAAGTGTCACAATAATAGACTGTTCCTCATTTTCCAGAATGTCAGTATTGAAATTAACTAGTTTATGAATAGTTATGTTAAATTTAACAATACATGAAAGTTGAATTCATTTTAGATAGAAACTTGCCTGGCTAAGTGAGTAAATATTGATCGTAATTGCAGACTGGTAATATTCGAAATAGGTATGTTAAGAATGAGTGAAGAGTCGTTAGAAAGAAATTGCTGGCCTATTTTAGTTTTTTCTCAAGTTGTGAAATGAAAAGTATTTAATTTATTTTTTAATTCTAAATCATTTATTATTTTTCCTTGATTTTACTATTTTTTTACCCTAAACGAGGCTATCAGTCTCGAAACTGAATTTTGCATTAGTTCATTATTAACTGCCTATCACTTTTTAAATTGTTGCCACCAAATCTTATCTTCTTGTATTATTTTAAAACAAACACTCAAGACCTCCACTTTCATCCTTTCACAAGTGAAAACGCCCAAGGACGGTTCAAATAGCAACTCAGAAGTAAACCACATCGAAAAAAACTTCAATATTTAATGGGATATCTCGTAGAAAATTGTGATAATATAAATGCAGCAGAAATTAAAGCATCACAATTCCACATCAGCATTACTTCAAGATAATCAGCAACATTTCAAGGCAACATAACTTCAATCCACAAATACGAAGCTTATTCCAGACAAACTATAAACTTTATCAGAGCTTTATCAAAACGTACTTCAGGCTAACTACTAACTTTATCAGATAAATAAACTTTAACAGACATATGAAGTGTGAACTTTCATAAATAGTGAACTATTTAATAATTATGAACTATTATTACAATTCAGCATATCACCAGAATCCTATATCATGTATTATGTATATAACTAAAATTTTGTGTTTAATTCCATTTATATTCTACATTACGTATTTTATATTCTATATATATATCATTAAAATTTTCGTTAATATTCATATGAAATTCTGCCAGTGTATGTCAGGTATATGTCAAAATTAAATATATATAAAAATCAAATTTTATTGTAATATTATAAAATTTAAATAAACATGGTCCCACTGAGTGAGCAATAAAAGTGAAAGTCTTCATGGCGGTACAGCTGCTCACTCAAAAGTGACCTGTATCCTGCATTATTTTAAAGAAATTAAGAATCAGCATATACGTGTGTACGTTCATTGCATTTTGAAAAGATGACGGCACCCAGAGCCATCCAGTTTTGAATAGCGTAGTCGAACGTGTGTGGTTAGAATCTCGAGTTTTGACCTTTGAATTTTTTTTAACTATTTATTCCATATTTTATAAAACTTTAATGAATTTTTCTCTAACAGTGTAAGGTTTTAGTTAAACTAACAGAGTTTTATTTTAATTTAAATCTTTCTATCCCTTCTCATTTTCAACTTCCCGTTAGAAGAAGCGCGCGTTTTCAGCTTTATGCTAATTTGAAGGTGGAGCCAACGACTATTTAAACGAAAGGTAGAAACCTCTCAGTGTGAGAGTCTCTTTTTAGTCTCAGACCACGGTCACGCTATTCGACGTTCTCCTGACTAGCTAGCATTTAAATTCTAAGCCATAGCGCTTTACCTGATTGCTTATTGAAATAATTCCAAGTGCGTCAGTATTAGTAAATCTTGCTACGCACCATTTAGTTAGAGGCCAACCTCGCGTTATAGCTCTGTGAGCGACGACTGTTTCATTTCTATTTAGCTTTAGTTTAAATATTACTTGTTTGTTCATTTTAGACCCGAGTGTGGTCTTTACTTTCTGTATCCCTCCCGAGTTGGGAAGTGGTTGTACATAATAGCGATTTAATAAAAGAGGATTTTAAATCCCTTTCAAGTGCAGTTATTCTCCAACTTAATCACAGTATCTACCACAGAGCATAGCTGCATTCAGCTCCCTGTTCCAGATCAGGACTTAAGGAGTTCACGAAGATGTTTGCCAAGAATATGCAGCGAACACTCAGTCCTGACAACAGATTCAAAGATCTGAATGCGAGTGGTGGCAGCATTATTCTAAAATGTCAATTTTTTATATGTTAACTGTATGAATGAAACATGAAACATTTTTTATTTCCAAGGCGCGAGACTGTTGCCTTTCGAGAAAAATAAAAGATACTTATATTGCAATTTTAATAAAAAAATATTCTACTCCATGAAAGTGACGTTTTGTCGCGAAAGTAAATTACATACAAGAATACAATTATCTTCCATACGTCGGGGTGTTGCCATTCAGTTAAGCCTAAGATACATTAATATTTAATCTGAAAGGTTTGCAGAGACATTTTGATTTATTTGGAAACAGGAAAGATAAAAAATGAGCAATGCCCTCACCGGGACTCGAACCACGCACCTCTGAAATACGCGTCGAGCGTAGGGAGAAATGTCTAATAGGTTAGTGAGTAATAAACTAAGAAATTTATAAATAATAAATGCAGCTCTTCAGAGCATTTGTGTGCACTTTTTAACGGGATTTATTTAAATAAGCATGTATAAAAATTAGATGCCTGATTAGAAATATTCAATATTTATATGAAATGGCACTAAATTGTCTCATTAAAATCCTTATATTCTTTTCTTTTTTTTATGACGACTGCTGTAGGTGACCAGCCGCGTGATCCGCTAGAATAGTATAACGAATACTAAAATATGTACGACAACCTCTAACTGGGGCTCCTCTATCGGGAAGTCTAAATGTATGCTGTTTTTAAATATTTTGCGATTTTGTTTCCAATTTAAGTTTATGTATCTTAAGTTCTAAAAAATTGAGATTTCATAAATAAAGTCAACATATCAAAAATTCAAAATAAAAAGACAAAAAAAATGTTTTGTTTGTTATCGATCTTACTAAGAAAACCAAATATTGATATGATGAACTGAGAAAAGATTGAAAACAAAAAGAAAACTTTATTCCAACCCTTAACTCTGTATCGGGTAGTAAGCGCGATGCTTAATAATAAAGCTATAAACGAAAACGAAATGGGTTAGCGAAAGCACACTAGTAAACCGCTGGTTCAGCGAGAGCATAATAAAAACCTTAATAAACTCTTTTGGACGACCGTTAAAATCTGAAACCTTTCAGACTTTTTTTTAGTGTTTGCTTAGGAAATAAAAAAAAGCTCTTTTCTTTCTAAATTATTATCAAAAGCATTGTCATCATCATCAAAAGCAAAGTATTTTTGCTGTTTTCCCATAACTAATTTCACGTGTAACGATTGATTCAGTAGTGGACAATTGGTAAACTAGTTAAAGATTTCTTTGTGAAATGGGTTACATTTTGATATGTTCCTGTTATAAACGGCTTCCACTTTTATTGTTTGTACAATTGTTTTCAATGATGAAGGTCTTGAGTTGGAAGCAAAATAATTTTGCTTTTCTAGCTGAAATAGAACTCAGTTTTTGTCAATGTAAAAAATGCACTTTAATCAGTTAATGTATTTAAGTTCTGTTTCATGTCCATTTGCTATCTTTCTGGTTAACTTCATGATTCCGTGCTCCTAGAACTCCTGCTCTTTATCAGCAAAAAACCTCAAACAAACTCGATTTGAGTTCATCGTTATAACTGAAATTTTTACCACATCAAAAGTTTTGTAAACTTAGAAGTCAACAATAATTCGATGCTTCAAGGGTGGGGCTATATTGGAGATTCGATTTCAGTTCCCAATCAAGGTCCAGTAATTTCGTAAGCGTTGCTAAAGTTGTGCGAGCATTCACATTGTCCTGGGGGAATATGATTCCTTTGCCATTTGTCAATTCTAGACATTTCATTTTGACTGCTACCTCCTGCTTCATAAGCTGTTGGTAGTAAACATCTGCGTTGATCGTTTATTGGCCTGAAAGCATCTTAAAATACACAGCACCTTCGTAATTCCACCACACTGACAGCATGATCTTTTTCTGATGCAGTTCAACTTTCGAAACGATTCGAACTGGTTCATCATGTTTGGATCCTGATGTTTTTCGATTAATGCCATTGCAGACGATCCATTTTTCATCACCAGTGATAATTCATGTCAAAGAAGGGTCGATTGCATTAAGTTTGAAATGAGTGTCGTAGTTATTGATTCGTTCTGTTAAGTGAATATCTATAAATTCATGCGAAACCCAAATATCGTGATTCGTAATGAGTCTAAGACATCTTATGTGAATTTCAAATGTTGTATATGATACAGTTAATCTTTTTTGAAATTTCACGCACAGTTACATGAAATTCGATTCAATTATGGCTTCAATTTTGTCACTTCAAATGGTCGACCGGAACCCTAGCCATTTTCAAACGAAAAATCTGCAGAATAAAATGTTGAAATTAATTCTAGCGCATGCATTCTGTTAAGCAATCAACACCATAAAACTTAACATATTTATACTTGAAACCAAGCCCTTTCTTGCCTTATGAAAATAAAAAAGTAATATGCCCAAAATATTTATTTTTGTACCCCATGTTAAAACTATCATACCATTTAAACAGATTATACACCATATTACACAATTAAAACTAACAGATTTAAACAAAAATAAAACACAGAATTTTTTTCCTACAGCAACCTAAAAATGTCAGCTGCCAAATTTTAAAAGATACGAAAAGATACATAACGATATCTATTTGTGCAAACTAAAATTAATTTCTTGCCAAACTAATAAAAAAGTACGTTTTATATTTAAATAATTGATTTTTTAAGTAATGAAACCTAACTTTTTATGCATTCCTCCGATCACTGTAACTGTATTTATAAAATGCTTGTATTCATTAAAAAAATGAAAAGCAAATATCTGGTCTTTCATGTGATAAAAAGTGACCGAGATATATAATACTAAAATTCTAAAAAATTATTCAGAGGTCGTATGCAAATTGAAGAATGAAATATTTGCTTTTCGATGAAGCTAAAAATGAAATAACTGTTTACGGAAATGTTTCGGATGTTAACGGATTAAATATCGAACATGGCTCTTATGAAAAGTATTGATATTTTTTCTTTGAAAAGGATACCTGATTCACATAATCATACATAAATCTTGTTATGGAAAGCAGTAGAGGATTTCGGTAATTGCATGTATCCAACTCGTAACGTCATTTGCATAAATTGAAAATAGAAAATATTTCCAGCTTAGTAATTCTTTATGGTTTTTATATTAGGATTCTGTAATAAAACTGTACAAATATATTTATACTGTATTTTTAAGATTTGGAAAGACACATTTGTGTAGTGGTTAGCTCTTCTGATTGTCGTATCGTTGAGCCCAGTTCAAACCTCGGAGAGGGCTTGGATGTTTGTAAATATAGAATATTTATATGGTATGGAATATTTTAAAATATTGGCAAGTCGAAAGGTAACTTCATGCTGCGTTCATTTATGGCAAAATGGCAATTCATAAACTCTTGGTGACAGCAACTAATGGTTTCAAGCAACGCCAATGGTGCAGAGATCACGAAGGCTATTCCTCACAGCTGTGGCAACAGGTAATATGGTCAGACGAATTGTCATTCACCCTATTTCAGAAGACCGGACGCGTTTATGTCTGGAGAACGCTGAAAGAAGCGGTTCATCCTGACTGCCTCTTGCCGACTGTGAATCATCGAGGTGGCGCCATTATGGTATGGGGTGCGATATCTTGGTGCGGTCTTGGACCACTTGTAATTCTACATGGGAGGATCACATCCAATCAATATCTAAGCATTCTAGGGGATCATGTCCGTCCTTTTGTCCAGACTGTATTTGTTGGGAAGCGACCGCTTTTTCAAGACGCCCCTATCCACACTGCTAGGTGTATTCAAGAATGGTTCGAAGAGCATGACAATGCAATTCAACATCTCAACTGGCCCCCTCAGTCTCCGGACTTGAATATTATTGAACATTTATGGGTATATATGGAGTCCAAACGTCATTCCCGATTTCCACCTCCATCCGGACTTTCGGAATTAGAGACCGCTCTGCAGGACATGGGCAATATTTAAATATTCCTTTAAATATTGCCCATGACCTTTATGCATCTATCCCACGTAGCATTCAATCTGTACTTCAGTCAAAGGGGGGTCCAACCCTCTCATTAATAAAGATTTTCCATTATTTCACAGGTGTTCGTATTATTTTGTCTTCCATGTGTACAGTGTTGCCATTGCTTGCTTTGAAATCGTTGAGTTTGTTAATCAAAAATTCGTTAAAGTTTTACAAAATATGAAATAGATCATAAAACAAATTCCGAATTCAAATTTGGGCTTTCAGATGCCCATATTCCGGTGGAAATGTTCAATATTCAAAACTGGATGGCTCTAGGTACCGTCATTTTATCACAATGCGAGAAACATACATACATACATTTAAGCAGATTCTTAATTATTTAATTTTTTTTTAAATATTATACTGGGCAATAATATTTGGTGGCAACAATTTGAAAAGTGAGACAACCCTTTTAGTGAATCAGCGCAAAATTCCAAAACAAAATTAATGGTCCTTCTTGGCAAATGCCCCTTTGGACTAATAAAAATGGTTGAATAGTCTCTGTAGTTGTATAAATTATAATTCGAAAAGGCGAAGAGAAAAAAAAAATGTGTTTGGGCATTGATACACTCAACAGATCTTTCAATGTTAAAGGGAAAAACCTCTTCTCCATGTAGTGGAGACGGTGACTAAACATTATTGCAAAAGTTATCTTTAACATAAAAGGCATCGTCTCCACGAATAACTACTTAAAGTATATCATTCAATAATATTTAAAGAATATTGCTTATCTGCATAAGTGCCATTTCCTGGCTTAAGAACACACCAAAACCAAAAACATACTTTTGCACATTTTGAGTATTTTATTATTTAGAAGCGAGTATCTGAATTTACTTAGTTTCTTGAATAAATATGTATGTCATTTTATCGTTACACTAAAATTATTGTTCTTAAGAGAAAGATAAAGAAGTACATCTTTATCGTATGTTCCCTTAGTTCCCAAGCTGGTAAATGCACATTCGCATAACTTGAACACAAAATATGTTGACACATACTACATGTAAAATATGTTAACATAAATACATCAGTTTAAATACGGAGATTGAAAAGTGGGGTGTTTCGTATAATTGTATGCCCGTTATTAGCTCCGTACCGTAGCTTAACAAAGAAAACCCATTTACTCTGACGAAGTTAATTTATATGCCGAACCACCAGAAGACACAGGAAAATAATAATTTTCAGTTTCTCATTTTAACTTTTTCGAGTCGGTAGAGGCCAAAATCTGTTTCACATAAACATCTAAAACGCACGCATGTACGTATTTTTGTCGGAATGGATTTCCTTCCCCAATGCAAAGTAGAATGCTACAGCGTTAACAATAACCTACTTAAGTGAAGCGATAACTTCCCTTTTGGGATCTTCATGCGCTTTCATCACTGTGTCAAGTTTCCTCTTTGAACACGATTGCAACAACCGCCGGCATCAGTAGTTAAACATTGATGCTGAACAAAGGAAAAGGAAAGTGCACTTAAGTAACAGAACTACTTTTAGTCGCTTCGAAAGAATGATTGGCACGTTATTGAACAATTTCGTAAAGCAATGCATCATGCACTAACATCATGGGGGGAAAGCAACAGGTAGAAAATAATTCAGGACGACCTGCTGATGTCTGAATAGTCGGGCGTTTTGGACGTCTTCCATGAGAAAGAGTTAAAGTATGTTTAAAGGCAATCATACGACTTCCTACTATGTATAATAAATCCTAAGAATGAAATCAATCGACACGTTCACATCATATACCAAAATATTCAATACAGTATGAGAAACAAGTAACCCAAAGCTCGTCTCAAACTCGCTTCTCGAATATTTTAGTTCGCTTGTTTGCTTCTTCCTCTTTGGCTGATCGGATAATTTTTATACCTTATTCACCCCTTTTTTTCTGTTTTTCCTCGAATTCCAAATTTCACCTTTCTTTTTCCCAAACTCACAGCAGCAAAAAGACGCAGTCGAAGCGCTCCATTCTTCGACAACTCTGAAAGCTATCAACGCAACTTGAGAAAAGTAGTTCAAGCGTAAATCAAATATAGGGGGGTCATAAAAAAACTTTCCCGAAATATGAACCTCTAGCGGTATATCGGCTCAACCAATTTAAATGAAATTTCGGATACTGGTATTTGAATATAAGCGCTCGAGGCTGGTGATTTAAAAAAAAAAACAGGCACAGGTTGAAATGTAACAGGGCATTCAGTTTTTCCTATAAGTAAATAGGTATAGCCTTATTACACTTCTATTTTTATTAATTTTGAATGTAATAAACAAATAAATAAATGTTTACAGACGGTACCTTTGCACTTACAAACTTTGAAGTCACTTCCAGGATTTTGGTAGAGCAAATATTGTAAAGGGAGAAAAATATAGCTTTTTGGTAACAATTTGGTGGTATATACATAAATATTCAAAGCAATGTCTCATACATTTTGATTCATTAGTATATAATGAATAGATGTGATGATAGTGTAGTAATAATACACTGGTTATCATAAATTAAGAAAAAATCACAAAAAGCGATAACTCCCTCAAAATTAAGCCAAACCGTGTAACATTTGAATATGTTGCCAACTAAAAGTAGCTGATTAAAACTGCAGTATGCAAATTAGCGGCGCTGCACTCGGAATTCGTCATCTGCGATTAGTATAAAATTACATCTTTGAGAGCAAGCTCACATATTTCACTGCGATAGTGACATCAGAAATCTGAGATAGCCAATTCGTAATCCAGGCATCATTTGCTAGCAGAACTGCAATAGAGAGCCATTGGGAACAGGACAAAGTCAATCAGACGCTGCCAGATGGCTAAATGTGAGTTCCCCTGTGGTTCATGGACTTTGGAGGCAATTTCAAACCACAGATTCGGCATCTAGGAGATTCAGCCAAGGACGGACGACTGCTACGACGAGCGCCGATGACCGATATTTGACATTATGTGCACGCAGGAATAGAACCGCTACTCCGACTTTTCTTAGGTCCTCCCTTGCTGCAGCCACCGGAAAGTTGGTGTAAGCGTCAAATGTTCGTAGAAGGCTTCACGAAGGTGGTCTGTATGCGAGGCGACCATTCATATGCGTGCGGCTCACGTCACGCCATAGGAGGGACCGTTTGCAGTGGCCACGACAACATGTCCGCTGGACGCCTGATCAATGGAGGGCTCTTCTCTTTATGAATGAGTCCACGTTTAGTCTAGAAAGCGATAGTAAGCGTTATTTGGTATGGAGAGAACCTGGAACCGGTTATCATCCTTCAAACATCCGTGAAAGAAATGCATACGGAAGAGGCAGCGTCTGTGTCTGGGGTGGCATCTCTTTGGGCAGACGCAGAGAACTCCATGTTTTTCCAAGGGGAACCGTGAGTGCTCAGGTTTATAGAGATGACATCCTTGATGCTTATGTGCGCCCATATGCCGGAGCAATGGCTGATGCTTTCCTGTTACAGGAACACAAAGCAAGACCACATAGACACCCCGAATGTGTGCAACTGTTACAACAAGAAGGCATGCTGGAAGAAAGGAGAAAATACCTCATAACGTTCCCAGGTCGTTAGCAGGGAGACCGCCGTAATCTGAATGCAGTGTAACCTAAACTGTGGAATAATGTTGTGAATACCACAAATAAAATTTAATAATACCACGGAAGGTTTTAATTGGTAACTACCGGAAGCCTTATGATATGCCGCCTAGATTTCAATAGAAAAACAAAATCCAGATATAAATTTCTTACATTTTTTATATTAATTTTGTGCTTAATAATTGCGCTTTCATTATGAGTAATTCCGTTAATGAATAGGATTAACTTAACTAAGTCAATACACAAGTGCTAAGAATAATTTAAAAAGAGAACACAGATGATTAAATTGTGCTCAAATTTGTAGACCCTTGAAATGAAATTGTTTGACCAGCGGCACATTCAGAAATGATTTACTCGTTCTGGATAAGCAGCGTCATTCGATTAATGAATGCAGTGAAAGGTCTCTCGAGAGCCACAAAAAAGAATTGAACCTCCTTTCAAATGTACGTCCCTGAAAAAATTGGCTCTCGTGAATAAAAAAGTCAGAATATGACTACAGAAAAGAAGCGGCTGTATTCAGCATGAGAAAGTCGTGGCTCGGAATAAATAAATAACTGATTAGGTCAAATAGAGAGAACGCTCATTTAGTGCATTGTATCAGTTACTCCCGCTAAAACTCATTTAGCCGATGGTTACAGCGAACGCCTAATGATGTCTTCATTTTTTTTTCCTTTTTTGCGCTTCGTTGCAGAAAATAAGAGGTACTCAGGACGACAGCATTCAAAAGAAGACTGCTGTGCAAAATATAAGTGAAGTACAAACTTAGATATGCATATTTGAGTTTCAAAAATTTAACATATTTTTACGTGCGCACGGGTTCGTAAACAGATTGAATGCTGATGAAAAGCTAATAAAATTTATTCTTATCAAAAGAAATAAAACAAAATGCCGACATTTTTCCTCACAGATATTCGTACATTATCACAATATTACACAGTAGTTATATTTTAAACTAATAAAACGTTACATAGAACACAATTCAAAGCGCAGAGAAAGCTAATCCGATCTCATCGCGAATTCGCTGCACTCAACCACAACAAATAAGTAAACAACTAAACTGAGATGTTTATCTCCGGCTTTTATTAGCTTTTGATCGTGCACGAGCACACTATAGCAATTTTTATTTTCACGATGTTTCTGAAAAACAAAAGAGTAGAATTACAGTTACAGCTAACACGCAATTGCTTTTATTCAAATTAAATATCAATTAAGGAGATAAACTTTTATTAAATGCGCGTGCTGCTGTATTTTTAATTTTTTGACGTAGCTTTCTTTTAAAACTCGTCACGCCCTGCACTGCACGGGGAAATAAAACAATTTTAATTACAATTCTATTAAAAATAACAAACTAAATACAGAAACCGTAACAATATTATCGCGACATTAGGATTTTGGATCCTGAGAGACGTGAAAAATGAGCAGTGCTTTCGCCGTGACTCGAATCCCGGACCTCTCGAATACGCACCGATTATGCTGATTATCACACCATGAAAGTGCGTATTCGAGAGGTCCGTAATTCGAGTCCCAAGGAGGGCATCGTTCATTTTCCATCTCTCCTGCTTTAAAGAAAATACCTAAGGACCCTACACTGGCGCCCGAACTAAAAAATGTGGTTGATGATGATTCTCCACCACCATGATTTGGCGATTGGGTCCATTAGTCCCCAGTCGCCCTTTAAAAGGGGAAGTATATAAGGTATTTCTTCCCTCTTCTTAGCCTGCCTTCATAGTGTAACGGTCAGCGCAGTCGGCGTGTATTCCAAAGGTCGGAGGTTCGAGTCCCATCGAGGACATTGCGCATTTTTCACGTCTTTCAGCATCCAATATCCTATTTTCTTTACAACACGTGTTAATTTACAAAAAGACCAATCGCTGATGATGATACCGTTCCATTCTAAGAGAAACCTGCAAAGGAACTCATGTTTACAAAGGCTGTTCGCACATTTTTAGACGATTTTTGGTAAACGGTAATAAAACATCGTTTACCGCAAAAGAAGTAATTGCAATTGTACTATGTTTTTAAAAGTCAAAATGATCGTCTGTGGCTGGAAAGTTTTGTTTTTATTCAAAATGGCGAATTTAACAAAGCCGTGGTTCGAAGGCTACATTTACGCTCTTTCCGAAGAGAAATATGCATACTCCATTATCCAAAAACGATGTGAGAGTCATGGTTTTGTGATATCTAAACCGTCGATAGGTAATATCATCAGCAAGAAAGGAAAAAAACGTCAAATTGGAGCCTCGAGTGGGACAAAAACTCCAAACAAGTATCCGAGGAAAAAACGGACATCTTCGACTCTTGCAAAGGTACGTTGTTTAACGTTAAAAGAAAATCCCCCTAATCAAAGGACAGTTGCAAAATCATTGAAATGCTCGGCGTCCACTGTGAACAAAATGATAAACGTTGATTTAAATTTTAAGAAAGCGAAAAAAAGCAATGTGCATCATCTTCTTTCAAAGCATATCGCTCAACGCAGGACACGCTGCAGAATTGTACATGAGAAACACTTATCCAAAGGAAAATGGAAAACAATTTTCACAATAGATGAAGCATGGGTGTATTTAAATGACTGTAACAAAAAAAAGCCATTTATTATCATAAAAGGGGAGAAACAAATTTAAGTACATGGTTCAAAGCATCGAAAGAACGTTTTTCTAAGGGATTCATGATTGTTGCTGGTTTTTTTTATAATGGCGAGTTAAAAATAAAGAGAGTGCAAAAAAATTGTCAAGATTAACTCCAAATACTATCAGGAACATATTTTATCGCCAATTGTTCTGAATGAAATACCATCGCTTTACCCACAGTGCCATCCATCTGTGAGACTCCATCCGGACAAAGCTAGCAGTTACACATCAAAATTCACTGTCAATTTCCTAAAAGAAATGGAACAAAAACCTGGTATCAAGGCCATACCCTTCACTAATATCCCTACTAAATCTCCCGATGTGTCACCTATGGATTTTTGTGCTTTCGGACTTTTAAAAACTGCATTATCCAAACGTTGTCCCAAAAGCCTAGCAGGACTCTGGAAAGCTGTTCGTTAGGAATGGGATAGAATACCTCTTCTGACATTTCAAAAGACATTATTATTCTGGAAATTGCGGTGCCGAAAGATAGCTCAGGATAAGGGATGTCAAATAGAACATTTAAAACACAAGAATTTTATGTAATTTAGTTTGTGAATACAATATACTTCGTCTAAACAATGTGCGAACAGCCTCTGTATGATATTTACTTTTTACAAAACGTGTAGTTTACTGAAGGAAACAAAGCAGACTTGAACTATCTACTAAAATCAAATGAGTGTTACGCAGACAGCTTATTCTTAAGCTTACGAAGCATTGGTCAATAAGTATAGAATGGTATTGGTTCATAGCTACAGTGGCGTTGTTACGTCGAAATGTGCAAGAGGTTATAAACTAAATACTAAAATATATGTAAATTCTGAAAAGCGATCTTTTTTGTACTTATCAACCAACTGTAGTTTGTATGCCATTTTTATTATGATCTATCAAGATATTACATTAATTGTAATTTTTGTAATTACCGTGTTTTTCTCTATATAATAAGTCTTTTATGCTGCCAGAGATAAAGTAAGATTTATTAGCCCAAAAGGCGTAACCCCAGTGGGCTATTAGTTTCGAAAAGGGATTTACCGGCGTATCACTTTAAATCTTTGAATCACTTTTTAAATTATTGCCACTAAGTACTATCGCCTTCATATATATTTAAAGAAATTCAATAATGAAATATCTGCACGAATGTATGTATTGTTGCGTTATACGGGTTCGTGGATTTGAGAGTATCCGATGAAAACACGATGCAGAACAGCAAAAAGCACAATTTATTTACAAGAATCACTATTTACAGCACAGTTCCAAAATTACCTTCAAAAGCGTCGAAAATCTACAATAAATACGCTGAAACAATCAGCAACACTGCTTCAGGCTGTAACTGTAAAGGTAGCTTCACGGCAACACTAAACTATATTATAAACACCGTGGAACATTCACCAATACACTGTTAAGCTATACTGTAAAGGTAGCTTCACGGCAAAGCACTCTCTCGATCGCTTTCCGTTCACAAAACTCTCGCGTAGCTTAGCACTCACAGTAAGCAGCTATTCTCACAATTCTCACAATGCCGGCTCTCAGAAACGCAAGGGTTTATATAGCTTTTCCTTAGGTTCCACAGGTTTCGAGAAATATCTCGACAGGAAGTTATTTTAGAAGCTTCCCGATTGGACCATGGGATATCGCCCATTTGGTCGCCAAATGGGCTATGAAGTCTCCAATCTGGCAACCCTACCATACACTATTTTATTGCAACCCTAGTGCTATGCCGGAAAGCTTACATACAGGCGCAACCGCCGAATTTTTCGCAACAGTATGTTTCTCGCACTGTGAAAAACCTACGGTACCCAGGGCCGTCAAATTTTGAATAATGTAGTCCTCCATCCGAGCCTGTGTACCTGGAAGACCGAATTTTAAATTTCGAATTTTGTATTTCATATTTTGTAAAACGTTAATGAATTTTTAACAAACTTAGCGATTTGAAAGCCACCAGTGGCAATACTGTACGGGGACAAAAAACCTCAGCGCAAGAGACTGTCTATCAGAAATCCTAGATATGCTGTTTTTAAATGTTTTTTGATTTCATTATTAAACTGAATTTTTAGTGGCATGAATGCGAAGAACATGATATTGAATTAATTCATTTAACACACAAAATATTGGTAATAAAAAGACAAAACAATGTTTTGCAAACCATGTGACTATGCAAATTGTACAGTGATATGATAAACTCAGAAATGTGTGAAAAAATAGAAAAATGTATGCCAACATTTAATATTTCATGGTGGAATTCTAAACACATGCTGCTTTTAAACTGCATTATTTTCTATAGACTATTAAATTTTATTTCCTTTTTAAAGTAACGAAAACGTTTTGTTTTTATGAATATCATTCCTTTTACTTTCTTCTCGCTTTTGTAGAACATGCTTGAACGATTAAGTGTTTTTTAATCGTTTCTAAAAACAGTCAATAGAGAAAAGATGTAAAAAAAGAAAAAAAAACCTGAAAGCTCTCAGATTTTAATTACTCCCAAAGGAGAGTTCTTTTTTTTAAGTTTTTTGTGTTACTTTTATTTATTAAATATCATGTTCTCCGCAATTAAAGCATAAAATTCAGTTCAAGAGCACTACCGCAAAATAATTTTAAAATGAGCAAATTTCCGATACACAATCTGGTGCGCTGGAGATAAAAATGTTTTTTTCCGTACAGTGTTGCCATCGCTCGCACTGAAATCGTTGAGTTTCTTAGACAAAAACTTGTGACTAAAGTGTTGCAAAATATGAAATCGTTAATAAAACAAATTCCACATTCCAAATTTGTGCTTCTAGATACTCATATTCGGAAGAGGCTTACGTTATTCAAAATTGGATGGCTCTAGGTACCGTTGCTTTATCACAATGCGAGAAACATATATACATTTATGCGTGAAATATAACACAGGGCCATAATATTTGGTGGCAACAATTTGAAAAATGATACGGACATTTACAGTGAATCGACGCAAAATGCCAAAACGAAATAATTAGCCCTTCTAAGCTAACGCTATTTTGGGCTAACGATATTTCAAATGTTTGGAATGTATTTGAAATATATACAGTAGCTGAAGTACAAATGTAAAAAAAAAATTGCTGTTTATCCATTTAAAATAAAAAAGCCTTTTTCTAAAACAAAATACACTGCTGGCCACCCAAATTGCAACACCAAGCAAGACAAGAGATATCACAACAAAATTTATTTAGTAGATAACATGTTGACCAAGTATTAAATAATTAAATTTATAGACTTCTGTGAAGTGTGGTTCCTTCTAGAATCTGTAACCAGAATAGCCGCCATTGTTTGGGATCACCGCTGCCACACGCCTCGGCATTGACTCAAAGAGACCTTGGATGTGTTCTTGGGGTACAGCAGACCAAGCAGCTTCCTCACATTCCCAAAGTTGATTTGGCGTGGCAGCTTAGGATGTAATCTGGGTCAATCGTCCAGCAACCATGAACTCCATTTTTTTATCGGCGAAAGATCCGGAGAGCAAGCCGGTCAGCGAAGCAATTCAATCTGGCGATTGACGACGAATCCTTGGACAATGCGTGTCACGTGTGGTCGCGCATTATCCTGTTGAAATATGGCTGTGGGCAAGCTCTGAAGGTAAGGAAGGACAACTGGCTCCAACACCTCGGACATGTAACGCTGGCTGTTTAAAGTTCCGGCAATGCGTACTAGAGCAGTGCGAGAGTGATATCCAATACCGCCCCATACCATAATACCCTCTGTGCAAGACCAGTGTGGCGGTGCATAACGCAGCTGTTCGGCATCCTCTCTCCGCGGTGTCTCCAGACTCGAATCCGACTTTCGTGGTGTTGCAGACAGAAGCCAGACTCGTCAGTAAAGACAATTTCATTCCATTCTCCATCCACATCCTTCTTTCATCGCACCATTGGCGGCGGAGACGTCTGTGGTTCTGCGTCAAGAGTAGACGAAGCAATGGACGCCTTGCGGACAGACCACTCTGCTGCAAACGGCGTCGAATGGTACTCGTAGACACTGAATAACGTGTTACAGACTGAACGTGCTGTGCTATGGTTCGGGATGTGACTGAGCGATCCGTCATTACCATCCGCACAATGTTCCTGTCATCACGTGAAGTGATGCACTGAGGTGGATGCGATCGAACACGTCGGTCCGTCGTACCCTCCTGCACCCATGGTCACATATCCGCGTTACAGTTGTTTCGTTTCGTCCAACACGACTGCCGATTTCCCTGAATGATTATCCACACTCTCGGTAGGTCACTATCCTTCCTCTGCCGAACTCGGATACTTGATCAAACGCTGATCGCTGTTTACTACGAGTCATAACTGATGGTTTTTTTTTTTTTTTTTTTTTTTTTTAAAAAAACCACAAGAAAAACACACTTGCCGAACTCGAAATAGTCGAAAACTCCAAGCCTTAAATAGCGCTTTGATGTGTCGCCACAGGCGCGCGTGATGTGCGTCTGCGCTGAAATTCTAATCATTTGCATATCTCACCTCCGCTAATGCGTGTTGTAAATTTCATGTTATTTGCATGCTTCCTTCAGGGTGTTGCATTAACGGTAGCCAGCAGTGTAACATTTTGATAGAATATAGTTTGCGCAAATAATCTGTCTTCGAAGCTTTAATTTGGAAAAATAATGTTCAGTAAGTCATGCAGATAACAGGTAAAACCAAATGATCAAAATCGTCGTATTTTATACATTGAAGATAAACTGGAAAAGCTAACTTTAACAATGAGGAATAATTCATCAACATGTTTATTAATTTTAGCATAATTCACGAGACTATAAAATTTACTGCAAAATTTTTCCTTACTGACACTTTTGTGCTTTAGATGCCTTTTGACTTTACAGTTCTTAATATTTCTTGAATAATAACATATATTTAATATTCTTTTGTGAATATTCTTACACAGTTTTATTTCGTAGTGTAACCTTATGCCTTCACGTCTGGTATCTGTCAGTATTTCTAACAATTATAGGGTATGGTTGTAATGAATGTGACCCTAGTCAGACAATGTAAAGTTGTTCTGTTTGACGTAATTCTCTGAAAGTTGCTGCGCACGCTATAAGGATCACGGGGAAGGAAATATGCAGCAAAAAATTATATCTCAAAGTTCGATCACTAGATAAAAATGCTGAGCATAAAGAACAAAAAACATAACACAAATTTTTAATATAAAAATTCATTTAATCACAGCATTCGTTCCCTGTGTCTTTTATTTCCCTCAAACAAATGTTCAAAGATCGTTATAGCTCCTTCAACAGTAACGCAAATCGTTTCTAGAGGAATTCCATCAACATGGTGTATTACACTTGCTGACAGTTCAGGCACAGTCCACATGCTTCCTCCATACAGAAATTCTTTCAAGAAACACTACAAGCAAAATTCGCATGAATTTTTGCGCCTGGAGAAGAAGACCACCAGATATTCAGAAAAAGTTTCAAAACTAACTTATCATTTCCAAAACAAACATAAGGAAACCTTTTGGCGGTCAGTATGGAACCATCTTGAAAGAAAACATTCTCATTTTAATACGAAACGGGAGACTTGCTGTTGCAGAAAAGCTCGCAATAACGGTAATCTTCAGGTACACTCCGCAAAATATAAGTAAATAAATAAATAAATAAAAATGAAAAACTAAAAGCTTTCAGACTTTACATTACACCCAAAGGGGACTTTTTTTTAACGTTTGGTGTCTTACCTTTATTTATTAAATATCGCGTTATTCGAACCTAAACCACAGAATTCAGTTCAAGAGCAATATCGCAAAATAATTTTTAAATTGAATATATCTTTAGAATTTCCGATACGCATACTCACGCGCTGGAGATAAAAAGTTTTTTTCTGTACAGCGCTGCCATGGCTCGCTTTGAAAAACTTGAGTTTGTTAATCAAAAATTCGTTAAAGTTTTAGAAGATATAAAATCGGTAATAGAACAAATTTCAAATTTGTGTTTCCAGATGTCTATATTCGCAGTAGGATTACGTCATTCAAAATTCGATGGCTGTAGGTACCGCTGTTTTTTCACAATGCGAGAAACATTCGTACATTTATGCTCATTTTTCATCATTTAATTTCTTTAAATATAATACAGGGCTTCAATCTTCGGCGGCAACAGTTTGAAAAGTGAACCGACATTTAATGGTTCCGACGCAAAATGCCGAAACGAAAACAATAGTTCTTCAGGGACAAATCCCCTTTGGACTAAAAAAAAGACAATTCTGTATCTCCCATTCTACTCGGCCGATTGACGAAAGTCAACTTGCGTTTTTCATGTCTCGAAAGCGCGACTTAGGATATGTATTAGATTTATATATATCATTGTTCTAATATAGGAATTTTGTCAGGAAATTGGAGCTTTTCTGGTATGACATGCAACATTTTTTTCCATATTTGGATTCTACGACTAAAGTAATGCAAACTGCGAAGTTTTGTAAAAATCGCGCGAGTGGATTTTATAAAACTAGCTATCAAATGTTTAGGTCCTCACTGTTAATTGAATATGGTTTTCCCCCCGTGTAATGTAGATACCAGCCATTTCGCTCATAAATTACTCCACGAAAGCATGACATTATTTAAGCACGATTGTTCTAGGAGGCTTTGAGATAAATCAAATTAACCCAAACAATCTAAGCTTTGGTTATGTTGGAAGTTAGCCGCCAAGACGGTGTAGTTGTTAGGGCAACCAGACTACCATGCCGAAGGGTCCGGGTTCGAATCCCGTAGAAGACATGGATCTGAAATGGTCTGTCCCCTTAAAGAAGGTAACGGTAGCTATCCATTAGGTGCCTCTATAATTAAAATGGCTACCTTTCTGGTCTTAGGAGTGGGTACTATTGTTGTAAGCAAGTGCCCGTCATTGGAAAAAAATTTTTTGAAGTCAGCTCTGAAGGCACTGGTATATTAAATTAACCTTATAAATGTTTCTTAATCATGTATTGCGAATCTGAATATGTTACTCTGGAATTCGTCTATTTATGTACACACACAATATCCCAATGAATCTTAAAATTCCATCCAATTCACAAACATTTTCAACCATCCATATATACACTGGTTAACATAAATTAAGGAAAAATCACAAAAATATCAATAACTGCCTCAAAAATAAGCCAAACAATTTACAATTTGAATACGTTGCCAAGTAAGAGTAGCTGAGTAAAACTGCAATATGTAAATTAGTGGCGCTGCACTCGGAATACGTCATCTGCAAGGAGCATAAAAGTCCATGTTTGAGAGCAAGCCCACATATTTCATTGTGATAGTAACACCAGATATCTTAGATAGCCAATTCCTAACAATGATAGCCAATTCCTTTGCCTGCAGAACTACGATGGAGGGCCATTGGGAGACTAGAGGCAGGACAAAGTCAATCAGAAGCGGCCAGATGGCTAAATTTGAGTCTTCCTGTGGTTCATGGACTTTGGAGGCAATTTCTAACCACAGATTCGGCATCTAGGAGATTCACCCAAGGTCGACCAACTGCTACGACGAGTGCCGATGACCGATATTTGACATTACGTGCACGCAGGAAGAGAACCGCTATTCCAACGCTTCTTAGATCCTCCCTTTCTTCAGCACCCGGAAGGTTGTTGTGAGCATCAACTGTGCGTAGAAGGCTTCACGTAGGTGGTCCGTATGCGAGGCGACTAGCCATTTGCGTGCCGCTCACACCCCGCCATAGGAGGGATCGTTTGCAGTGGGCACGACAACATGTCCACTGTACGTGTGATCAATGGAGGGCTGTTCTGTTTACGGATGAATAAAGGTTTAGTCTAGAAAGCGATAGTAGGCGTTATTGGATCTGGAGAGAATCTGGAACCCGTTATCATTAGTCAAGCATCCGTGAAGAAAATGCATGCGGAAGAGGTAGTGTCTGTGTTCGGGGTGGCATCTCTTCGGGTGGACGCACAGACTTCCATGTGTTTATAAGGGGAACCGTGAAAGCTCATGTTTCTAGAAATGACATCCTTGATGCTTATGTGAGCCCATATGCCGGAGGAATAGGTGATGCTTTCCTGTTACAGGAACCCAACGCAAGACCACACAGAGCTCTCATCGTAGATCATTATCTTTAACAAGAAATAATTGTGCGCATGGAGTGGCCAGCTCGATACCTGGACTCGAATCCTATCGAGCACGTTTGGGATGGTTTAGGGAGACGACTAGCTCTCTCAGTCCGCCCCCTCAGACCCTTGCCGAGCTTGCAACTGCTTTGCAAGAGCAATGCCTCTCGCTTCCTGTGGAACTGATAGACCGCATAATTGAAAGCATCACACATCGCTGTATGTGCTGGATTGCTTCTAGAGGCGATCGTATTCCATATTAAAGGTACTTTTCCTATAGCAAACTGACACCTTCGATTTGTTCATTTTATACCATGTGTTCATTTCTATACTACCATAATTGTCTGCTAATTTCTTTTTATGTTATTTGATACCTTACTATGTTTTGTATATTGTGGGTAAGTTTCATAAAATTCGACATATAATTTTTTCAGTAATAGTGATTTTTGTGATTTTTGCTTACGTTATGATAACCGGTGTATTATGATTATTAAACATTCATAGGTGAAGAGTAATATCATAATAATAATACGTATGGATATTATAATATATTTATAGCATCTAATAGTTAATTTTTTATGTATAATGAATTATTTGATACATGTAAAGAGTTATATTTAGTTCATAATATGCAGGATGAAATAAATTCTTCACTTTAGCCTCTACATCTTCTTGTTCCGTAATTGGCAACGGCAGTAAAACTAACTCGCCAACTCACTAGCTATTTCTAAAATTCATACCAAGCTGTGAATTCTCCACTTTCATAATTGGTATCGATTTCGTCGGAGAAGACTTATCGCTAAGTGCGAGAAACATTTTATTAAAGCCGGTATGGTCAATTACCAGGATGCGCCCTGCTCGCTTTATTGATCTACGCGCGCTCCACGATCCCGCTTCGAGTCACGTGATCCGCACTCTCGACAAGGATCATACCCATTCATAGAAGATAAAAGGGATTAAGCATCCGCGAAACTTCCGCCACCAAAAGGAACTAAAAATATTCCATTCATTCTACATACATTGTCGGAAAATATTCATTCCATCGCTTGTAATGGCGACGAAAGGAATTTAAGTTCCGAACAAGAGGTAGCACCAATTAGATGGCAATTACGCCAGCGGATGAAAAGACGTGCAACTGACTCACGCGCTTTGATCGTTCATTTTTTAACCTACTTCATCTCCAAAATTCTTTGGTAACTTGGTTATCTGAATTTGCAAATAACTGGATTGCTGAAGAATTTTTGGTAATAAATATTTGACGCATTTGCTGGTTATAACAGTTGCTCATACGAAAATGAATACTCACTGTACATGCACAGGGTATAATTATAACATAATATAATATTACGGACAAAGTTAAAACTTTCTGAAACTATAATACAGGTCAAGGCGTCAAATTGAAAATCATATTTCTGGATAAAGCACACAATGCAAGGTGACAGAAACGTCCTTAGAACTACGCGAAATATATGAATTTTCTTATAGATAAATGTAATAAAATGTATTATTACTCAAAAATATCAAAGTATTTTCATAAGTTCATATAACTTTTAATTTTCCATTATATTTAACAATCCGCAGAAGATTGCAGTGGCCTTTCAACGTGTCTAAGACGTCGTCTATAGGTACTAGATCTGAAGACCTGGAAGGCCATAAAAGAGTATCAAATTCACGAAGATGCAGATGAAAAATGTCTTGCAGTTTGAGGACAGGTGTTACTATATAAGGTATTTCTCCCGCTTTCTTAGCACGCTTTCGTAGTGTAATGGTAGCACACTCGGCGCGTATTCGAGAGATCCGTGTTTCGAATCCCGGCGAGGGCATTGCACATTTTTCACATCTCCTGCTTCAAAATAACTTAATGTCTCTATAACTGTCTATTACTTAAGCAGCGTTAGTAGTACAAATGTTTCCAAAATATCATCCGCTTTTATGCCAGCTGTAATACTGCTTTGTATAATACCGAGACTAAATCAGATTTTCCATGTGAATTTACGGAACGTGGAATGGCAACGTGGCGTTCAACAGCCGATATGAAACCAGAAGACTAGCAACTGATGGTGTCCGCCGATAACATCGCGTAGAAAACAATGCAAGGCGAAAACGTCGTGATACAAAGCATCGTGGGAGAAAATAAAGCAAAGAGAAAACATCGCAGTTCTAAAACATCGTGGTACAAATCATCGTGGGAGAAAATAAAGCAAAGAGAAAACATCGCAGTTCTCAAACATCGTGGTACAAAACATCGTGGGAGAAAATAAAGCAAAGAGAAAACATCGCAGTTCTAAAACATCGTGGTACAAATCATCATGGGAGAAAATAAAGCAAAGAGAAAACATCGCAGTTCTAAAACATCGTGATACAAAGCATCGTAGGAGAAAATAAAGCAAAGAGAAAACATCGCAGTTCTAAAACATCGTGGTACAAATCATCATGGGAGAAAATAAAGCAAAGAGAAAACATCGCAGTTCTAAAACATCGTGGTACAAATCATCGTGGGAGAAAATAAAGCAAAGAGAAAACATCGCAGTTCTAAAACATCGTGGTGCGAAATATCGTCGTCGAAAATTAGCGGTTCAAAAAGTTCGCAGTTTAAAAACATCGCCGTCGGAAATATCGTGGTGAAAAATAAAGTACCTACAAATCATCGCATGACGATAACATCGCAGGCATGCGTTTTTCAGGCTTTAATAAGTAAATGGATATTCTCATAATGATTTATTTATGTTTTTTCCTAATTTTTTCTTCAAGTTAGTTATAGAGACTTGGCAATAGATTTTGTGTATCCGTTATTGAATATGATGGATCAGAAATTTTTGAAAAGTATTTTTTCAATTTTTGCGGAAAAATGTCACTTTTTGATAAACTTATCACAAGTTTAAACTTCTTAATAACTTCATATCCAAAAATGCATAAACAGGTTTACTGTAACATATAACAACATAGTTCTTTCCAAATGTCATTTATTTTTAACTAAAAATGAGATTCATGAAGCGTTTTCAAGACATACAAACTGCGAAACTCTTTGTTTTGAGAAAACCGAATTAATTTTTTTTTCAAACTTACCTTTAATGCACGGTCATGAGAAACGGCAAATTAACTTTAAATATGAATTTGTAAACATTAGCATTTTCATATCATTTAACTATTTTTAATCTCATAATATTAAATATGACAAAAATAAATATCGCAAATTGGCATGCGATTCGAAGTTATAGGTAGAAACAGTTTATGCATTATATCCAATGAAACTTTTAAAATTCACCCGCACCATGTGTTTTACCTTCATTTGTTACCTTTACATTATTATTTAATGCTTTACAATATTTTTTTACTATTTCTGTTTTTTTCCAAGCAGCTAAACCTTTCTTTCTGTTTAGGTTCAAACGACGTGGTTCACGCTTTTTTGCAACGAGTAGGAAAAATAAGCTTATTTCCTCCTGTTCTACCGGTATGGCATTTACATAACCAAAGTTAAACTCATAGTTGTCAATACTGACAGTTCTAGCCTTCTTTTGAGCAAATATATAAATTATAACATCAGTCCTTAACTCTTGAAATACATTTTTTTTTACATTTTCTCCAAAATCTAAAGGGAAAAAGTTTAAGTTGTTTATTCATTTTAAATGCTTGTAACTTCTTTAAAAATTAGAATATTTGAACTCTGTTTTTCTGCATACGGTGTAGTTACGTATATTGAATATTACGATAGTAAAAAAAGAACAAAGTCAATATTTTGGACGGAGGGTGACTAAAGATGACCTTCTCTCATAAGAAATAGCGCTCCACACCATCACATCAGGAGTTATGGCTGTGTGCCTTTGTAAAAGAAAGGCTGATTGAGACCCTGTCCTCTCCAAACACAAACACAGTTCTGTCACATCTGCTTCAAGAGTGAAGCGGGATTCATCACTGAGCACTATACGATGCCAGTCTGATGGCATCCATGATGATTGGCTGCGAAATCCCTCCAGATGACTCCGCCGATGTCCTGGGATCAAAGGCAAACGTCTTAACTCCTTGAAATCCAATCCCTTCGCTAACTTGTATCCTTAAAATACCGAACCGCCTGAAATACTTTTCCAAATTCAGAGCAGTTTCCATCCCTCTCCGTCCATTATCGCAGAAATAGGTGTGAAAGTTTCGAATGACATCCTTTATGCTCTCTAACAAAGATTCTATTAGCCTTTGACCCCATTGTTTATAAGCCTATTCTGAAGGTCTTAAACTGACATCAGAGAATCAACAATGAAACACCACGTGCATCCTAAAGATAACAAACCACAATTAAACCACTTAGGACAAGCTGTCTGCAGTAAACTGATACAATGCATTTGGGGAAACTGCACCTGCTATTGCATACCTTAGATGAGGGGAAAATACAAGATCGAAATCTCGGCCGTTTTGGGGCGGTTGTGGTCGTCTCAGTCAAGGGCCATGTGGGGTTTTCGGTCGTCAAAGAATTCGGTCTCTGTGAGCGTAACCCCGCCTCAGACTTGCGTCGTGAGATGATGAACGGTAGCACGGGAGGTATAGACATGGCTGTAATGCGTTGAATACTCGACCGTTGGGGCGATTCGGGCATGGCGAACAATCATTCTAGCTTGCCTCGCAGTTGTGCTCCTTAGCCTTCCAGAGACTTCATTTCGTCGGCAATTTTCTTGCAGCAACCATTGCTGCCAACGTTTTTGCACATCCGTATCTGTACGCTGCAGGTGGCGGCCTATTCCTCTGTATGACCACCCAGCTTCACTCAACCCCACAATGCGACCACGTTCGAAGTCGTTTAGTTGTCTGTAAGGTCTTCGATATCGTCGTAATGGCATCTTTAGTTGCTTCTTTACGGAATTAGAATGGCAGCAACAAAAAAAAGATAAATTTTCCGCCTCTGTTACTGGTTTTATACTTTGAGAATTGCGTACTAGAAATGTTCACTATGATCGCAATTCCTGTTCATTTGCCTTGGAACTTTGATCGTTTGCATGTTTGATCAAGATGTTTTTGCATACGAAATTTCGTCACAATCGCAAAAGTCCTTTTTGGCACTTCGATTTTTTGCAAAAGAGTATGTACATATATCTAAGGTATCCGAAAGAACAAATACTCAGACCTTCTTCTTTATATATATATATATATATAGATAGATAGATAGACAGATTATTTAGTTTCATTTATTATATCAGTCATTTGTTGAATAAATTTTAAATATATCGCTCAGATCTACTGCTGCGGACAAGCAACACTGGGAATTAGAGCTAGCTCGCTAATACGTCTTCCTCTTACGCATTACAACATTATTATGTCTTGGTATTAAGCATTCCAATACAATTGAATCTTCCTAATTTGAGTGCAAATTACTGTTCGGTATATTTAGCTATGATGTGTATCATAATTTGCCGTTATGACGCAGCTTATTAACGTAATGCAATAGTTCCCAAGCTCCCCATCGTTGTCTTTCATCGCTACACCAGACCGAAAGCTTCATCAGATATTTACTTTTAACGTATTGCTGTATTTCTTGTACGGCCTTCATGATAATATCGATTACCATTTGCAACCTACAATGAGACTAGTGTCTATAACTTCCCGATAGAGCACTTTTGTTCTGCATAAAATGCGTAATACAGTCAGTCTTATTTGATATTTTTTTAAACAAAGGAACTCTAAAAGTATTGTTACGTGCGCACGGGTTCGGAATGGATTCAATGCACAAGTGTGATAATTGGTTATTAAAATTTATTTATACCAAAAGAAATAACTCACAACTCTGGAATTTTCCACAGAAATATTCGTAAAAAAGTACATAGTATAATTAGTAGTTACACTTCAAACTATCAAAACGTTAAACACAACGCAAAGCCCCTCTAAAGAGAAGGCTAACTCGAATATCTCAGTTCACGCGGAACTAAACTTTTTCTCAACAACAATAACTAAGCAACTGGAGATAGTAGATGCTCTCTCTTCGGCCTTATATACTTTTCCAACGGCCACGAGATATTTCTCGCACTTTTTGCTTCTGGAAATTACTGATAAGCAATAAGAGAGTGGGATTACGATTACAGCTAACACAGCGGTCAATTACATTTATTCAGTTTCAAAGCATATTACGATGATACAGGAACTGGACCAAAATCTCGGCAAATGTGGCGACCTTTGGCAAGTTTTCACCAGATTTGGAGATAAAGTAAGTCGCCAAAACCGTTGTCAGCTTGGAGATATCTCGCCAGTTTACCCATTTACTCAATGTTAATGCACTTGCCCTTGTATTTTTACTTTTCTGGCATAGCTTTCTCTTAAAATTTGTCTCGCGCAACATTACACAGAAACACACAACAATTTTATTTATAATTCTACCATTGTTAAAAAACTAAAATAAACTCAGTGGCGTAACAGCCCTAATGGGCCATGGTCTGCAATGCCCTTTTCTGCTTTCTTGACCTTTTTGGGCCCCGGAGTGTAACAGCATATGCCCTGGACAAGTGGTCAGCTTGTCGCAGGATCCCCTGTGTTTAGTCCCCAAGCGAACTTGGTATCCATTTTACCGACCCACTTAAGGGATGAAAGGCTGAGTCAACCTTGCCCAGCCCGAGGATCGAACCCCGGACCTGTGGTGCAGCTGCCCGAAGCGCTAGCCACTGTTAATATTACCTATCTATGTACAAAATTCGTAACAGTATCTTCGTCAATTGCGTATCGACACTATCACAGTTGTTTACCTCAGGTGAATCCGTATATCTTTCTATCTTTCATTTTTGGGCTATTAAAACACCTTTATGGCTCACACACATATTTATCTATACACGTTTATCTACATAAATAATCTATACATATCCATGTATAAGTACACTGCGCAAAAAAAATGGGATAGTTCTATATCTCTGGGTCGATTGACGAAATTCAAATTGCGTTTTTCATGTCTCGAAAGCGCGACTTAGCATGTATATTAGATTTATATATAGCATTATTCTAACATGGGTATTTTAACTCAAAATGGGTTTTTTTCAGAAATAACATACCAATTTTTTTCCATATTTCTATTCCATGACTCAAATTATGCCTAAATATTACATTTTGTAAAATTTTGTGCGGAATTTACGGAGAAATTCAAAAATTTAATCTGGAAAATTTTTTTCAGTTTGCGCCAAGCATGATTCACTTGGCGAAATTCTTAACACGTATCAACCTGTATTCCGATCCCTTCCATTCTAATGGAGCGGAAAAAAAGTCGCATCGTTCCTACTTTTTTACATTGTGCCATGAGCGGTAAAAAAGTGACATCGTTCTTCTTTCAGATAAGTTCAACAAAGTTCGTAAGATGTTATCATCGCTTTCAACAAATATGCCAAATTTCAAAACGCACCAATGTTAAATTCACGTATATCTTCGAAAATTTTGAATAAAAAGGTCTAATTTTTTATATGTATACTTAAAAATACATCTACTTTAAATTGATTGTAAAACTTTTATAGGTAATAACTCAAATTTTTTTTCAAAAAATTTATAAAAATTATTTAAAAATACAAATTTTAAAAATAAATCATAAAAAATGGGTGAATTTTGTTTAGAGTGAACCTAAATTTCGAACTGTGAAAGAAGGAATCAAGTAAGTGTAATAAAAAAGAGATATTAATAAATACATACCAAATTGAGTTAACATTGAGGAACTAAAATTTTGAGAGCTCATTTTTTAAAAACTACTCTTGCGATTTTACCAAACTTGGCAGTTTGGCATCATTTGAGTCGTAGAATCGAAACATGGAAAAAAATTGGCATGTCATTTCAGAAAGTCGAATTTTGTGTCAAAATACGTAATGTTTATATTAGAACAATGCTATATATAAATCTAATACATATCCTAAGTCGCGCTTTCGAGATATGGAAAACGCAATTTGAATTTCGTCAGTCGAACCAGTAGAACGGGAGATGCAGAATTGTGGCCTTTTTTTTTCTTTCTTCGCATTGTACATATTTATCTTGCGTTCTGAATCTTTCATCCTAATTTGAGCTTTGAATTCTGGTTTTTACTCCTGTTTTACTTTAACGGGCTTTTTTTGGGGGGAGCGGGGGTGTAAGAATTTATTTTAATCGATGAACGTATTTAGATTTGTTTTCAGTTTTACTTGTGAAGCTTAGGAAGCCACTAATATCCGTACCGGCACTTCCTTAGAAGCCGTATTCCGAACTCATGCTAAACGAATCAAGCAAACTATTATGGTATTTCAAAATTATTTGTTGTTATTGATGTTGACTAATGTTCACTTATCTGACTTATATCAGCCCAAGTCCACGAAATACCACGTGGTAAGGACCTCAAGATACGCCTGTCGTTCGCAACAGCCTTGATCACCTTACAGGTGACAGCGCGATTTAGCTTAATCCCGCCCTTAATTTTGATGAAAAGTACCCTTGGGGCACAGCAGCGAGGGTTTCCTTCCACTCTTCACCTACCATCAACCCCTCGAGAACTTTCGGCTCGCCGCATATTTGAGGTGTCTCCATGCCGCAAGGACACTATACATTTACCAACATCCATGCCTTCTCCGGGATTCGAACCCGGGCTCTTAGGCACGGCAGTCAGCGATTCCAAAATTATAACTGTTTATTATTTATTTACGTGTTTTACTATGTAAGAAATTCGTTGTAAAATGTTAAAATAATTAATTCAGTGTGAAAGCAAAATGGTTTTTTCCTGTACCATTCCTGACAGACGTGCCTGAAAATATATACGAAATACTTAATAAACTCATTGGAATTCATCAATATATCTTGATATTTTTTAATTGTTTTACATACTTACAAATTATTAAAAAAATATTTGAATATTTATCTGTAAAGTAAAGAACAATAAAAAGGTAACAAGGTTTGTTTATTTGATTATGGCATAGCAATAGAGGGCAATCTGCGTAAGGAAAGGGATGCCTTCGTGACGGACTTTCTAAGGGAAACTGACTCGTGTACATGTTCCACAAAGGAAAATCACGAAAGCACCCATACAGCCTGCAGGGTCAGCGGGTTTTGAGCTCCAGACCGGATTACCAGTGTTCAGAGAATTCGCTGCTCTACCGCTGGTAAACCAAAAGGTATCTTCAGACAAACAACAAAATTCTTAAAAATGAAACTCAATAAGTATATTTATTGTATTTTAACTCACGAAAATCACTCTTGACGCAAATTTTCTCTGCGTTTGTATTTTATGTACAATATCCTCAGATGAAGACAATTTTATTTGAGTGAAAAATTATTATTCCTTATAACACAAAAACTTCTCTTATGTCAGTCGAAAAAATAAAAGTTTGCCGTGGTAGTTTTAAAAATTTTCATATTTTTCTTAGATCTGTATATATTAATTCTGTACCACAAACGTTCTATCTGCGCAAAGCATAGAGCACCTCTGGGACAGTCTATCCCTAAATTCTTTTAATATAATTAGTAATAATTAATAAAACGATTTTCTTTTGTCTGAAACACGTAAATTTAATTTAAAGCTCAGGGCAAAAAATAAATAGCTCCATATTGTAGTTTAACTTAATTTATCATTTAGATATGGTGAGCATTATGATTGGTAAATTAATTAATAATTGATTTCAAATACCATACCAATCTCCAGGAAGGTTCTTAATCATAGAATCCAATACATACACAAGACGGGAACGATTTGCTCATAAAATGGGTAACTCACGAATCTGGAAACCACTATGATATAATAATAAGGATGTTTAATCTGTCTACAATGGGAAAGACTATAGTAGTTAATTTGTTTCACTGGAACATCGTGGGAAAATATCTTTGAGGTTATTGGTATGCTATTTAATATTTTACTAAATATAATTTATGTTGAATTATGCGTTAAGCGTCTTATACTGAAGTTGCTTGCACATATCGGTTATCGGTATCACAAATACTCGCTTGATCTTGTAGAGCAGCCAGTAAAAGCCTTTGTACGGATTCACTGTGTAATTAACCAGAAAACCTTTTGGACCGATACAGTTGAATTCTGAACAAGATGGTAAAGTTTGTCAGGACTTTGTGTTCTGTGTATCCGTTTTGGAAGCATTGTAAATTCTGTAAAAGGTTCTTATCCTTACGTTCTAAGTCCTGAACTGGAACAGGGAGCGGAAGGTACGCTATGTTCTGATGCAACTGCTGGACTGGAGAATAACTGCACGTGAAGGGATTTGAAATCCTCTTTTATTCAATCACTATTAAATACAAACCTCCCAATTCGGGAGAGATACAGAACGTAACAGACCACACTTTGGTCGAACTTAACAATCAAATAAATTGGAATAAATTAAAATAGACTTAAATTAAACTTTGCTTCGCAGAGCGATTCGCGGAAGTTGGCCTCTATCAAAAAGGGTGCGTAGCAAGGTATACTAAATACTACCGCACTTTAATTTGTTTTACAAAGCAATCACGTAGTAAGCACTATGGCTTATAAATTTAAACTGCTAGCTGGTCAGGCGAAAGTTGAGCAGCGTGACCGTGATCTGAGGCAAAGCTCTCACACACCGAGAGGTTTCTACCTCTGGCTTAAATAGTGCTTGGCTGAACTTCAAAAATTAGCATAAGCTAAAAACGCGCGCTTCTTCTGACAGGAAGTTGAAGCAGAGAGGAGATAGAAAAGATTTAAATTAAAATAAACTTGGTTAGTTTAACTAAAACCTTACAAACTTCCCGCCAGAATTGCGATAGTTAAACTACTTTGGTCCAAACGGACCATGTTGAAAACTAGCAATTCTAAATAGTCGAAAATTTCACTGTTCTAAACTTAGGCCAACTCTTACAAGGCAATATATGTTTGTGTAAAATACAGACGAAATTTTCTGGAACAACAATCTTCAACATTTTTTTTTTCAAGTCTTATTCTTCAAACAGTCTTACTCCTTCCAGCAAAATCTGGAAGGAAAACAACTTTAGTATGACATAATAACAGAATAATTCTAAGTGGTACAAATCCTTATTTTTTTTTTTTTGTAATTTTGCACACACACATTATCATTCAAGCACAATTAAATTCTTCCCCCGTATGCTCTCTCACCGGTGTTGGATGTAAAGCAAACCGCCATTGCGGGTTTTTATGTGTTCGGGGGTGTTCAACTCTTCCACCTACAATCGACTAACATTAGTTAGAACTTGACATACGAGACCTGAAAAAAACGCCCTATAACCAGCTAATCCTAAGGTTCTCACTAGCTTTATGTCTAACACTTTAAGTGTATTTGGTGGAGAGCCTAATTAACACTTGCATTCTAAAATAGTCAATCTTTAACTTTTCATGCATACAAATTCGCAGTTTGCACACAACATTCACATTAATATTGCACTTAACGTGCATTGCTAGCATAATATTATTTGTTACATTTCATAACACATTAACAATTTCATAGCAATCCTGAAATGCAAATAGAGGTTAAATTTCTAAGCTTACAGAAATATAGGTTAAATTTCTAAGCTTACAGCAAGTGCTTCCTATTCCTTTCTCAAGGTACTTTCTTGAAATATCAAATTACATTGAATTAATAGTCTACAGACTAAATCGTGTTTTTCAATTTTCCGAATTTTCATTCTAGACATTTTACAAGTCTTTAGACAAAGCGTCATACAAAATCATTTAGTTAACATATTCTTTTCAGCAATTCATTGCTTTTACAGAATTAATCTATTTACAAAATTAAGTAATTTTAAATCTTTAAGAATTACAATTTCTTTTAACAAAACATTTTACTTTCCATATGAGAACTTATCGCTCACTTGGCGTAAAAGTCAACCTCGCTTGAGGTAAAATCAGTCCTGCAACTTGCAGTATACTCAAAAATTAACTAAACTTTTGAATACGAAATTGTACTTATCTTATTATGATCGTCCATCCTTTTCTTGGCCCAATCTTTAAAACTTGAGTAAGTTGTGGCCTGGTTCAGTTTCCTCGTTTTTCGTTGTTCTTTCGGAGCCTGCTCGTCTCTTTTTCTTTTGAAATTCCGTCGTTGTATCCTCGGCAATTTCCTTTGTAGAGGAGGTTGCTCCGCTGGACGTTTGGTGGACTGGGCCCTTCTCTCCTGGGCCCTTGCTCGTTGCTTGTCCTGGTTCCTGCTGTATTCGGGAAGTTGATTCTCAGGCTGCAATCGACGTTTCTTGCTTCTCAGGCACCTGTCCGATGATTCCACAGTTCTTTTGGATACATTGGGCTTCCCTTGCCCATTCTGCTTTCTTCTCTTGGTACGCTCGTTATTCCGTTCGTAGATTTGTTCACCTGCATCGTGAGACTTTCTTTTGAAACCACATTTTTGGTTCTTATTTCTTTGCTGAGGGGGAGCTTTCTTTTTCTGACTTTTCGGTGCCGTTGTAGCTGGTTCCTGCTGTATTCGCTGAAGTGTATCTTCCTGGCTAGTCGATTGCCTCGGATCCTGAAACGAATCTTTAAATACAGCCATTTTGCTGCGATTATAGAACGGTTTTATTTGGTCCACATTCGCTTTGAGCGTTTGACCATCATTTCTTTTTAATATAACCACTGCCCCCGTAATTTGTTCAATTGTGAACGGGCCTTCAAAACGCGGAAAAAATTTCCCCACCTTTTCCTCTGGGGCATTTGACAAGTTGTGTTTAATCTTCAACACTTCATCTCCCACATTGTACTTGACCTCTCTTCTTTTTAGGTCATAGTACAATTTCTGTTTTCTTTGGGCCATTTCTATATTTTCCGTCGCTTCCCGTATTAACTTTTGTATATCACTCATTTTAAATTCTTCTGCCCTTTCCTGTACAAAGAACAGTTTATCTAGGGGGGTCAAGATCTTTCTTCCTAAGAAGAGTTCAGCGGGTGTTTTTTGTGTAGTATCGTGTTTGGCGGTCCTAAGGGCAAATGCAAATTCATTTATATGGCTATCCCAGGTAGAGTGATAGTTTTTCACATAACTACGAATTATTTTCACTACATTTCTATTCACCCGTTCCGCTATGTTTGACTGCGGACGATACGGGACCATCTTTAGATGACGTATGCCCAGTTTTGCACACATTTCCTCAAACATTTTACTAACAAACTGAGGACCATTGTCTGAAATAACTTTTAGGGGCGCCCCGTATTTTAAAATATACTTATTTAGAATTGAATCTACTACAATTTTTGCAGACGCGCGTTTTAACGGAATTAACTCTAACCATTTGCTAAAATGATCCACTATAACTAAAAGATATCGGCTTTTATTAACTTTACTTCGAGGGTAAGGTCCAAGTAAATCGATGCCTATTATTTGATTTGGGAATTCTGATTTAATACTATTTAGGAACCCGGCCGGGCGGAAATTAACATAATTATTTAATTGACATGTTGGGCACGACTGGACATACGCCCTAGTAAACTTTTGCAGTTCTGGAAAGAAAACTGCCTCGCGAACTCTCTGAACAGTTTTTCTTATACCTAAATGAGCCGAAATGGCACAATCATGCAACTCTTCTAATACATTCAACCTCATGCTAGCTGGGATAACCGGTCTATATTCATGATTCTCATTAGTAGCTTTCGTATAGAATAACAGTCCGTCAATTAATTCGTAATTTTCGGCCCTATTTCTTATCGGCACAATATCCGGATGATTGAAATTCTCAGGGTCGGCCAAATAATTGTATATATTTTTGAACTCCGGATCTTTTTTGAGTTCGGCTATTACTGTTTCACGAGAATCTAATACTTTGGATGTTAACATGGCTATCTTAATTACACTTCCATTTTCATCTAAGTTAATTCTGCTTAAAGCATCTGCCACAACATTTTCTTTTCCCGGCGTATGTTTAATTATTAGGTTATATTCCTGTAATTTGAGAGCCCACCTTATTAATCTGGGTGATAAATTTTTTCCAGAATAGAGTCTAGTGACCGCCGCGTGGTCGGTATATACAGTTACTGGAGAACTTCCAAAGAACACACGAAATTTCTGTACTGATGCTAACACTGCGAGAGTTTCTCTCTCTGTTGCGGAATAGTTTCTTTGGGTTTCATTTAATGTTCGGCTGAAAAAAGCCACGGGCTGACCATTTTGGGAAAGCACTGCACCAATCGCGAAATCTGAAGCGTCCGCTGAAATCTCTAATCCCTTATCCCCTTCTGGAAATTTTAAGACGGGAGCTTGAGTCAATGCGTCTTTCAATTTTTGAAACGCCAAGTTGGCTTCTGCTGACCACGAAAACCTAGCTTTTTTTCTTTTCAACTTTAGCAGTGGCTCAGCTATTTTTGCAAAGTCTTTAATGAAAGCCCGGTAATATGAACACATCCCGAGAAACGACGATAATTTCTTCGCTGTTTTAGGAACAGGATAATTTCTAATGGCTACTATTTTTGACTGATCCGTTTCGATTCCCTTTTGGGAAATTTTAAATCCTAAATAACGTAACTCTTTTGCGGCAAATTTACATTTAGACGCATTTATCTTTAAACCAGCTTCGTTTAACAATGAAAATACTTTTCTTAAATCTTGTAAGTGTTGTTCTAGAGTACTACTCGTAATTATAATATCGTCTAAATATATGAAAGTGCTTTTACCAAGGACTGGTCTTAAGACGATGTCCATACATCTTTGGAACGTTGCCGGCGCGCCGGATAATCCGAACGGCATTCTAAGAAATGCGTACGTACCAGATTTCGTTATGAACGCGGTTTTGTGTACGTCCTCGGGTTTTACCCCAATCTGAAAATAGCCACTCGTGAGATCTAATGTAGTCATGTATTTTGTAGACGAAATATTTCGAATAATTTCTTCAATTATCGGCAACGGATATACAGGATATTTTGTAACTGAATTTAACTTGCGATAATCTATAGCAAAACGCCACCGCTTCGGGTGCGTAATCGGGTAATCATTATTTTTCTTACACAGGACAACGGGGCTAGCATAACTGCTAGAAATTGGCGTGATGATTTTATTCTTTAACATCTCTTTAATATGATGTTCAATTATTTCCTCTTTTGTCCTATCATATCTATATGGCTTTTGCCTAACTGGCTGAGCGTCCCCCGTGTCAATGTCGTGGTTCACCACCTGCGTAAAGCCTGGTACATCACTAAATAAATTCGCAAAGTGACTTACCAGACCTTGGATTTTCTCTTTTTCCTCTGCTTGTAAATGTTCCAAGTCCAGCTGCGGGGGCTTATCATTCTTCGCTTCAATTGGCTTCATATTTAATGTTAGTTCTCCCCCCTTGAAATCAATTTTTGCTTCTGCCAAACTAAAAAAGTCCACACCTAGAATAATACAAGTCTGCAGGTTACGCACAATATAAAACAGGATTCTTACCTGTTCGTTGTTGATACGCACGAACAATGGTACTTTTCCTAAACAGCTACATTTTTCTCCTTGGGCCGCTATGACATCCGTGTCTCTTGCACTAAAAATTCTGTAACGTCGAAAGTGCTTCTTAAAGAATCTTTCCGATACGAAGCTGCTTTGGGCTCCTGTATCCAAGAGGGCTGTCGCCGGTATGTTGTTGATTAGAACTTCAATCTTCGGCAAACTCAAATTCTTAACGACCACGGTGTTTAAATTGATTTTGGAAGGGTTTTGCGCTGCTTCGGACTTCTTCACCTTCCTCGAAGAAATCCCTCTTAGTTTAAATTCTTTTTCTTCTGGTTGCCCTCGGAATCTTTGCTTGTTCTTCTATTAAATTCCCTTCGTTCGCCGCTCGCTTTAGGAGACACATCTTTCTTCGGCCATTGCTTCGCCTTATTCCCGTAACTTTGATTTTGCTTTTGCTGCGGTCTTGGCGAACTCCACTGACTTCTTCGCTCAAATTGGCGTCGTCGTTCGTTGTCGGCTGTTCTTCGGCTTTCAAATTGTACCGCGAGCTCAAATAATCTGTCTAATGTTGTTGGATTTCTTAGTTCGATGAAATCTTGAACTTGGGGCAGTAGCCTAGGAAGTATAACTTGAATAATTTCAGGATCCGGGCGACTTCCATACAAAAGCTTGAAAACTTGAATTTTCCTCAAAATAAAATTAGACAAATCTTCTATTCTTTCTTGGTATCGGCTAAACAGTTCAGCTTCCAATCTGGCTCGATCTCGCACCACGGGAAATGCTTTCACTAGAGAATTCTTGAAATTTTCATACGTGTATGTGGGGCTTCCTGGTTCCCCCAAGAGATTCTTTCCGATGCACTTGAACCAACTTAGCGCTTGGCCCTTCAAAGCGCTGGTAGCAAGAGCGACTTTCTGAAATTCGTGGACTGGATATAGCATGAAGTGGGAGTCTAGCTTTTCCAGGAAATTGATTACGGCTGTCTTGCCGTCAAAACTTGCCGCTGGCTTCATGGCTGCTCGCATGGTTTGTACGATGTAGCCGAATCCTTCTATGCCAGGAGGTGCTATCTCAGGATTCTGGACAGGTACAGCAGGTGTCTCAGGTTCGTATTCTTGTTGCTGAGGCCATCCTCTTCTTTCTGCTCGGGCGCCACTGTCAGGACTTTGTGTTCTGTGTATCCGTTTTGGAAGCATTGTAAATTCTGTAAAGGGTTCTTATCCTTACGTTCTAAGTCCTGAACTGGAACAGGGAGCGGAAGGTACGCTATGTTCTGATGCAACGGCTGGACTGGAGGATAACTGCACGTGAAGGGATTTGAAATCCTCTTTTATTCAATCACTATTAAATACAAACCTCCCAATTCGGGAGAGATACAGAACGTAACAGACCACACTTTGGTCGAACTTAACAATCAAATAAATTGGAATAAATTAAAATAGACTTAAATTAAAATTTGCTTCGCAGAGCGATTCGCGGAAGTTGGCCTCTATCAAAAAGGGTGCGTAGCAAGGTATACTAAATACTACCGCACTTTAATTTGTTTTACAAAGCAATCACGTAGTAAGCACTATGGCTTATAAATTTAAACTGCTAGCTGGTCAGGCGAAAGTTGAGCAGCGTGACCGTGATCTGAGGCAAAGCTCTCACACACCGAGAGGTACCTCTGGCTTAAATAGTGCTTGGCTGAACTTCAAAAATTAGCATAAGCTAAAAACGCGCGCTTCTTCTGACAGGAAGTTGAAGCAGAGAGGAGATAGAAAAGATTTAAATTAAAATAAACTTGGTTAGTTTAACTAAAACCTTACAAGTTGACTTTCTAAAAATCTGGCCATACGAGGAAAGAATTTCTTTACAAAATGTGTAATGATATTACAGCTGCATTAAAACTTCAACTTTCTATCATTAATTCTTTTTCATATGTTTTGGCCAATTGTATGAAACCTCTTACGAAACTGAATCTTTTGAATCTGCGACAGACGTCTCCTAAAACAGAATAAATACTATGAGCCCAAGCGATTCTGCAGCACTTTAGCTTTTTTCTGGGGCTCTACTGCCTGAGCAGTACTCCTTCCTAGAGCAGTTAAGTGTTCCTCAGGAAGTTTGGGAAGGAGTGTTACATAAGTACCTCATAGAAGGTCTTGGATTGTGAATAGAGGAGAAGAAGCGCTTTTCATTCTATAACACAGTTTGAGTCGTGACGCATCTGGTGATTTCTATAGCACTAGGAGAAAATCCAGGTTGACGGGGAAGAAGATGAGTCTTCTCAACTGTAACCCCCCCGGGATTGACGCAGAGAACTCTGTGAAGCTGCTGACTGGGATCTGTACCTAAGCGGTCTCGGAGATGGGGGTATAATATCATTGAGCTTGGCGTTTCCCCGTTACGTGTGGGCCTCGTTTATTAGAGTGGTCCACAGGGCCAGGTGGTGTAAACCCCTTGTCAGCCCCAGTGCGGGGTTCGGGCAACCCGCGTAGTACTGGCAGGCAGCATTTGTGACGACCAGTCAAATCTCCAGGCGTGCATGTTCCCATCACTGCGAAACTTGGAAATCGAGAGTGGTGACCCATAGCAGTGGGTTCTTTAGAGAGTTCTTTTTAAAGTATGTTGTCTCAGATTGGGGGACCCGGGACAGTTTCTTATCAATGGGACCCTGATGGCTGGACGACCCGCCTTCTGCCTAACGAGGAGGGTTTTCAAGAGACAACAGTCCGTGTCGGGCCATAATGTTATTGTTGGTTGGTACACGAAATAGTTTTAATACAACAGTAAGAGTATCAGGAGCTTCCAGGTGGCGTTGTCAAATCTAGGCAACACACAAGATAGGAAAATACACAGTATTTAAGAACTTACATTAGGAAACGTAACACATAGTTCAGGCCCAGGAAACCAGGATAGAGGTTAGCGACATTGACAGCAGTACCGAAGGATCGGGTTCTAATTTCGGAGAAGGTATGAATGTTTGTAAATGTATAGTGTCTGTGTGCCATAGGGACACACTTTAAATATGCGGCGAGCGGAAAGTTCTCTCGAAATGTTAGTGGTAGAGATAGAGGGGTGGGAGAACTTCGGACCCTTCCCCCGGGATGCTCTCCATCAAAATTGGGGGGCGGAACTGAGCAAAGTCTGTCACCTATATGGTGCTCACTGCTCTTACCAACGACGGGCTCAGTCTTGCACTCCTTGCCACGATGAATTTTCATGGGCTTGTTTTGATGTTACTGTCAGTGAGATAAGTAACACAACACGTACGTGTTCAGCTATGTGTAAGGGAATTCTTATATTACTGTCAGTGAGATAAGTAACACAACACGTACGTGTTCAGCTATGTGTAAGGGAATTCTTATATTACTGTCAGTGAGATAAGTAACACAACACGTACGTGTTCAGCTATGTGTAGGGGATTCTTATGTTACTGTCAGTGAGATAAGTAACACAACACGTACGTGTTCAGCTATGTGTAGGGGATTCTTATGTTACTGTCAGTCAAATACGTAACACAACACGTGGCGGATTTCAGGTCGGCGGATTTTCGGTATTGGACTGCATACATTTCAAAGCGTTGCAAAGATTAATATGTAATGATTTATAACCAATTGGCTTTATAGGTAAGTTCATATGCCACTTAAACAACTGAGACATGATTAATTTCTGTTTGACTTTGTGTGCATCGAAAACATTAAAAACGTTAGGTGACGTGGTAGAAACGTTATAATGCAGGATCCGCGCATGCTAACAAGGACAGATAAAAGAAGTAAATGTTCCTTGAATGTGAAAGGGAAACTTTAACGAAGCTAAAAGAATCTGACGAAATTTGATGATATATAACCGTATAACAACCCCACCGAACTCGCAAAAGCAAACAATTCATCACTAAAGTGGTGATTACGGTTGCTGTCACTTTTTTCACAGTTAAAGTTGGACGACTCGCTTGGAAATTAAAGAACCATTTCGCTTTAACGAAGTGGTACCTCTTTTACAGTTCCCACAGACTCCTGATGGAAGCCTGCCAGGGATACAGATTGATGGATTATTCGTTCACGAATTGATTCACTTTCCGGAGAGAGCGAATTCTTGATTTACGAAAAACTTTTCGTTTTTCCGGTGGTAACGTATGTCTGGAATTGCAATTTTGTCCTCAGTTTTGTTTAACTAGCATAAATAAATGTAGCATCGGGGATTGGTTTCAATATTAACATAGTGAACATGCTTTTCTCATTATAATTTAATTTTTATGACTATATAGAACAATGCTGTTTGATTTAATTTTGTTTATCCCCTTGATAAGTCGATTAAACTGCTATCAATAACAATAACTGGTCTTCAATACTTGAATCAGTTTTACTTTTGATTTTGGCATTTTTGCCATTTAAGTTTTTCCTTAACTGTTTTTAAAGCAAAGGAGGAGCAGAAAATTCTGTTTTTTAATTCTTTTTAAAATTCTGACAAATACCTTTTCGATGATGATTTTAAATTAAATTTCTGTTTCTTGGAGATGGTATATGGAATTTGTTTTTATAATAATTTGTGAATTATTGGTTTATTACTTTGCAGCTTCATTGCAAGTCTTGGGCTTATTAATTTACTTTTAATTACGTTTAGATTGTATTTATATTTAAACCAATAGGAGCTATTAGAGCTCTTTAGTAACAGCCTGCTGTTTGTGTATTATCTTGAAGAACTTTACAGTTTTGTCGCCAATTCAGGCTAAAATTTCTTAAATAGAAATCTATATATTACGACAAGCCTTTTGCTTCCGTTACTTAATACTTGCATTTCAGTCATTTGGTTTTAAAATTTGGCAGGCAGTTTAGTTAATTTTTGCTTATTAGTTTGGCTTTTAAATATCTTGTTTACTACAAGTTTTTAGCTTTTAATTTTACGGATTATTTCATTTTTAGTGTTCCTATGATTTTTAAAATTCGTTCTTGAATTTATAATTTTGTCTTTAATTTTGTTTTTACTTTTGTATTTAAATGAAAAGAGAGTGTAAAGGGAATGTCTATAAGGTTTTAGTTAAACTAACAAAGTTTTATTTTAATTTAAATCTTTCTATCTCTTCTCATGTTTCAACTTCCCATCAGAAGAAGCGCACGTTTTCAGATTTATTTTAAATTTTCAATAATTTTATATTTTTATTTTCATTTTTTTGAAGGAGTGTTATCTGTTAATATAAACTAATCATTATTAATGAAATATAATTTCTGTCATTTTTATGATTGTGAAATATCATATGCTTTTATTTATTTTATATCATCTATGTGTACATGTTTTTTTTATTGATATCAGTATATTTAAAAAAATAATTTCCAGTTAAATTAAGATTTTAATTTCAAACCACAGTCACTAATTTAACTGCTAAATAAAATAAAATAAAATAAATATGGGGATATTGCTAAATATGATATGTTTTATGTCTAGTGTTAGTAAGTTTGTAATATTCATAGAAGACACTGGCTTTTCAAAGAAATTTCGCACATTGATACATTATTGTGTTAGCATTGTGTTATGCACTTTAATGCCACAGTAATTCTTCCTATATTAAAAGTAATCATTGAATTTTACTTTCTGTATCCCTCCCGAGTTGGGAAGTGGTTGTAAATAACATTGATGTAATAAAAGAGGATTTTAAATCCCTTTCAAGTGCAGTTATTCTCCAACTTAATCACAGTATCCTTCTACCGAACATAGCTGCATTCAGCTCCCTGTTCAAGATCAGGACTTAAGGAGTTTCACAAAGATGTTTGCCAAGAATATGCACCGAACACTCAGTCCTGACATGTCTTCTAAAGTAAGACATCTTGGAGATGGTATATGGAATTTTTTTTATAATAATTTTTGAATTATTGGTTTATTACCTTGCAGCTTTAGCGCAAGTCTTGACCTTATTAATTTACTTTTAATTACTTTTACGTTGTATTTATATTCAAACCAATAGGAGCTTTTATAGATCTTTTAGTAACAGCCTGCTGTTTATGTATTATCTCCAAGAACTTTTGTTCTGGTGGTCGCGCACCAAATGTTATGTTTCCTAATTCACAATGTTCTGTTTCCTTATTCTGTTAGGTCACTGGCTAATGTTCCGTACCTGATAAGTAACAATTAGGTTAAAAATAAATTGCTTTCCAAAGTTTGTTCAATATGATTAGTAATTCCTTAATGAGTGGATCGTATAGTGGTATTCTGAGTAAACGCGTTTGTTTTACACCCGGGAACGGCCGTTGGAAAATGGCTTTCAATGGTTATCAGGCTCCCTGTCAATTAAAAGAATTCATTCCAAGTTTATGACATCATAATCAATGACATACCAAATATAGTCTCCAATATATCTAACATATCTTAACCAAAATAAGGGAAACACCAAATAAAAGAAAGAAATCACTTGTCTCTAAAGGATTATCATTTATTCCGTTACCTTAAATTCTAACATATCAATTACAAGGAAAATAAGCAAATCAATCTGATCACATTTATTTTTATCTTTATCTTATTTCTATCTTTATCTCTATTTTTAACTCCCGGGAGGAAAGGAA
>KK113508.1:717417-729324 GCA_000611955.2 Stegodyphus mimosarum
TAGCAGACAACACAACATTTCCTACATAACACTTTACAGTTTTGTCGCCAATTCAGGCTAACCTTTCTTAAATAGAAATCTATATATTACGACAACCCTTTTGCTTCCGTTATTTAGTACTTGCATTTCAGTCATTTGGTTTTAAAATTTGGCAGGCAGGTTAGTTAATTTTTGCTTATTAGTTTGATTTTTAAATATCTTGTTTACTACAAGTTTTTAGCTTTTAATTTTATAGATTATTTCATTTTTAGTCTTCTTGTGATTTTTAAAATTTGTTCTTGAATTTATACTTTTGTCTTTAATTTTGTTTTTACTTTTGCATTTTAAATGAAAAGAGAGTGTAGGGGGTATGTCTTCTAAAGTAAGCATCTCGTTCAGATTAATTGTGTTCTTAGAGATTATTTGCTTTTTTAACAGGATTCTTTTGGTTTACGTGGACTTATACCTTTATTTTGATTGAGTATCAGTTGTGAATTAGGATTTGAATGTATTAAATAATTTGACGCTTACATTGAATTAATATGAAACGCTCTCTCTTATTTTAGTTGTGGTTAATTGATGGTAATTTGGTTTATCACCTTGATAAGTCGATTAATCTCCTTATCAGTAACAATACCTGCTTTTTAAATACTTAAATCGGTTTTACGTTTGATTTTGGCATGCTTGCGGTATAATTTTTTTCTTAACTGTTTTTAAAGCAACTATTTTTAAATTCTTTTTAAAATTCAGACAAATACATTTTCGATGAAGATTTTAAATTGAATTTCTGTTCCTTGGAGATTGGTATATGGAATGTTTTCTTTTATATATGCAATGCAAAAAACGTCCTCATGGTTGGATCTAAAATCTGAATCCTTTTGGACTTTTTAGCCCAAACGGCGTTATCCCAGAAGGGCTATTAATTTTATTTTGGCATTTTGCGTCGAAAACTTTAAAAGTCTGAATCACTTTTGCCACCAAATATTATCGTCCTGTATTATATTTAAAGAAGATAAATAATGAACAATCTGCATGTATGTATGTATGTTTCTCGTATTGTGATAAAACGACGGTATCTAGAGCCATCCAGTTATAAACAACGTACATCTCTACCTGAAGATGGGCATCTGGAAGTCCAAAATTAGGAATTTGTTTTATTATCTGTTTCATATTTTGTAAAGCATTTGTGAGTTTTCGAATAGGAAACTCAACGATTTCAAAGCGAGCAATGGCAACACTCTACTGAAAAAAAATAATAATAATTTACCTCCAACGCGCGAGACTGTGTACCGGAAATCCTAAAGATATGCTCTTTTAAATTAATTTGCGACATTGCTGTTCAATCTAGTTTTATGGTTTAGGTACAAAGAACATGAGATTTAATACATAAATGTAACACACAAAACGGCAAAAAACGCCCCTTTATGGGAAATGTAAAATCTGAATGCTTTCAGAATTTTTTGTAGTTGTTTTATAAGGTATTTCTCCCGCCTTCTTCGCATGCCTTCGTGGTCAGCACGCTCGGGGCGTATTCGAGAGGTCCGTGGTTCGAATCCCGGCGAGGGCATTGTTCATTTTCCATGTCTCCTGCTTCGAAATAACCTAATGTCTCTACAGTTACATTTAAAATGTGTTTTCATTTGTTTGGAGAATTTCTCACTTAGCTGATTTTAGTTCTTTAAGTAAGGGCTCTTTATTGTATTTTATTGCATGGACTGTGGCTTTGGAACTACAGTTTATTCAAGAGTTTTATTTATCCAATGTTTACATAAATGTCCTTGTTTACATAAATGTTTACATAAATGCTCCGATTATTTCGAAATAGTAATAACACTTGTAGAGACATTAGGTTATTACGAAGCAGGAGAGGTGAAAAATAAGCAATGCCTTCGCCGGGAATCGAACCATGAACCTCTCGATTACGCGTCGAGCATGCAGACCACTACACCACGAAGGCATGCGAAGGAGGCGGGAGAAATACCTTATATACTCCCCCTTTTAAAGGGCGACTGGGGTTTGGGGGACCCAATCGCCAAATCGTGGAGAATCATCATCCACCGCCTTTTAAGTTCGGGTGCCAGTATAGAGACATTAGGTTATTTCGAAGCAGGAGACATGAAAAATGAGCAGCGCTTTCGTCGGGAATCGAACCACGGACCTCTCGGTTACGCGTCGAGCATGCAGACCACTACACCACGAAGGCATGCCAAGAAGGCGGGAGAAATACCTTATACACTTCTTTAAAATTAAATTTGTGAGCTTCTTTGCAAATATAAGATATCGAGAACGATGTAGAGTATAAGAACTACCAGGAGTTAAAAAAACATTTTGAGAATACATTTTATTAAACAATAAACTTTGTTCTAAAATTTTAGGGTTTAAAATACAAAGCAATTTATTTCGAACACTATGAGAGCTCACGTGAAGGTGAATTTCACCAACTTATTCCACAGATAACGTTAAACTTTCAAGGCGCTCTAGTGATTGCCTTAAGAATGTCAAGAACGTGACGGCATTAATACGGGAATTCGCAGCAAATGGTAGTAATAATAAAAATAACAATATGAGATTTTGCGTTCATTTTAAAGGGCTATAAGGCATCTAGTAGACGATTTCTGATATACATTTTAGCACTGCTGTCAGTTTTGTAGGATCAGCAACATTCCTATAGGTTCCGCGTATTCCTGTCAATGAAATTCTTTTTTTTCACTTCCGTTCACTTCATTTGACGTTTTCTGAAATTTGATACACGTTCTTTATCGTTATATTCTGTGCCACCGCCATTCTTCCGCTTTCACTTGCCTTCTTTTTCTTTCGATCTCTTTATAAATATTCGATACACGTAAATATTGTTACACTCTGCCAATGCCATTCTTCTTCGCCTGTTTCCGTTCACTTCGTTCATATTTTTCGATATCAAAAGCACTCAGTATCGAAGAATACGTGTCAGTTTCAAGCAGGAAAAAATATCTGCCGAATTTGAATGATGTGTTTGGAGGAAAGGAATTTTTTTAAAAAAGCATTTTATATAAATTATATGTGGTATGCTAACTGGTTCACATTAGCAACGTTGCATATTAATTTAAGAAATTTATTTTTATTTGTTTATACAGAGTCCATCGTTCACAAATGTTTTAAACAAATTTCATTATTTATATTTGCAGAAATATTTGACTGAAATATTTTGTGTTTCAAATGTTCCATTTGATAAGCCTTATTCTTTATTACCTTCCTACAACATGATTCCCAAGACATTACAGCCTTTTGTAGTGTATTGCGCGATATAGTGTATCCCATTCCTCGTGAACAGCTTTCCCAAGTCAAGGAGGGTTATAGGTCAACGTCTGGACAGCCCACTTATTAAATGTCCAAAAACGCAAATATCCATGGATGATACGTCAGGACATTTAGTAGGGATGTGTACGTAGGTTATGTCCTTGACAAGCGTTTCACGTTCCATTTTTTCCGTGAAATTAACGGTAGATTTTGAGGTAATTTTGCTTGCTTTGGCTTGATAGAGTTCTGCTGCCACACTGTGGGTAAAGAGAAGGTATTTCATATTCGAAATTTGGATGTAAAATATGTTCCTGATAATATGTGGAGTTGCTTTTAATGTTTTTCTCCACTATTTGTAGTTTTAATTTACCTTTATGTGAAAAACCAGCAGCAATCATAAGTCCGTTTGAAAACTTTGTAAGATCTCGCTGTCCCAGTTTGTCAGAAACTGGGGTAGTGACCGTAACTATGTGTGAATTTACACATGTAAGGTTTTAGTTAAACTAACAAAGTTTTATTTTAATTTATACGTTTCTCTCTGTTCTCATTTCAACTTCAGGTTAGAATCAGCGCGCGTTTCAGCTTTATGTTAATTTGAAGTGGAGCCAAGTTATGTTTAAGCGAGCGGTAGGAACCTCTCAGTGTGAGAGAGCTTTTAGTCTCAGACCAAAGTCACTCTATTCGACGTTCGCCTGACTAGCTAGCATTTAAATTCTAAGCCGTAGCGCTTTTACGTGATTGCTTATTGAAGTAATTCCAAGTGCGTCAGTATTAGTTAAATCTTGCTACGCACCATTTAATTTAGAGGCCAACCTCGCGTTATAGCTCTGTGAGCAACGACTATTTAATTTCTATTTAGCTTTAGTTTAAATCTGATTGTTCATTTTAGACCCAAGTGCGGTCTCTACTTTCTGTATCCCTCCCGAGTTGGGAATTGGTTGTACATAATAGTGATTTAATAAAAGAGGATTTTAAATCCCTTTCAAGTGCAGTTCTTCTACCACTGAATCACAGTATTTTACCACAGAACATAGCTGTATTCAGCTCCCTGTTCCAGATCAGGGTTTAAGGAGTTCAAGAAGATGTTTTCCAAGAATATGCACCGAACACTCAGTCCTGACACACAGAAACGTAAGAACGGGTTGAAGCCCTTTTTATTTTATCTTTAAAATGACAAATGCGTCTACTTGACGCTCACAAACTGCGCCAACCCGGCAGTTTAACTGAAATAAAACGTAAAAGTGAAAGTAATGACTAGATGAACAAATATCAATATTCTAACCGACGAGGCTCGGAGATCCTAAACTAACCGCGTTTTTAATTACCGCTGAGATTCAGCAAGATTACTGATTAAACAGTTGAAAGCTAGCAGTTCTGCAAAGCTAGGCACACAGGCCGACACGCGCCGATCTAAATTCTACCGAGCAACCTCACTAGCGTGACTTCAAAGCAAGACTCTCACACTCTGGTTTCGTCTACTATTTAATTCAACTAGCTTCCGCTAAATTTGAATAAACTGCGCGTGCTACTACAATTTACTCTACAATACTCTGGCACGGGCATTTCTAGGGGAAAATGAAGGCTAAACAGGAAAGATAGCTTAAAATAAATGTTAGTTAAAATAAATATAAACCCTACAACTTTCTTAGATTCTTTTGAATAATGTTTTAAGATATTTTTCTCTTCTTTGAAGATAATAAATACATTTCGTTTTTATTGCATTCATTTCAAACACATCCAACATCCACCTACTGTGACAACGTTTTCCCATTTTTGTCCGGATAAATGTTTCTCGTGAAGAATTCTGCAGAGCGTTCTGTGTTCGTCGATATGTCATGAAGAAAGACGATGCACATTATGATTTTGCAAATGACCTTTGATTTGGTCGATGTTTTTTAACATTAAAGATCTTACCTTTGCAACGTTTGGAACACTCCGTTTATTCTTTAGATATGTGTTTGGAACATTTTTTTTTCCACTTGAAGCCAAACTTTGACGTTTCTTTCCATTTCTTGTTGGAATATTACCTGTCATAATTACTTTAGCTATCGAAGAACAACGTCTTTCACAGCGTTTTGTTATAATTAGATTCAAATAATTTTCTTCTTAAGGCGTGTCGGAACCCCCTATACCGACAATGTTAAACTGGCCATTTTCGACGTACCTTTTCTCAAAATCTGCTGTAGATATACTCTTGAAATTTTTTGTGTAATTAACGTACATCTATCTGATTATACTGAAATGAGCTTTTGAAACATTTTGAATTTTAGACTAATTTATAGACTATTTTATTAGGAATAGTAAAATTTAGCACTTTCCTCACGCAAAAAAATTTGTGAAATTTTTTTATCTTAATTTATCACAGAAAGCTCATTTCAGTAAACATTAGAAAATATAATAAATAAGTCATAAACATTTTAGGTACCTGGGAGCAGTAGTTCCTGAGAAAAGGTACATCGAGTATAAAAAATCACGTTTGCAGAAAAACGCGTTTTTATGTAAGATTCCTCATTGATCAAAGCATTAGATGATAAAATAAAACTAGGTTGTTTAAAGTTCTAATTTTCATAGAGATTAAAGTATAGTATTTTTAGAAAGCTAAAAGTGTAGAGAATTTGAAAATGCAAAAATCCCAAATCAATATTTTTTGAAGATTTTTGGCTTCCAACACCCCTTAAAAAGCACAAACATAGCCTTCATCCATTTCCGCTTTAAAAGCGACATTTTGCTTGAAACCAAAACTGCCACATAGCAGACGATACTCTATGATTTCAAAAATATAGCTACAGATCAAAAAATAATTTTCAAACAAGCAATATTTCTTTCTAACAAAGCAAAGTCGTCTAAGAAATGTGCGAACAGCCTCTGTAGTCTGGGGAAACATTTCTTTAGAAAGTTACTTTTCACGTTACCTGCATTTCTCCTTATTGCGCTCTAAAAAATGATTTCTTTTTCCCTGAACTAATATCATACTTTTTGCTCTTTATTGTGGTTTAATTTGATGGGATTTAACTATTAACAATCTTTATCTGATTAACTACGAGCTGCTAACATTTACAAATTCATTTGGAATGTCCAATCCACATGTAGTTATTGATGCAGTAAATGGTATTAAAGATGCAACAGATTTGCTAATTTGAAAATTTCATTGTTATTGCATTTATTGAGTCAATTGTTTTCTACACATTACAACTGAACCGGGACTCGAACCACGGATCTATCGATATATTAGATATATTCAGTGGCTCCTAAAAGTGTTCGTAATTTTACGATTTTCATTGAAATAGCGTTCTATCCATTAATTAAAAGTAAACTTTCTAAATGAGATTTTTAATAATACGATGCGTCCACTACAGCTTTTAAACGTCTGGAAATAGATTTTACCAGTTTTTTTGTAATTTCTGTATCAATGTTCATCCATTATTCCATCATGACTGTTTAGAGTTAGCTTTTCGTTTTAATGTCGTGTTTTCGTACTCTAACCTACATTTCTTTCAAAATGTGTTCTATGCTGTTTAAAACTGGCGACTGAGGTGGTGTTTTCAAAACCCGTGGACAATTATAGAGACACCACAGGCGAACGTTGAGAGCCGTATGCTTAGGATCGTTATCATGATTAAAAATAAAGTTATTTCCGATACCCAAATTTTCGGCTGATAATTTTAAATTGTCTCCTAAAATATTTAAATAAAGAGAATGATTCATTATGCCATCCATAATTCCCAAATTACCTAATCCTGATACTTCCATGCATCCCCACACGAGAACACCTCCACCGCCATGCTGAGCTGTTTCAACTAAGTTTTTAGAATGAAGTTCCCCATTTTTCCTTCTCCATACAGTTATTCGACCATCGGAACCAGAAATGCTAAATTTGCTTTCGGCAGCAAATAGGACATTATTCCAGTACGTTTCGGGTGTCTTTATCATTGATTTTGCGAATGAAAGCCTAAGCTTTCTGTTTTTCTCACTTTCTCACTTTTTTTGTTTTTCACCAAAACAAAAAACTTTTTGCGGGCAGAACGCCCATGTAATCCAGCTTCTCTGAGAACTCCTCGAACAGTTTCAGGTGAAACTGAAGTAGAAAACTTTGCATTTAATTCTGCAGAAACTTTTACAGCACTTAAACGTGGGTTTTTCACATATTTTCTAATAATAAATCTCTCAATCACGTTTAGTTAACTTTCTCGGTCGACCTTTTCTTACCTTAATTTCAATCTGATTTTGTTCTTTAAAGCGTTTTATCGCATACTGCAGTGTAGAATGGGATAAATGAGCTAATTTAGCGATATTTCTAATTTATTTACTGCTACTCTGGTGAAAAAATTATGAATTTTCGAATGCTGTTTGTAATTTCTCTACGACTGCGAACCATTTTTCAATAATAAATAGATTATTATGAAGTAAACAATAAAAAATTAAAGCAAACTATTTTTCAAATACCACCACAATGCAAAAATTCAAAAAACCGGAAAACGATCATTCTAATTTTGATTTTATCCAAAAATATTTCAATGTACAAACTTTTGTGAGATAAAATGTTTTTCAATTTTTGATTATTAATTTCTTAAAAATAAAGTTTCGCTATATTTTAAAAATATTTCATGTAATATTGTTACCAATGGATTATAGATCATATTATTAAAATCTCATTCGGAAAGTTTGCTTTTAATTAACGTATAGAGCTCTATTTCAATGAAAATCATAAGTGTACGAACACTTTTGGGAGCCATTGTATGTATTGGGTACAAAATCTCTCTCTGGGTCTCAAATCTCTCTATCTGGGGTTATCTCTCTCTGAATCTTTTCTCTGGTTATTCAGTACACTGTTTACGTAAAAGTTTCGTAATTTAACTCTATAAAGTACTAAAACGCACCAATTTTCAATTAAAAGGAATAAATTTATTTTAATTTAAAGAAAGTTTCCTTAGAGCTTCCTTTAAAGGCATTCTTTCCTCAGTAAAGATCCTTTGGAAGTCTGACTGTAATTGATTATCTATCTTCCAGCTTCTTTCTACTTTCTGCATTTTTTGGTTTCTTGTTATCCCAAAAGGGCTGTTAGTCTCAAAACGACAGACATTTACCTTCGAATCACATTAAATGTCCGAATCACTTTTCAAATTGTTGCCACCAAATATGTATTATATTTTAAAAAAATAATAATGAAAAATCTATATGAATGTATGTATGCTTCTCGCATTTTGAAAACACAGTGGTACCTAGAGTTATCAAATTTTGAGTAACATAGTCCTCCACTCGAAAATTGGCACGTGGAAGCCCGAATTCCGAATTCGGAATTTGTTTCATTGTCTGTTTCATATTTTATAAACCTTTATTTGTATTAATGAATTTTGATGTATTTGAAATAACGAACTTATATTAACGAATTTTCAATTAAAAACTCAACGATTTCAAAGGAAGCAGTGGCAACACTGTAGAAAATAAAACATTTCTATTTCTATCGCGAGAGACTGTCTATCTGAAATTCTAAAGATATGCTGTTTTTAAATAATTTTAGCACAATGTGGCGTTAGTCCAAATACTCTCAAAACGTGCATATGTCTGTAATTGAAACAGACGCCTCTTTTGGACATAAAAATTTGTATTTATCCATGTTTAATTTATTTTTAATTGAAATAGTTAAGCAGTGTAGGGTTTTGTGCCTGAAAGAAGCTCGTGCAGGAAATATAAAATTATAACTGCCTGTATTTACGATGAACCCAAAGCCCGCATACAACCATAGCAAACTGAGTCATAAATTATCTGTCTGCTTTCTACTATTCCGGCCGCAGTGTTATCTGTAAACCATATTAATGCTTCAACATCTTTGTTCGTAACACCGCTTTCGTACACTTCTCTACGATACGGATGGGTTATTTCGCTATGGATCAGTAATCAGTGTCGGTCACTCATAAATTTGTAATTCGTACATAATTAAATTTTATCTGATTGAAATGAAAATGTATAATGTAAGAAAAAATATAGTTGATACGAAGTTTTATTTTGTTTTGCATCAAATGAAAAGCTATTTTCAGCAGCCGGATCATGAAGTGATTTTGAGCTCTATAGATTTTACCACTGTACGAATCTGCTTCACAAGCCATCTTCAAATAGTTTAAGTGGCATAGATTTCATCATTGTTAGAATTATTACCTTTATGCTCCAGAAGCCCTTTTTTCCTTTTATTAATTTTCTCTTAGGAGACATCAAGATACATTTATTTATTCAATAAAGAAATATTTTGCGATTATTAGAGAGTTCCAAAAACAATAATCAGAGATAGGTTTTACAGATTTCATTACTCTTCTTCAGCCGCAGTAGTGCAAATGACGAAACAGAAACTCGTCACCAATGATAATAAACTAGAAAATTCGAGAAAGTCTTATAAAAAGAAACCGAAAACACAATTATTGGAGATATGTATTGATGAAATATTAGAACAGCTACAAAATATTTTGTTTAAAATCTGAGGATAAATTCGAATTGGGATTAAGATCGTTATCTAGAACTGAAAGATATTTACAGATGGGACAATAGAAAATATAATTTGCCATAATTTGTCTGCAGAAAAATAAAAAAGTTATTTTTTGACCAGAAGTATTAGGAAACAGGTGATTTATGTGATTCTTTTTTCCTAACATAGGCTTCATATATTTGTAAAGACATTAGGTTTTAATGCTAGAGCCATAAAAACTGTGCATTGCCCTCGCCGGCACTCGGACCTATATGCGCCGAGTGTGCTACCGTTACACCACGAAGGCATACAGAAAGGAGGTAGAAAATACCTTATACACTCCTGGGCTTGGTCTGTTAGGACCATGAGACCAACTTGTTTGGTTAGGTGGGTCGGGCTGCTCCCACTTCTGATACCTTAAACACTCCTCTCTATTAAAGTGTGACTGGGGATTAGGGGACCCGATCACCAAATCTTGTTTCTGAAGAATCATCATCATCCAACACCTTTTAGTTCGGGCGCCGCTGAAGAGTCATTAGGTGTTTTTTTATAGCAGGAGACGTGCAGAATATGCAATGTCCTCGCTGGGACTCGAACCAGGATCTCACGAATACGCGCCGAGTGTGCTACCGTTACGCCACAAAGGCATGCAGCAAAGAGGGAGAAAATACCTTGTATACTTTAGTACGAAGGTTTAAAACTCGCTTAGTTTGAGAAATGTATACTAAACGACACTGGCAAGGAATACTGTACTCAGGAGTTCATAACCCGAATTGGGTCTTTAACTATGGAACTGCGAATTTCACTTATAAAAGGCTAAACTACACAAGATTTAAACTTTTTTAAAATGCGTCGAATTTTATAATTAATAATTGGCAGAAAAGAAATAATTAAATAATTCTTATAATTTTCTGAAACGAAACATAATCTTTTCATTAAAACAACTGAAGAAGGAGGTTCGGTAGTAAAAACCTTCGAAACTATTAAAATAGTGCAAATTTATATAAAATGCCGCTGATTCCTATTGCCTGGAACTCTCTAATGATTACTATTCGGCCTGTTATTTTTACTTTAAATCCTATACAAGGTTACAAAAATATGATAAGATAAATGTTATTCGTTCAAATTTTATTAAGTTTTTATCAGTCCTAAATCTTCGAAAGCCGGATAAATAATTTTTCACACAAGAAAATCAAATTTCTTTACACCACTCACAAATCGAAAGCTGATTATTTTTCTAAGCAGATTGTATTTTTCTAAGTAGACTGTTTTCATGTGCTTTTATTAAATAAACAATATGATCTATCGAAGAAAACCTTAAGCTTACAAGCTAAGTTCATTCACCTCGGTACTTCTAGAGAAATGAATTATTAATTGAACAGTTTCCTATAAACGATATTACAAACAGATATCAAAGAAACATAACTTTCGCTGAGACCCTGGAAACGTTACAAAAAACTCTCCTAATGGAATCACTTTCTGTAAGTAGGTAAAAACAAGTTAAGCTCTTTAGCAAATCCCTCATGAGGCTAGCGGAATTTATTTTGCTTTTGCGACGAATAGAAGATAAAAGTGATTTTAGAAGAAGTGATAAACGAAATTCTGGATAAAATTCTGAAATGAAAGTAAAGCGATAGCAGGATTTACGTGACTAAAACACAGGTTAATCCTTAAAAAAATTAATTTACCTTGATGTACCAGCTTATGCCTTAAACATGGCTAAATTTGTTTTAACATTTCATAAAAAAATATAAGCATTCAGTATATTATGTATTTATGTAAACGTAGCCAAAATCATGAGCAATTAACAAGAGACGTGATCTACTATGTGAGAAAGTGTTATTTAAAAATGTTTTGAGTATCTGAAGGGGAGTAATCAAAATCATGAGCAATTAACAAGAGACATGATCTACTATGTGAGAAAGTGTTATTTTAAAATGTTTTGAGTATCTGAAGGGGAGTAACCAAAATCATGAGCAATTAACAACAGACGTGATCTACTATGTGAGAAAGTGTTATTTTTAAATATTTTGAGTATCTGAAGGGGAGTAACCAAAATCATGAGCAATCAAAAAGAGACGTTATCTACTATGGGAGAAAGTGTTATTTTAAAATGTTTTGAGTATGTGAAGGACAGTAGACAAAATCATGAGCAATAAACAAGAGACGTGATCTACTATGTGAGAAAGTGTTATTTT
>KK113509.1:0-19346 GCA_000611955.2 Stegodyphus mimosarum
TATACTAATACTAGCGCACTTCAATTTGTTTTACAATGCAATCACGTAGTAAGCACTATGGCTATTAAATTTAAACTGCTAGCTGGTCAGACGAACGTCGAGCAGAGTGTCCGTGATCTGAGACTGAAGCTCTCTCACGTTAAGAGGTTTCTACCTCTGGTTTAAATAGTACTTGGCTGTACTTCAAAAATTAGCATAAGCTGAAAACGCGCGCTTCTTCTGACGGGAAGTTGAAACAGAGAGGAGATAGAAAGATTTAAATTAAAATAAAACTTGGTTAGTTTAACTAAAACCTTACAACTTTTTCAAATATAAATACAGGAAAAGGGAGATCGCATTAAAATTTTGATTTCGCTATTTGCCGAAAATAAATTTTTTTTTTTAAATTTGGAATTACCAAACTATGAATATTTTCGTTATTTAAAACACTTGTGTAATTGAAAGTATATGTCTACGTCTTACGATCGTGAAAGTAACGGCCGGGTAAAAACTTTTAAGTCAGGTAAGGGGGTGAATTTATATATATATTTACGTTTGGTACTGTCGATTGCAATAAAAAAAGAGTTGCAAAACTAGATGTTATAGCAGTCCCATATGTAAAATTTCAGCGTTCTACGGCTAATCGTCTTTGAGTGATCCGAGAAACATACATACTACATGCATGCATACGTACGTACACAGCGCAAAAAAGGAGAGGCAGTTCTATATCTCCCTTTCTACTGGGCTGATTGGCAAAATTCAAATTGCATTTTCCATGTCTCGTAAGTGCGACTTAGAGTATATATTAGATTTATGTATAACTTTGTTATAATACAGGTATTTTGACATAAAGAAGGACTTTTTCTGAAGTAACATACCAATCCTTTCCCATATTTCGATTCTGCGACTCAAATTATGCCCAAACATTAAATTTTGTAAAATTTGGTCCAAAATTTACGGAGAAATTCAAAAATTTAACTCGGCGCATTTTTTTTTTCAGTTTGATCCAAGAATAATTCACTTGGTGAACTTATTAATATGTGGCAACCTATTTTCCTTTCTCTTCCATTGTGCAGCAGCGGAAAAAAAGTCACATCTTTCCTACTTTCAAATGCTTTTAACAAAGCGCGTAAACCACATTTTCGTTATTATCGCTTTCAACAAATATGCCAAATTTCAAAAGGCACCAATATATAAATTCACGTTTATCTTCCAAAATTTTGAATAAAAACTCTATTTTTTTGCAAGTATGCTTAGAAATACATCTACTGTAAGATGATTGTAAAAATTTTATAGGTTATAATTCAAAATTGTTTTCGAAAAATTTATAAAAATCATTTAAAAATACAAATTTTAAAAATAAATCATAAAAAATGGGTGAATTTTATTTGAAATGAACCTAAATTTTGAACTGTCTAGGAAGGAATCAAATAAGTTTCATAGAAAAGCGATAAAAATACATAGCAAATTCAATTAACATTGAGAAGCTAAAATTTTGAGAGCTAATGTTTTAAAAACTACTCGTGCAATTTTTACAAACTTTGGCATAATTTGAATTGTAGAATCGAAGTACGGAAAAAATTGGCATGTCATTTCAGGAAAAGTCCGATTTTGTGTCAAAATACCTATATTTGAGCAATGCTATATATAAATCTAATACGTATCCTAAGTTGCACTTTCGAGACATGAAAAACGCAATTTGAATTCGTGAGTCGGCTCAGTAGAACAGGAGATATAGAACTGTGCCTTTTTTTTCCCTCAGTGTACGTATTTACGTACAAATGTAAGTAAAAATCCCCTTTGAATTCATTTTAAATCCATTTTACAATCCGTTTTGGAAAATGAGTCCTTTATTCTGTAGGTACATATATCCCGCATGTAAAACCGTCCAAATGGATTCGGGAAAGGTTAAAATGGATATTTCCATTCAAATATGATAACCAAAATGTTTCGCGATTACAATACTTCTTTTACTTTCAACAAGGAAGTAAAAACGAAGCTAGTCAGAACAGCAGAGTTAATGAATAAAAAGTGCTGAAGGAAAGGACTGAAATTCGTTCCAAAATAGTTAAAAATGTTGTTAGTAACAGGTTAGTAGTAGTTAGTAGGAGTTAGTTATGTTGTTAGTAAAATAGTTATGGAGTAACTGTAACGAAGAGGCCCAAAAATAAGTCACTTAGAGTCAAAATAGATGAATAAAGGAACTTTATTGAAGAGTACTAGAAACATTGATTGCATCTTTTTTTGAAGTAACTAATTTCTATGAAAAACTAATTATTCGTTTTATATGCGGATCCTTAAGATGCTACCGTTATAGCGACGGACAAATTTTCCACAGTACCACATGAAGGTTAATTACTTATTTTTCTTTTCTATGAAGTAAAATTCGGAAGCATTGATTTTCGTTCGTAAAACAGAGATACGAAATATAAATAATTTCATTATTCTCACATAGAAATTCAAATTTTGTGCATAATTTTCGTAGCCTCGGCAACCCTTATTTGGAATATCTGTTTTCCTGTATTTTATACGAATAGAATTCGTTGCTACCGCAACTTCTATTTCCATTTTCTTTCCCTCCCCCCCTTTTTTTAAATTTTTGTATCATCTAATAGACAATCGAACAATAATAGCTGCATATTTACAAATGAATAATAACCTTAACACGCAAGTTTAATGCTGCTACCCTAAGTTGTTAAAATGTCATGGAAAAGAAATCAATGAAATTGTAGGAGTATGATATGTATTTCATATCGATTACTGTCATTCTTCGAAAATCATTAACAATCATGTCCAGCATTTCTTGCGTGAATTTTTATTTCCAGCTTTTTTAACGGCAAGGAAGAAGTTACTCTTCTATATAAACACTGATAAGGAAACAGTAGCTGTGATCGAAAAAATAAAAAAAAAAAAAAATCTCGCAACAGTATACAGTATCTTATAACTATATCGTCTAGTCTTAATTGACTGCACTTATTCTTACTTTTTTACTTCCTTGTACGAAGAAAAAAGGAAGTATTGTAATCGCGAAAAATTTCGGGTCTCATATTTCAACGAAAATATCCATTTTGATCGCTATCGAATGCAATTTAACAATGCTTTTGCGTAATATTTAAACGTAAGGCCAGAATAAAGGACTCTTTTTCCCCAAAAAAATTATAAAACCGATTTAAAATGGATTCTGAAAAGATTTTTTCGTGGCGTCTATGCGTACGTACGTACACGTACGTATGTATGTATGTATTTTGCATAACTCAAAAACGACTAGCCTCAGAACGCTGAAATACAGGACTGCTATAACATGTAGATGTGTACCTCGCATTTTGGTTACAATCGGCCGCGCCAAAAGTATATAAATATATGTATGTACCTATATCTATATACATATATATATTCACTTTGTTACTCGGCTCAGTGAGCTCAGTTTCTTTATTCTTATACGTTTGTAAATTGTGCATTTTTTGCTTTAAAAATGATTGAATTATGTTGTTCTTATCTTTCGGCTAAGATTTTATGCCTTTAATTAACCTGCATGCAATAATTGTGGAACTATCAACAATTTAAAAGTTTTTTAAGTGCGGCTAAGCCTAATTTTTGGTTATGATAGCGCCCATATTTGTTTACATTTGAAGCTTTGCAGAATAGTGGATTTTTTTGCCAATCTAGAGAAACTAAGCTTCGCAACAACAAAGCAACGTCTCCTTTTATTATTGCGAATTAAATTACTCTTGATTAATTCTAGAATTATTATTTAAGTTATTAGCTGGTTTTTACGTACAAATTGTAATTTAAAGTGTAAAAATTGTTTTTTTAATTGTTTTAACTGTATTTGGCGTTTCATGTTTTCCTATATCTTTAAATTTTTAATGAAATTATTTTTAATTTTTATGTATTTTTGTCTTACCGTGAAGTGAGAACTGAATTAATTAGTAGCGCATGCGCATTAGGTAAGCGGCGCTGAATTGTCTGTGAAATCTTCTGTGTTTAGCGCCGAAGTGTAGCTATGTAAAATAAATATAGTGAATTTTAAAGAATGTATTTATTCTGTTGTGGTGTATACGCTATCGACGAAGTATATTTAATTTAAAATTCGTTAACTGTTAATTCAATATGTTTAAATGAAATGCAGGAAAATTATGTATAATTTAATATTCCATTCAAGGAAGTCATGTGGTGTACACATCAGATTTTTTTATTTTACAAATGCGCAAATATTTTGCAATTTTACAAATACTGAAATTTTGCATATATCGCAAGTTGGCGCATATTGAATGTACGCATATCGAAGTGATAATTTCTGCTGCAATAGAAGGCCCAACAGTGGTTAAGCGGAGAAGTCGCTAAACACTGGTTTAGTCCGGAGTTCCAATCCCGACGAACGGGTTGGCTGTATGGTCGGTTTTACGGTTTTCCCCGTGTGCAACGTGTATAAGTACCAGTTTCCATTAGAAAGTTCTCCACGAAGGCATCCCTTCCCTTAGGCAGGCATCCCTCGAGAGCTTTGCTATTTTCAAATTAACCAAAAAAAGGACTTCAGAGCAGGTACAGTCTTTTTCAAAATTAAGCGACCATCTTTACCCACACTCCCTTTTTTTATTTAAGAAGATAGATGCAAAACTCCTCGTGTTCCATAAAGTATGCCACGACGCTTACAGAAGTAAGTAGTAAAACTCATTAATACAAAGGAGTTACAATAAAACAATAGTTCATGGTAGCTAGATCTGGCTAGAATAAGTGATATATATATATAATAATACAAATACTACTATAGTAACCACATGAAGGTTAATTACCTATAGTACATTTAAACCTTTTTTATTAATATAAAAAGTTTAAATATACTATAGGTAATAAGACTATAATAGTACTACTAGAAAAAAGAAAATAAATGATGATAATAATAATACAATAATAACAATACTCTACTTAAAAAATAATACTAATACAAAGGAGAAATGATACAGCAATAGTACAATACATTAATACGTAATGACACATAGATAAAAATATAAAAAAGTAATACAATGACACATAAAATATACTAATCCAAGAATATATAAATAATAATAATAAAAGTTTACACAATAAATTGAGTTGCACGAAAGAGCAAAAGCTTCAAAACTATCGCACACCTCTTCAGCCAAGATCTAATGTTTCCTCAATATATTTGATTTAGTAAGATATCTAAAGATTTAAAATTTTAGACGTAGCTGAATTAATTACGAACTGAAAATGTAAAATCGAGAACCGCTTTATATCTTGGTTTAAAAAAAATCATATGTTTAGAATGATTTTATTATATGTCCTTTGGACTTGATTCTTTGGAATCAATTGTGCAAGAGTTTTTATTAGTTTTCTGTTATATTTCATTCCATTTTTGCGCAACTTTTCTTTTAAGTCTTCTTTGCTCGTAATTGCAATGTAAATTTCCTCCGAAGACAGCCTTTGGTATTGAACGTGCAAATCACAAAAATCAAGAGTTGCTTTACATAACGTTCTTCATTTAAAAGTAAAATCACGTGTTTAGTATCGGCATCGATATTATTATCGAGTATTTTTTTAACTGTATTCTTTGATATGGTTTCTATGAGTTTACTGTTATATTTTATCCCATTCTTTTAAGCCTTCTGTGCTCGCAATATAAATGCTTTAGTATAGTGGTTATTCATAGAAAGAAATCAATGACACGGGTTTTCAATCAAATAAATTCTCCAGAGATGCTAGTGATATTCCAAATTATTTTTTGCTACAAAAATAGTAAAGCAATCGCAACTGTTTTTACTTTATATTTAATGTCATGTTAGTCTGAGAGGAGAAACTCTAGCCTCAGATGTAACTTTCGGGTGCACTGTTAGAGGTTGTAGAGTCATTAAGCTTTTTTGAAGCTGGAGTCGTGAAAAATAAACAGTGCCTTTGTCGGTAGTCAAACATCGATCTCTCAAACACGTGCCGAGTGTGCTACCGTTACGCCACGAAGGTATGCTGAAAAGAGGGAGAAAATACCTTATAAGGTGTCATTTTAGTGTATCAAAATCCTTATTCCTTACCTTATTTCTTAGTCTCTAATCAAAGTTTTTATAGAGTGCTCATTCATGATACTGTTGGCAAATCTGCACGGAACCTTATAACTTTAGTGTTGAAATCTGTTTCCGCCTAGACAATCAGTGAACTTATAATCCGCGTCTTAGGCTTTCAGTGAAATCAACTGCGAACTCAAAAGGAGGTTTAAAATAAACATCTTATTAGAACTTCAACTTAACAACTCACACAGTACGTGTAACTAACAGAATAAAGTCACCAGTTATTGCGTAATTTAACAGAACATAAGCAACTGAGGTATATAAAATTCACAAGGCAAAATCCTATTGCAAGCTTTGGCTCAAGCTCTCTAGTTATGGCAACAAAACATGGCTGGCAGAGGCTAAAGCCGATTCAGGTAAATCTAAAAGCTGGGCGAAAATAGCCTGCAGAAGCTCTCCCTGAACTTTAAGAGCTCTGAAATTATATACATTAACTAATTTTAATCCTCGTGGGAGCCAAGGAAAGTAGAAGTGACAGTAAAGATAAAATTATAAAATAACAGGTTAATAAATCCCTACAAACTCTAAGTTACCTACACCTCTCACCGGCTTCATCAGAGACCGAGCAGTTAAGTGGCTGAACATTGGTAGATCCACCTGGCTTTGATTGGCAAACGGAATGGCTGCATGGACATTTTCGTGATTTTTAACATGCGTAACATGGATATGAGCTATATTCTCTTAGAAAGTCCTCACGAAGGCATTCCTCCCCTTAGGCAGATAGCCTTCGAATACTTTGGTGTAATCAAATTAACCGGACAAAACCTTTCGCCTGTATACTGCCGCAGACAAATACAAAACCGTCTTACGCTTCCTTACTGGTACGCTTCCTTATTGGTAGTGCGACATTATATCCCGTTCATTATTATCTGCTAGACGATAATGTGTCACCACCAATATTTGGCTACTGGATTCCCTTATCCCCAGTCGCCGCTTAAAAGGGAAAGTATATAAGGTATTTTATTCCTCCTTTCCGCATGCCTTCGTGGTGTAACTGGAAGCTACTGGACGCGTATTCGAGAGGTCCAGGGTTCGACTCCCGGCGAGAGCACTGCGCATTTCTCATGTCTCCTGCTTCAAGATATTCTAATGACTCTAGAAAAACTTATACTTTTGACAAAGGAATTCGATTCTTTCATTTCATTATTTAGCACTCCAAGCTTAGATTCGCGATATAGAATTGTAGAACATGTTTGCAAAGACAATTATTTAGTTTCTTTTTTTCAATTAAACTATGTCATAAATTAGTTTCCTCATTTTAGTCCATTGATGAATTTATGTGCTTAAGATAAAAGCTTATTTCCTGAAACTTCTCTACATTTTTTATTTTTATCCTTTTAGTATAAATGACACGTTTTCAATCAAATTATTCAATTGAAAATCATTTTTCAACAATGCATAAGCACTCCCTTACTTCCAGCAATTCTGCTATCTGAAACGGTCGAAAAAATTCAGCAATTTGGCCAAAAAATAATATTATTTAAAAATCTCGTATAAACTTCACTTTAAAGTTTCTCTGTGCTGTACAAACAGTACAAACAGATTTAGTTGGTTAGATAAGTACGCAAAATCGTTTTAACGTTAAATTTTTGAAAATCTAAATCAAATTTTGGAAACATAGTTGCACCTAATTGTCATCCACGTTGAGTATGAGACCAAAATTTAAATTAAATAGCTCATCAGGGAATGATGTAATGACATTATAACCTTGAAACCGAAGAACCGATAATTCCCCTTCTATTTCTTTATCATAACATATGTTTTAAAAACGGCGCGGCTAGTATCTTTTTATGATTCTTGTTTTAGAAGAGAGCGAAGAGTTTATTTTATAATCGGTGAACATTTCAAAACTGTCTAACCGACACATTTTTAAGTGTTGAAATTTTAAAATCCTAGATCTTACATAATCGGAAAATTCTGATGAATTTTTCAAAAATTCGCAAAAATTAGGAATTAAGCTAAAAATTTTGTGCAAATTTTATTTAAAAGATTTTTTTCTCTATCTATCGGATGGTGCAAACAGTAAATTTTTGAAATTTTTAGTTTGTCCGATGAATGAAGACATATGCAAAAAATCGTTTCAGTATTAAGTTTAAAAAGATCTAAATCAAATTTAAAAAAAAATCGCTTCACCATATTGTGTTGACATCCACAAGCAGTATATGTATAAAATTTGAAGTTGTTTAAAAATCGATAACAACCTTTTGACCATAGTGAAAACACCAAGAGAATAGAAGCTTATAAATTACAAACAAAAAATCGTATTTGTATTTGTAGTACTGAATGATTATATAAATATTTAACTCATATACTTAACTTTCATATTCTGATTTTATTAAGAATGTTATTATTCGTAAAGAAGGTGATACTATATATTTTCTAGAATGTAATTTTTTTTTTTAAATGTCTAGTTCTAATACAAAAATGCTAAATGTAGTTACACAGCCCCAACCGTTTTACTTATGCTGAGCAGATTTGATTCCAGACGTTCCCCCCTTCCCCAACAGAGGAGGTCTTGAAAACTGAACGGTTGACCTGACTCTACCCCTACGCGCCTATTATTCGGCTTTTTACAACAGTGTCAAATTGCTGTATAGTACTACAGTATTTCCGTTCGTGATACTTCCACCTCTGTGTTTTCAACTCTATAACTTTTTGCTCAGAGCTCAATGCACGCGAGAATGATCACTTAATGGGAATTATCTCCCGTTTCTTACTACGCATTATACATGGGCAATCTCGATAACCCATGCGTAACTTACCAAATAGCGCATGGTAAGAATTAGCTAAAGCATAGTATCAGAAAGCGTAATGTAGGTAAAATGCCAGTTTAATGAAGTTATATAAATTTTCGAATGGATGTTTTCCCGATCTTTTTAATAGGCACCACTGAAATACGCTATTATTTTTTATCACATTGAAATCTGAAAGATATTTTATAGTAAATTATGAAATTCTGTTTTTAATCAACCTAAGTTAATGTAAGAGTATATCCAGCACCAAAATTAACTAAGTCTGATTCACAAAGCTGACACTTCATTGTTGGCAGATCCACAGAAAAATAATATTAAGCACTGCACGTGGATAAATGTTCCACTTCATGTAGATCATATCAAAACCTCCATTTATGTATTATAGGAGGAAGAAAAATATCGTCAATAAAAACCACAAGAATTAAGCAGGAATTAAGCTTACAAAAGGAGATGAATGAAAAGAATAATTAATCACGTATCCTTGTAATAATTTATGACCAGCGATATATTAAAATGCATTTTAATAATGATAAGCTTCATTATTTTTTATTCTTATTCTAAAATTTCCATTTCACTTTCCCTTTTTGCTTCAGGCCATCTTATAAATTGCACTTTTTCATGCATGCTTCAAAATTTTCAGTTGAAATTCCACTCGTGTCGTATTTAGCTACTGAAAAACATAAGCGTTTTCACGCGATATGGGTTACAGGTAGCTCAAAACAGATAAAGCTGTTGCCACCTTGCTAACCGTTAAACTGCCGCCCAGCCCGTACAACGGTTAGCGATGCTGACTGCCACACGGATAAACCTTGGTCCAAATCTCGGAGAAGGCATGGATGTTCGTAAGCATATATTGGCTGTGTGGAGAGGAAGTACTCAAAATAAACGGTGAGACGAAAGTTTTACCGAGATATTGGTGGCCGGATAAGACAGCTGAGACACCCTCGGACCGCCCTCTCCAGGGTTATTCTTCCTCAGAATTCCAACTGAGGCTGAAACTTAGCCGTTGGCAAAGTCATATGCCTAGATGGTTGCGGAGATTGCTGGCCTTGCTTCAACCTGTAGCTGTAGTTCCTGTTGTTCCGTCCGAAAACTGGAGCGGAACTCCACAATATGGTGGGACTATACCTATAGGATAATCCTGAATTCCCACTTTTACCTGTACTTATCCCTGTTAAATTCTGCCCCAATTTTGGTGAAGAACACGCAGGGGGAATCATACATGATATTCATGCTATGCTCTATACCTAATATTGATACACTGGGCTCTATACCTAATATTGCTACACTGCTTCGGTCCAGGAGCCCGCGCTTCGTGGCCTATGGCCACCTTGTGGTCCTAACCTTTCTGACCTTTCTTACCCTGACACTAACCACTCGAGAGGATTTCCGTGTATTCTGAGTGAGGCAGAGTAAACTTGAGTAAAATTTTGACATGTATTTGTATGATTTCAGCACTTAGATTAGCTAGCAGCGATAATTCGCCAGATAGCTTTTAGGTAGCATTTAAGGGGAGTTGAGCTTGAAGCTTTGTTGTTTATGAATACATACTCTGCGTAAAGAATAAAAAGGCTGCTCTAGATAGGAGTTATAATTTAGGATAAATTTTCAAAATTTAAGTGAAAGAGTATTTTGCATTCCCTTCTCAAAACATTTACATCATTTTGTCTGAAACTACAGTGCATGGAAGCTAATAAAATTAGCTTAGACATTATTACATTGTTATTTGTAGAAGCATATATCTTAAATTAAGTTATCCTTTAACGCAACTAATCAAGGCTATTAACTTTCTGTATAGTCGCCCAAATGGTATAGTGGTTAGGGGAGCCTACTACGTACCGAAGGGCCCAGGTTCGAATCTCGGAGAAGACAGAGATGTTTGTAAATGTATAGTGTCGGTGCGGCAGGGCGACACTCTAAATATGCGGCGAGCCGAAATCCTCTCGTGTGGATTGGTGGGAGAGGGGAGGGGTGGGAGACCCTGGATTCCTCCCCCCCCCCGGAGTGATCTCCCTCAAAAATTGGGGGTGAAAATGGAAGTCCAACCTCTCTTCGGAGTAGGCTCTGGCAATCATTCTTTCATGTGGTAATGGACACGACAACAACAGCAACTTTCTGTATAAGAGGGCATTAATTGTATTTTAATTTGATTATTAAAATTTTTCAAAATAATTTTCACTTTTAGGGTAGTAATACTCATAATTTTTTTTGTCTGCCTATTTATTTCTCATACAACTTATAAAGTTATATTGTTAAATCTAGTATGTAATATAGTTGAAGATGAACTTGATAACCAGATCTAAGTAATGATAATCTGAAGTTATTTAATAGTTTGTAATATTCCTAGTTTATTCGGTATTGATATTAAGAGGGGGCAAAAACGCTAAATGTATGTCAGGACTTCTGAGACGCGCTGAGAATTTTCACTTGAAATCACAGTCAGGCAAAGAATAAGTATTGCCCATTATTAAAATACATTGGCGAGTATCGGTTCAACTTATTTTTGCCTTAAATAGAGTTAAAGGAAAACTGAGCTGAACAAATTAATAATAAAATGCCTAGTAAGACTTGAAGCTTTTATTTTATTTAAAATTATATAAAACTGTCAACCTTACCAGGTCAGTTAATATTTTTGGAAACAAAATCTCAAACACGAAACTTATTACGCATGATCCTGTGAAATGTCATAACTATTTAGCAGTTGGGGAACATCATTAAAAATGAGATTATCCAAGAAATCTTGCAATACGTAAATATTCTAATTTCTGCAATATGCATATTTACTCCTATTTCAAGAGCATGTTGCAACTTATAGGAACTTATAGTATAGGGGATGGTTGACTTGAACATTTCATCCTTCTGCCAAGACCAGTCGATGGGATTTAATTTCAGTGAGCCATGAAAACCAGTCTTTGCGTTCCACGCTAGCCTTCTCCAGAACATTTGTGAGCCATATGTGTTCTACGAAGAATCGAATAATTGTCCATTAAGAAGAAAGATTTTCGGAGAGCTGTAGCAAAAGGTATGATGAAGCTTCAAAGATCCATTTGCGGATTGCGATGTATAAAACCTGTTAAATGTTTCAAAGCAGGAAGACATGAAAATTCAACTGTGTACTTCGCTGCACAGCTGCTTAGATCGGTGGTTCGAACCACCGATCTAAGCGATTGCCAGCTAATAGTGCTAAGCGTTTACACAAAGAGAGCACTCACGCGTGTAAGCGATAATGCCTAAAATCGTTGTCATTGAAATATTGCTGATTATGTAGTCACTACTAGCACCACAGTCTGTTTCTAAAAATGGTCACTTGAAGTTCATAACGACTTTACCAGGTCCTCTTCACAGCAGAAAGGGGGATTAGAGAAATTTAGTAAATTAGAGGACTCGACGATCTTTCGCAGCACCATTGTTACGAAGCAAGCCGTAAGGGATAAATGGCATTAAATTATCTATTCCTCGTATCAGTAAAGCAAAAGTATAGCACCTATAGCTGTCTGAACCAAATGTTTTTATACAAGAAACGGCACGGGGTTATATTACAAGAAAAGGGTGATCGCAGATTCTTCTCCCATGCCAAACGAGAATTAAGTACCAGACTGAGCACTAAATCTTTATTTATCAGCAAAAAGACAGATTGCATTACTCAATATGTTAGTGTTTGTGTCCTTCGATTTGCTACCTTCGAAGTAAGTGTTTATTTTTCTTTAACATCGGGCATATTAATAGTCTTCTAACGCACAATCTTAATCTGTAAAGAGAAATGTAGATAATTCGTCTCGATTTAAACGGTCCTAGTTTCCCAAAAAAATTCTGAATCAGGTCTCTGATATTCTATCGCTGCTTTCAACAATTCGTTTATTATTAAAAATGATTCTCCCTTTCATAGTTATTCGGTTACAATCTTTTACTATCTTTCTAAGAAATATTTTTGTAATTTAGAACCAATTCCTCAATACAGTGCTGCAACTCTGCAAAACTTCAGCAGCATTCTACGTATCCTGTTCAGCAACTCCCATCTTGCTTTTCTTCGCTTCTGCTCCGAAATAAAAACCTATTGTTTTTACAATGTGACACGAATGAACATAAAACAAAAGTTTTTGCCGTATAATAAAAGCTACAGAGAGCTGAACTTGAAGGCAATTAGTCCAGTCGTGATATACACACAAAATGGTTCATGAACCAAATCTGCCAATTCGCTACAGTTACAGGCTGAAGCAAGCCGGTACTTGTGCATCCATGTAGGGATATTAAGTATCGGCGGACCTTGCTAATTGCTGACCTTCCGCCCTAACTGGAAACCGAGGAAGAATACTATAGTTGGCAGTTCGAGAGTATCCCACATCTTTTTCCCCACCATCAACTTCTGGGGAAGGTTTCTCCTTACCGTGTATTCTGAGTGCCGGACAGAAACTGTACGTTTACAAACATCCATGCCTTCTCCAAGGATTCGAAACAGGGCCCTACGTTATAGTAGTGGGTGTCACTAATAAATGTCCCATCTGGGAGGCGCCTATTCGCAACAGCATTTTAAGCATTTATCAATTATTTAACTATGATAATACATTTAAATATAACGCTTATGAATTTGTTCTGCAGTTTTTACCTTCCGCCAACCTGTATGCAAAGGTAAGGAAGGTAATGTTTTTGGTGCAAATATTCTGTAGTGAGTTTTCAGTGCAATCATGAATTAGAGTTCCACAACACGTTTTTACTATTTTTACAATGATATTTGTATGTCTGTATGTGTGTGACAGTTTTTTCGCCTACGCTAACTCTCATGACAAGCATTCAAAAATTTCTAATTTCCATATTTAAGCTTTCTTCATTCATGTGAAGAGTAGATTAGATTTAGGGTAAAATTGGGCAAACAGATGTGATGCATTACTTGAAGCCATAACAGTTTTTAACGAAGAAAAGGATTAAAATATAACCCTAAACGCTTCAGTTTTAGAATTCAAGACATTTTTCATAAAATTAATAAACCGAAAGTGAAACTTTACTTGATGTTCTGAACAGATTTTCCTGAAAAATAATATATTACGAGATAATTCCAGTTGTCAAATTAGGTATTTAAAATACATATGGGACTGAGAACTTCATATTACATTTATAAGCATTAAATATATTCTTAAAATTATGCTAAATGCAACGAAAATAAGTTCATTATGAAGATCGGCTCTCGTTTTGAAGCAATTGAATGTATTGCTTTGTATTATGAAACAATTAAATGTATCAGTCTGAATCCTCAATTTTGTCTCCTTTTCCCTTTTGTGTTGCATAAAATGATAAATAATGCTGCCACCAAGTGGTATCGCTATGTGTTATTTTTAAAGAGATAATACGGCAAACATAAATAATGCTGCGAACATAAAAATAATGCATGACAATTTACACATTCTTGGGAATTCTAAAAACATACTGTTCTTAAAAATGTTGTGATTTTGTTTTTGAACTTTATGAGGTTAAGTGCGAAGAAAGTGATGTTTAATAAATAAAGCTAAAACACCAAAAAAAAGTTGGTCATCTTATTAAGAAAACTGAACGTTGATATCCTGAACTGACAAACGACTGAAAAAATGCATGGCAACACTTAATGCTCCATCATTAATTCTAAAAATATGTTGGTTTTAAAAATTTTGTGAATGTAAAATCATTGATTTGGGAATCTGCAACCCTATATTACGATCAATGCGATATTTTCAAATCCGAGCATGAGAACGGATGTTTACATAAGCATTCATAATTATCATTTCCCATTGTAAAGCAAAACAGAATTCTTGTAGATAATAGTCAGTCTATATTATGCCTCCAGATCTTTTTTCTTAGATGTTGTAAACACTCCTCGGATTAACTCCGAAAGTTCTTGGAATGAAGACGTATTGTGCAATAGTCAGAAGCAAAACTACAGTAGAAAATAACTAATTTAATTTTTTATTTATTCTTCGATCATGATTTTCGCGTTACCACGTATATTTCGTGACAGGTGAAATTTTGTTTCAGTCTTCGTTTAAAATAAAAAAGTGAATTAGTGAGATTGAAATATATAAAAGTACTAAATAAATTAATTAGTAGCAGCATAATTAAAAAAGCCAGCTTTGATAGACTGAAATTTTGAGGAATATTGGTCTAAATATTGGCCAAGAGTTTTGCGTCGACTGATCAAAAACCTGCATTTCATGGCAGAATATTTTTATGGAATTACATTTAATTTACATTTCTTCTGATAAAATTAAAAATTAATTATAAAGTATCATATATTGACAATATAAGTAAAATAATTATAAAGTAAAATATATTTACAATATAAGATAGTTTGATGGAAAATAAAAATTTGAACCATCTGAACCTGGTTAATCTATTATTGAATCAATAGTTAGATCATTGCAACAAAAATCAATGAAAACCTATTTGTTTCTACAGTCTTGGAGTACAGGTACTTGTATTTTGCGAAGCAATAAATCAAAAGACATATGTACAGGTGCAGGTAAAAGTATTGGGACACCAGCGATGTACCCTGGGTTAGCTGGTAATGCCTTAACATGCTAATTAACCCCGTCCCCCCCAAAAAAAAAAATTGCAAGCTTTATAAGAGTTTACAAAGAAAGGTTGAGGAGATAAGAAACTGAAGCTTTCCAAAGGATCTAAAGTTTACCTATAATGGTACACCCCACCATAGATCCTCATCAAGTATTTATTTAAAATAATTATTTAGGATTATACAGTTTAATAATAATTATATAGTTTCACTACAATTTGAAATTAAAAAATTAAATTGGAAACATCTGTTGTTTGATGAAAAAAACAGATTAACATAATAAGGAACAGATAAACATAATGAGATAAATATAATAAGTACTATTGTAATGAAGCAATATTGTAATGAACTATACTAATAATACTATGCAGGTGTCTACGGCATCAAATCGTTTGAGAATAACGTTAAAAATACTGTGAGCAAGAATTTGGGAGCTCAAGGATTTGAAAATGTAAAAATTTGGGAATACAGAACGTAATTTTCACAAGAAACCAACACAGTTCATAAAAGATACTTAAATGTTATGCTGAAGAATGTTATTACAGCTTATACAGATCACGAGTGGAATCCTACTGAATATATTTACACGATGTAAAAGTTCATTAAATTTATGCAGCATGAGGAACTTACACTTGAAAAAGATCTACGCCGTAGGAATAGAATTGTTGCATAATTTTTTGAAATTTCAGATACTGATGTTTACCTATAATTCGAAACCTTTGGAATGCCAGGAGATTCTGGGAATTTTATGTGATTATTTTCCGTTAAGGGGCATGAGAAAGTGTAATGATCAGGAGTTCCCTATTTCCCACATATGTACACATGTCAGAGTTCGCCATATTTCTTGCGTAGAAATACTTGAGGAAGAGACCGTGTCCTGTTATGTAAATTAATTATTATTTAATGAAGGTTTCGAGTAGAGAGATGCAAAGCTTACATTGGGGATCAAATAAGAAATTAATTCAGTGTCATTGAAGAATCGATGAAAATACATTTGCTTTTTACAATCTTCGCTCATGGGTAACTGCATTTTGCAAAGCAACAAATCAAAAGATACAGTATTACTTTCATTATATTCTGCAAGTTCAGTAGCACTGAAATAGAAGTTTAAATCAAGTGGCAAAATTTAACATATTGCTTTTTTTCCTATTTTAAATTTATTTCCTATAATGTTTCCATTCAAAAACTCAATTATCGTTATTTAAAATTATATTTAATGCGTTATGCTTTTGATTATAAGGAAACATGGAATAAATTCCGTAAATGTAAGATACATCTACAATTAATATATGTAGTTCGTGTATTGCCAATCTCTCACTTTATTTTACGATTAATGAATAGATTCTAAATAAAATAAAAATATTTTAAAATCATTACTGCTTAAACTATACTTTTCTAGAATGATAAAAATTACTTGTGTTCTAAATATTATTTTATATGCTGGATTAAAGTTATATCTTAGCTGAAGGTAATGTTCAGAATAGCAAAGAGAACAAGCAAGCATGTCAGTATTAATCGAGTATATTTCAGTTCGCGGTTAAAACACATTATCTTCAGAAAAAAAAATTGTTTCAAATTTAGGCAAAAAAGAAGTCTTAGATTGGCGTAAATTTTAAATAAGACTCTATCGATTTCGAGGGCCATCAGACATGGGTCCCGCTTCTTCAGTGGAAAAACAAATCCAGGCAAAAACGTTTTTGCTGCTATTACGTCAGTCTGAGACTACATTTTTGTTTAATTTTATATTTTACACTGGCGTGTTTATCTTCTAAATAAAAATTATTTCCTTTCTGTAGTTCAAAAGATATTTCCCATAATTAAAAACATGCTTGGCGCAGAGAAAATGCAGTATTTTAGTAGAAGCTTACGAATAAATACTCTTAAAATACGATTAAAATTCAATTTTTCCCTATAAATGGAAAAACATAAAATCGCTTCAGACCAATTGTAAAGTAATTTCCATTTCTGTAAAGCACAGTTCATTTTAACAGCATCAGAATTTACGCGATCAGGAGGAAAAATCGTGGCTATATAAGCTCAGTTATCGAAAAAATCAGGGCCATAAAACTAATTTTTTTTATTACAATTGTAATGCTTATATTAAATTTCTATTATACTAAGTGTGATGCATACGATAAGCAGGAGAAAATGGCTATTAATGTTGAAGTAAATCTGCTGAATATAACTCTGCGAAGAAGGAGAGTAAATGTTTTTAATATAACTCTGTAAAGAAGGAGACTGGAGTAATTAATTCTGGTAACACATTCATGGATTTCCTTCTAGGATATGTTTTAAAGAGAATTTCATACGGGAATTTAATTTTACACATCTCAAAAACCTGCAGCTAGCTTTTTCTTCATCTGGATATTGAACACTAGAAAGAACTATAAACGTGTCTTATCTTCACTATTTGATGGGCTGCATGTCAGAATAGTATTCACCTTAGATAATGTCAGAAAATTCACCTTAGACAATGTCAAAAAATTCACGTTAGACATCTATTTTGGGCAGAATATCTTCATTAAATTACTCTTGCATTTCGATAAAGCACCCATCAGTGGCTGAGCAGTTTAAGGCTCCTGATTCGGTAGCTCGTCTCGGTATAGAAGCCAGGTTAATGGGCGTGTTTTTGCATTGTATTACGCAAATACAAGCCAGTTTTCTTAGACAGTCCTTGTTTTCCCCATGTGTAACGTGAATAGAGCCAGTTTCCTTAGAAAGTCTTTCGCAAATGCATCCTTCCCCTTAGATAGATAGCTATCGAGTACTTTGCCATATCTAAATAACCTAACCTATATTTCTATAGGCGTTGTTAGGAAGCAGAAGATTAATGAGACATTGAGCACATTAATAACTGCTTCTAACAATATTTTATAAAGCACGCTGATAATGCAGACTTATCTACGAGCTAAACCGACATACTGTACTCTAAATTACTTTTATAACTAACTGAAGGCTAGGTAGATAATGGGTGAGAAACTGAAGAATATAAACTTAAAGAAGTGCTAGAGCCATGCACCTCCTTTCATTCTAGATGCCAAAATCGCAGAGACTGACTACCGATAATGAGTTCATCTGCTTCCCTTTCAGTTAAAAACTGTCTAAAATGATCCAGGGTTTCCGAGATAACACAGTAAAATTTTTAGATAATCATGAGTTTTGATATAAACCTTCGGGTCTTAACTATAATATCGACATAAGCAGAAGCTCGAGATAACTGAGTTAAACATACTGAGAGAATTCACTGGATTGTTTTAAAATATTGTATTAATTTTCAAATTCTATTAGGCATAGTCACAGAAAATTAAATACACTAAAAACATCTTTTTATACGAGAGAAATCCGTGTGACCATAGGAAAACTCCACCAGGTAATTAAAAAAAAAATCTGATGTGGGCACCGCATGACTTCCTTGCACACTTATTAAATCACACACATTTCTTGCTGCGCTTCATTTAAACTTATTTCCTCGGATTTCATTAGAGATGTATTTGGCATTCAATCAATTCAGTTCTCCCTTTGCGGCAAGGCAAAAATATATAAAAACTCAAAACATCTTCATTCAAAATTGTAAAATACAGAAAAACCTAAAACGCTAAGTACAGTTAAAAACACTTAATTTTTTTTAATTAAGATTACAGTTTCTACTCAAAAACAAGCAACTCGGCCAATGAGCAGGAAGACAACATTTTCGATGAACACAATTGCAAGTTAACTTTTGCTCCCCTGGGGAAAAGGACATTGAAGTTGTTTCATCAACTAACTTAATTCACTATACTACTAAGAGATTCAGATGCAAAGAAACATCCGCCACATTAGGCCTAATGTAACTTTTAAATTGTTGATAATTTTGCAATTATCCCATGCAGATTAACCAAAGGCACCAGAACAACCGGACATAAGAGCAGCATAATTCAATGACGTTTAAAGCAAAAAATGCACAGTATTTCAACTTATAAAGTATAAAAAACAGAGCTCAGCGACTCGGAACGAGAGTAG
>KK113509.1:22425-34096 GCA_000611955.2 Stegodyphus mimosarum
CGTAATAAATTAATACTTGCGCAAAAGCTGCAAAGCAATAAAATAATAATTTATTCACTAATTGATTATTGAGTATAATATCTCCTTTGAGAAAGTTAGTAGAATTTTAGTTGAATGAAGCAACTTATAAGCATTTAAAAATGAATCTTGAAAGTTGTTTTAAAAAGTATATTTATACACCAATTTTTAATCACATGCCGCATATCTTATCAACTAGAAAATTTAGGCCTGGCTTTTCACACTCAATAAGTGAAACAATGGAAAAGTAATGGTTTTACTCATACATAGTTTTTATATTGCCTTAACAGACGACAATGACTAATAGATGACTTAATACAGATGACAATAACCTTGTAATTTCTGCAGGGAAAGTTACAAGGTGAAGAGCGCTGGTGAGAAAAAAAAAGACGAGTACAGGCGTTTAAATGTTTTTCATGGAGCATCGAATAGTTCCATTACTCAAGAAAAACAAACTGTCGTGGCGACGCTGGGGAGGATGTGACGGTCTAAATATGCAGCTGAACATGATGGGAATGATGATGCAAAATTTTCACATACAGCTTCAAGCAAATCTTGGTAATGCTCTAATTAGCACAATGAAAGCGACGTTTCACGTAATCCTTTTTTTTTTTTATAATGACAGGAAATTTATATGGTAAATAATGAGCAAAATGCGCATTCATGAGTGAATTTTCCCCACTGATGATATGAACTGATGATTAATGAAGACTGGCCGTAGGTGAGGCACGGAGAAAGAAAAGAATCTAAGAAAGATGTAACTCTCTAAGTGTTAGGATCAGTTTGATTCCCACGCGCCCAGTTAAAGGTTAAAAAAACATTATACCAGATGGACGAATATGATATCATATTCGTCCACCTGGTATAATGTTTTCTTAATCTTCGTCAATCTGGTATAATGTTTTCTTAACTCAAGGCCTTCCTCCCTTCTTCGTTTCCCTGGATATACTATAATGTGTTCAATTTATAGAGTCATTAGGTTATTTTGAAGCAGGAGACGTGAAAAATGAGCAACGCCGTCTCCAAGACTCGAACCTTGAATACGCGCCGAGTGTGCTACCGTTACTCCACGAAATCATGCAAAAAGGATGGAGAAAATATCTTATATACTACCCCTTTTAAAGGGCGACTAGGGATTAGGGAATCCAATCGTCAAATCCTGGTGGTGAAGAATCATCATCCACCACCTTTTATTTCGGGCGCCACTGTTGAGTCATTAGTTATTTGAAGCAGGAGACCTAAAAAATGAGCAATGCCCTCGCCGGGACTCGAACCTGGACCTCTCGAATATGCGTGCGATTGTGCTACTGTTACATTACGAAGGCATCCAGAAAGGAGGGAGAAAATACCTTATAAATTATTTGAAAATAGGTTTGCCTTGCAATAAAACACTCATTTGTTATGGAAAATTTTGAAAATGAAGAAATATCCTTGAAATTGCAGAACCTAAAAGTATCTCTCTTATCAATTTAATTCCATGATTTATAATTGTGATTTCAATTGCGGTGGATATAGGATTATAAGTGTTAAATTAGAATGAATTATCTAGTTTTATTTTATAAGAATCATTCTGAACAGCAGAAAAATGAGGAACTAGATAGTAATATAGCGTCCTAATAAACGAAAGAATCTCCTTGTGAGCAATATGCACACTGGTAAGCAAAACTTAAGCAAAAATGAAAAAATTTAGCAGATAGCCATGAAATTGCAGAAAAGGAGGTCTGGAGATCAGTACAATGAACACGTAAGACAGTAGAAACGTCATGCGTATGCAAATATCAGGAACGAAACGTCAGAGGCGACGTGAGCGTAACACAAAACGCGTGATGTCGGTGCGCGCAGCTCAACAGTAGAATAAAAGGAAGGACGGAAACGCAATTCAACATATTCGCTGCAAGTACCAGAGATTCAGTTCGTGAAATATGGCTAGAAGAAATCACCTGGACGACTTAACACGTGGAAGAATGATCGGAAAGCTGGAGGAGGGGCGTACTGTCATCAGTGTAACTGCAGAGTTCGGAATCAACAAAAGTGTCGTTTCGCGCGCTTGGAAAGCGTTCCAAACCACAGGTACAGCTGTTAGAAAGGTTGGTGGTAGCCGCCCGAGGACGACATCTGCAGGGGATGACCTATATATCGTCCTGCAGGCGAAAAGAGGCCGACCGCAGTCAGCAAGCGCCATTGCTCAGCAACTCTGTACAGCAACGGGGTGTCGCGGTTTACTGTGGCCAGACGCCTTCACAAAGGGGGCCTATTCGCCCGCCGTCCTGAACGCTGCCTCCCGTTGGAAGTTGGCCACCGACGCCACCGTTTACAGTGGTGCAGAGAGCGCAAAAACTGGACAACTGATCAATGGAATCGCATCCTCTTTACAGATGAGAATCGGTTCAGTACCAGAAGCGATTCTCAAAGCGTTTTGATTTGGAGAGAGGTCGAGACCCGGTTTTATCCCAGTAACATCAAGGAAAGACACCGTAATGGTGGTCCTGGAGTTCTTGTCTGGGGAGGCATTATTCTAAACGGGCGAACTGAGCTCCACGTTTTCGATAGAGGGTTTGTAACCGGGGATCGCTACTGTGAGGAGGTACTCTTTTCCCATGTGCGTCTGTTCCGAGGTGCCATTGGCCCAGACTTAATTTTTATGGATGACAATGCACGGCCACATCGGACTCTTGCTGTTGAGGAGCTACTGGAAAGTGAAGATATCACTCGAAGGGATTGACCAGCGTACTCCCCAGATTTAAAACTCGTCGAACATGTGTGAGATGCTTTGGGAGACACATTGCAGCACGCTTACATCCTCTGGAGAAACCCAACAACTCAAACAGGTGCTGATTGAGGAATGGGCACTCCTACCGCAAGAAATGTTGCACCAGCTGGTTCTGAGTATGCGGAGACGGTGCGAAGCAACCACTACAGTGAGGGTAGGGCATATCCCATATTAAGGAACATCTGCTTGTTGTTCTTCCTCTTGGATAGACAATCATGAGTCACGATAGTATGCGTTCAATAAAGCTTGTTTTTGTTTGATTCCATACCGTATGCATTGTATTCCTTTTTGAGCTCCGATGCTTTCGTCATCCTTTACGTAAATCATACTCTCCTTCATTTCTGCATTTCATGTCTCTCAGTTGATTTCTCGTGGAGTTATAGCAATAAAACCCTGATTTTGCTTCAGTTTTGCACACCAGTGTACTTAAACTTGTTACTACATGTTGTAACGGTGGGAATTATCATATAAGTCTGAGTCTAAAAAAGCGACACTGAGACTTGATCTGAAAGAGTGATTGTTGAATTCCACTATGAAATTAAGGACATTCTTTTCAGAATTCTAAATATACGTAGAGTCTAAAATAATATACTCAGTATTCAAGGTTCAACATAATAAAACTCTTTACAATAGACGCATTACATAGCGCCGTAAGAATGCGCCGTAAAACTAGCCTGTGTTAACGCCACAATATTTTATTACCTGGAACATAATATAAAAAAATTCAAAAACTGTTGATGGATTCCGAACAGCAAGTTTTACTCGTTAACAAAGAGGTAAAAAAAAGTTAGTTTATCTTCTTGGTAAAAGGAAACGATTTCACCATATCACATGACTTATATGAAAATTTATGAAGCAAAAATACGAAATATAAAGTAAAAACAATCATTTCCTAACATCATTCCTACCTTGAGCTGGGGAGGAGCACAACTCAATAAATCAAAGGTTACAAGTCTAAACTTTCTGACACTTTAATAGTTCTCCTATATCTGTTTTTCTGAATTTCTTTTAAGGCATTACAGGGGTTATCTCCCATTGTTGAGATACCTACGTATTTGGTGGACGATACTTGATCTCGAACTTGTAGACTCATTACGTTATTTTTGAAGCGGGAGACATGAAAAATGAGCAGTGCCCTCGCCGGGACTGGAACTGGACCTCTCGAATACGCCCCGAGTGTGCTACCGTTACACCACGAAGGCACGCAGAAAAGAGGGAGAAAATAAACTTTGTTAGCTCCAGAAGCTGCCTTTTCCAGCGGTTAGAGACACTGTATAAGACTACCTAATTCTCCACTTGCTGTTTGGAGCTTCACAAATCTGAGGACTTAGCCCAACAAACCTAGTCAGTTCTTCATATTACCGTCATATGAGGATAGTTAAATTCTGGAATAAGGCAATAAAAGTGTCTGGTGAATTGGTAACTCTATTGGCGACGAATTTCTCTTTTATCTCATTTAGAAGATTATTCATTCTATTTCCTAATATTCTCCATTTATCAATGTAACATTATGAATCATTAGTTTCTCTATCGATAAGCACATATTTTTTCTCAGATTCTAATAAAGTATCTCTACATTCGTATTCATATGTTAACATTAGTTTGGCTTTAAATATTTAGGTTTTTAGATTCTATTAGCTTTAGCTTCGAACTCTCATCATTGAGTCATGTACTTTCAGTTTCACGAAAGTTACTACGCGCAATGGTAAATAACTGTCTATATTCTTTTAGAAACGCTTTTAATATATCCATATCAGTAAATAAAATTGAATCAGCTTACTTGCAGGTCCTAATGCGGACGTCAAATTTTGAATTCCGCTATAAATTTAAGGATATTCTTTTCGGAATTCTAAATACATTTAGAATCTAAAAGAATATACCTGTGTTCAAGATTTAGCTTAATAAAACTCATCACAGTTGTAGACTTACTGCATAAAACACAAATCAAACCACGCCGTAAAACTAGCTAGTGTTAACACCACAACATTTTATTATCTGGAACATAACTTAAAAAAATTCAAGAAACTGCTGCCAGATTCCTAACAGCAAATTACTCTTCGTAACAAGGGGATCAAATCTCGTTTATCTCCTTGGTAAAGGAGAACAGTTTTACAATATCACGTGACTTATACAAACATTTATGGCTTATATAAGCATTTATGACTTATATAAACATTAACCACTTATGTAGAAGGTATTCCAACCTTGAACTCTAAATTTTTCTGAAAACATTTTTCTACGCATATACTTCTCTAGAATTACATAATAGTAAGAACATTAGCTACTAATATTTTATAGATAAGCAGTTAAAAATTATAAAAATCTAACGCGATTTGTTTACACATCACTACTTGCAAATTTCAAAATGCAGGTTAAACATAAAAATTTTAATAGAACTGGTGAAAATTTAATCCTTGAAAAATTAGATCAGAATATAAGAAATTCAGAAAAATCATTTTACTGTGAAACGATGAATTAAACTAATATAGTTATTTTAGCGCTATACAAACACTGGTACTAATGAAATAATAAATACGCGGATAACGGATTGATTTTATAGCACAGATGAACGAACTATAAAATGATCACAATGTAATAATCCATTTTACTCCAGTGACAATTTATGAGCTTAATCCAATTGCAAAAGTTTTGAAATTACAAGACCACTGTGACCAAGCGGAAAAAATTCTGAACACATATAGTTCGGCTGTGTTTAAATGACGGTGTACGGAGCGGTTATATGAAGGATTTTGAATTTTATCACATGGATAACGTAAATATAAAATATTTTCTTTAAAACGCTCATTTAAAGTAAAAATACTATAAAGTTTTCACGTGCAAAAAGTATTTTAATTTTATTTTGAACACCTTTTAAGTAATTCATTATCTGACAAACAACTGATTCATTTTCAAAGCTAATATTTTCAGCGGATAAGTGGAAAATTTCTTCTATCACTTCCTCAATAGTAATTTCCTTTAAAATTTTTAAATTTTAGAAATCAAATTTTTGGACTGTAATATCTTTTGGGGTAAAATCTCTTAATTTCAAATATCTGTTGCATAATCCTGAAAGAATATACACACAATACTGTACGTATTTATTCAGGGTGTGTCAGAAAAATGTATATACGATTTGAGCTGTCATAGAAATTTATTTTCCAACCTACAAGATTAAATTTTTGGGAAAAGTAAGGCTATAGTCCAGTATGAAAAATGTATACTTTCTGATTAAATTGAAAGTTCCAAATGGTGTTTAAAGTAATTGTTCAAAGTGGTGGCCTTCAGCATCGACATTTCTGAGTACGAGTTACGACTGATTCTGTACTTCGCACCAAAGTGCCAAATGGGATTTTTGCGTACACCGCTTGAATCTCATCCCAAAGTGTGTCAAGATTACGTTGTTTACAACAGTACACCTCGTCTTTTACTATGCCCCATTAAAAAATCGAGCAGTGCAAGGTCTGGAAAGCGTGCAGGAAACTCGATTGGTTCTCTGCGTCCTATCCAATGGCCGGTACATTTTGTTCCATGTATGCTCACACATCCCTATGACAGAACGGAGGAGTGCCATCTTGTTGGTAATAAAACTTTGCATTACCGTACATTGCAAAATGGCGGAGAAAATGGAATCAGCAAGCATTGTTAGGTACTTTTCTCCAATACCTTTAAAACAGAAAGGCCCAATGAGTACCTTAGAGAACAAACCACACCAGCAAATTCACAGCCTTTTCAACAATATTGTGGGATCATCTTCAAAGCAGTACTCACAATTATGCCTGTTGACAGCTCTATTAAGTTTAAATTGTGCTGCAGTATAAAGAATTTGATTGTCATTAACTTCAAAGGGGTCCATTGGGGACTGAAAGTGCAAACGTGTACAATATTCTCTTGGATAATCTTTCATAGAAATACTACCTTACAGAAAGAAAAGAATTCTTATTAAGAGTTCGAGAACAATGCATCTGGAAGGTATGACTACGATTTTTCTTTACTTTAATTTTAAATAACGTGTAAGAGTGCATTTTATTTGTAAAAAAAAACTTTACTTGTAACACAGTGTATTTATTACAGAAATTAAATATAAAAATCAACAAAATATAGAATTGTAAAACTAAAGAAATATTTGTCAACTAGTAGGTGCAATGAATTTATCAGATTAAATGCAAAATACCTAATTAATAAAGTTAAGTAATAAAATTATTATTAATTTCTGGAATGTCTGAAAATATGACATTATACGGAAATAAAATCTTTTGAAAATGTAAAATATATATTTGTTGTATTTTTCGCCCCTAATTCTAAGAGGAATTTTGCCTTTGGTGACTAAAAACGCCTCTTTTTTACTTCTTTATTTTTGTTACATGTATAGGAATTTAGCAGTTAGTTTCATAGCTTTCTTTTTGAGGGTGCAGAATTAACTATATTTTCCCTTAAACCCAGTTAGAGTTCAAGTAAGTGTAGATTGCAGTTTTGTTGGGAAACTGTTTAGTCATTTATGATAAAACATTAAAATTGTACGAAAACAGTAATATTCAAAAACCTGAAAATGCTTTTGCTCATTTAAAAGTACATAAAAAATTAATTTATAGATAATTGGGAGCAGAAATTGAAAATACACATATATAGATACTTACGTATTATCCCGTCGACCGTTGTCGAGAATTTTGGACAACGGTCTCCAATCGTTACTGTAGAATCCTAAAGGAAGTCGGCATCCATAATTGGCGCTAAATCGCGCTACTTGGCCGATCAACGGGAAAATGCGTAAGTACTAAAATATACTACATTTGGTGACGCAACGCTGCTTTGGGGATTTCTTCAGAAAGTTCGCCATAAATGATCAAAACTTCAGAAAGCTTGCCATTGGCTATCAAAAACTTAGTTTTTAATATTTTTTTACTGATTATCTATAGAATATTAGCAGCTAATTGTTCTACCATTTTATATTTCTAGATGAAGCAATTCATATACCTTTTTTTTTTTGAGAAAGATTGAGAGTTCAAGGCTGGAAACCTTCCATATTAGTTACTTGAAGATATTACTGGGTTTTGGAAAAGTCTTCTTAAATAAAGTACAGTTTTTAAAACCACGGAAAATCATACGTTTTTTGATTTTTAGAAATAAGTGAAATTATTTTTAAACACTTAAAAGCAATATTCAAAAAAATTAAATAAAAGATGAATATGTAGAACTAAAAACTGACACATTGAAATAAATTTCTATCACCAAGATTCATTCTATTTCTGTTATTAGCTAACTCTTTAAAATTTAGTTTCAGGAGCATAATTTTTTCATGTTAAGCTATGTAGAATTTAAGGCAATTATTATTCTCTTATTTAAAGCATCAAGCACTAGAGCGTTTCTTGATACGAAATTATTATTTCAGTTCAAAATAGTGATTGCCAAGTCTGTAATATCATCGTCTAAAATAGCAACTGTTTCAATAAATTATTCCGATAAAAAATCAACAGTTATACCAAATTGCACAGAAATAAAAAAATAATAATAATTCACTTATAAATCGTATCTCAGGATCCTGATCATTTCAAATTTGGGGAAAAAATAGTTTCAGAATTACTGAAAGCACTCTAGTAAATCAGCTTATTTATTTGATAAACAGCTTCGTGGGAATTTTTTGAATGTTGGTTCTATGAATTGTTTAGTTTGGTATTTCTACAACCATTTTTTATATATGAAGAATAATTAGGCAAAAGTTACTGTTTAAAGTAAATCCCGAAACACTTCGCAGACCTCTGAATTCACCAGGGCTTCAATTTGGCGTCTGGATAATGACTGTGTAAAGTCAGTAAATTTTTGCAAGTGAAGTTTAAAAGTGTGTAGTTTTAATTGAATTATTCAAAATTACCAGTTATCTGTAAAATTGCTATATCTATACAAAGAATGCGCAAGGGAAAGGAAAAGCAACGATTGCTAAAATAACGTAAGAAAAATTTTGCACACCAAAATTTCTTCCTAAAAATAAAATTTACATTTCTAGATATGATACAAGAACTCAAAATTTAAAGTTAAATTTAGATTTTTAATAGTTTTTAATCTGCGCTTCTAAATCTTTTTCAGCAAAATACTTGTTGAAATTTCAGCAAATGTATTTTCAGCAAATGTATACTTGTATTTCAGCAAAATACTAAAAATTCACTAATCATTTTAGTTCCTAACAGTAATTTCACTTCTGAAGATAATTTTTTTCCTGAACACTTTATAAAAGATTTATAAAACGTATAAAGTACTTCCTTCTTTCTGCATGCCTTTGTGGTGTAACGGTAGCACTATCGGCGCGTATTCGAGAGGTCCAGACTCGAGTCTCGGCGAGGGCATTGCTCAGTTTTCATGTCTCTTGCTTTAAAATAACCTAATGACTCTAGAGTGGTTCCCGAACTAAAAAAAGGTGGTGGATGATGACTCTTCACCACCAAGATTTGGCGATTGGGTCTCCTAATCCCCAGTCGCCCTTTAAAAGGGGTAGTATATAAGATATTTTCTCCATCCTTTTTGCATGATTTCGTGGAGTAACGGTAGCACACTCGGCGCGTATTCGAGAGGTCCAGGTTCGAGTCTCGTCGAGGGCATTGCTCAGTTTTCGTGTTTCGTGCATCAAAATACCCTAAAGACTCTGCAGACGTATTACGACATAATTTCCAGTCACAGACGCTTTCCTCACACTTCCAAAGATTTTAATCCTTGTAATCTGTACATGTCCTCCAATTTTTGAATCTAAATCCCATTGTGAAAAAATTCATCGAAATAGAAAATATTTGAATTTATAGTTCATGATTATTGTTAGAACAAAATATCATTTGTATTCTTTTTTATAACAAAACCAAATTTGGTTTTAAGATTTCTCGTTTAAAACATTAAAGTGTACCTATTTATAAATTGAGTGTCATCGAAAGAATGTTAGTCAGACAAGGCTAATAGATACATTTGAGAATTACGCACATTTACTTAAAGTGTGTGTAAATATTTAAAATATTACGTATCTTAAAAATTTATTTCATAACTTACAAATACGTTTCGATACTTACAATACGTCAAAATACATTTCGATGCGTTTGAATACGTTAAGTCTCAATGTTTCAAATGTCAAAATAGATTTAAAACGTCAATACAAAAAAAATCGTTGCAATCTAATTACAAACTTTTGAATACTAAGCGTATTTAATTCTAAATTGCTAGATTAATTAAGGTTTTTCAGTAACAAGAATGTGAAACTAAAGCAAATAATTACCCTACATATATAATCAAATTTCATTTTTAATTGATTTAAATATTCAATTGAAAATACAAAAGAATTTATTACCTATTGCTTCTTTTGCTTCATCTATAAGCTTCTGTCCTTCATTTATAATTTTCTCTCCCTCAGTCGCAAATTGCGGAGCATCAATCGCATTTAAAACGTTCATCGCATTTGTTAAAGGAGCATTGTTATCCATTGCTGCTGCAGATGGAAAAGACTTTGTGTTTGAGCACCCCATAATTGGCAACTATAAATATGATCAACTAACTTTTGATTGAGCCAATTACTTTAATCCTCCGCTGATTTTTAACTAAGTTAGCGGTAGTTTAGAAGTAGCCGACAATGCGCGATCCACGCAAGTGCTATGAAATTTGCGACTGGGTTGTACCCCGAAGTCAGTTAACTTTTTGGTCAACAGCTCACATCAGCAGGGTCTCTTGGTCTAATGTCGTTAGCTCTTTAATACGGAGGTGCGCGTGTGTGAGGTATAAAAGGACCACGATCGATTTTTTTACCTTTATTTTAGCTTCTGCCATCAGGTGGTTGCAAAGCCGTAGAGAGAAGTAGCTATCGGGAAATATCCATGAAAAGCTTTGCATGAAAATATGCATTCCCGGAAAGTCTTTTAGAATAAATTCGATAGTTTTGTCGGCGCCTCTATCGTTTTTATTATTTATTTTTTTATTCGTTCCATATGATCGAAGCATTTCGATATAAATAATTCATGGAGAGAAAATGCAAACCTTCCGGTTAGAAACAGAATCAATATATACAAGAATGACAGCAAAACCTTTACAAACCCTTTAACTTTTTGCGAGACCATTGATCTCTCTTGACATAAAATCCATTCAGTTCTGAGACGCAAGAAACATTTGAACTTTACTATCGACATCTTTTCAGAACTTTTATAAGTTACTGAAGCAAAAAAATAAATATTTTTCAATAGTTTAGAAGCATTCAAATGATTCCTTTTCGTAGCCTATGAAGTGTAATTTTTTCACTTTTTTGTTTTCTATCCTTGTTCGTATTTCTACTGGTTTTTTCTTTCTTTTAAATTAAATTTTTAATCCCATTTTTGGAAATCAGAATTTAAAGGCATAAATTACATTCATCGTGCCTCCAATCAGGCGAGATTTCGCTTCCCGCTCGAAACGTATTCACGCTTTCGCGTATGTATGTATGTATTTATGCATATCTGAATATGAAACGTAAAGGTATATGGAAGATAAAGAGCAATTTAATTAAAGATAATAGTTCTGAAAATATGCATTATAAACTTCTATAAAGTTTACGTAACAAAGAAATTTATTTTATTGATTTTATCTACAGAAAGTACAAGAGGCTTACAAGAATACTAAAAGAGCAAAAGGAAATAAAGCAAAAGAATTATGAAAAAGTAAGCAAAATTAACTTTGTAAAGAGTGCTGTATTTTATCGAAAGGCTTTAGGCGCCGAAAAAGAGTCATTTGGTTTCATTCATTTAATTATAGCAAAGCATATGAGGGCTGTCTGTCTAAGAGGACGGATGCCTTCGTGGAGAACTTTCTATAGGAAAATGGCTCGTATTCACGTCATACATATGGCAAACTATTAAAACATCCATACAACCAGCCCGTTCACCGGTATCA
>KK113509.1:35845-56399 GCA_000611955.2 Stegodyphus mimosarum
ATAATTAAAAAATTAAATTATTAATTATTAAAACAATTAATTATTAGTATAATTAGATAATTAAAATTAAAATTTAATAAAATGTAGAACTATAAACAAAAATTTAATAAGTTATAAGGTTTATCCTAGGTTTATTAACAGTTATTTTATGTTTTGTATCTTTCCTAACTTATTCTAATTCCAGCTTACAAATCTTGCCAGAATGTAATTTCAGAAACGCAGTACATACAAATGAGAAAGAGTACTATTTAAGTCAATACTTCACTGACTTCTAGAGAGAGAGTCTGATTCCCTGACTAGCGCGCGTTTACCTTTGGCTAATTTCTCTCTTAGTTACTACGCTCGGCCATACCTTAGGCCCTTGCTTGGCTTCGCCGATTTAATTAATACTTAGGGGCCAACTAGTTAGATTCCTGATAGCTTCGGCTATACCTTTCAGATAGCTTAGTTAAGCTAGTTTAGTTTAGTTTAATTTAAATTCATTATTATTTAAGTTTAAGCCCGAGTGTAAGCTTTGTGTAACGTTCAAAGTAGAAACTGATTGTAAATATACTGAAAAATAAAGGGTTGTGAACTCTCCTTCGTACGTGTTTTGTTCACACACTTAAGCGATTATTCGCTTGTTAGCATTCGTGGGGTTCTAAGTTAGAACTTTATTATTAAATAAGTAAAACTCCACCAAGTTATTAAATAAATGATAGATAGTTAAATAATAAAATAGAGTACTGAACCTTCGCTTATTTAGCGTTGCGGCTGGAATTTATATTTCACACAGAAACTGAGAAATAGCTCAACCGGTCTCCGGTTGAATTTAAGCCCTGAATATAATGTACTACTTCAAGGAATGATAGAAATAAAGACCATTCTTTTTTCCAGCACACATTCCATCTGACAACGATCTCCTGTCAATATAATTCTAATTGTCAAGCAGAATGTAACAGGGGAAGAAATTTTCCCCGGATCCGATAATTAGCTAATGTAAAAGCAACAGATGACAGTTTTCACTCCCCTCCCCCGTCTTTCGTTACAGCATTCCGAAAAGTCTGTACGTGCTGTTTTTCGCGAGAAGACGCTAGCCTTGGAGCGAAAAATTTACCCCATGTCATAAATTCATTGTACTTTCAGGAGAACAAGCCTTTGACATGTGATTGGAGGCTTTTCTTTCGTTAAAAATTTTGACATGCGTCTAAGGGTTTGTTTCCCAAGGAAAGAGAGGTTAGAATCAGAAGTCAGAATCGATTTTTAATATAATTTGTTATTAAAAATAAAAGTTTCCAGATTAAATTTCTGCTGAATTTGTTGTTTAGTTCCAAAAAAGAAGTGCCGGAGCTTTCTTATTTAGGGTTCCGGTGCGTTCCGTCTAGAATTATGATTTATTCCAAAAACTTAGAAGTATCGGAGTCAGACTCTGGCGCAATTTAAGCTCTGATTCCCTGTAACATAAAACTGAATTTTTCTGAACTACCAATGAGAACTCTTCAATTTATGAGGCATTTTCCGTGTTTTCTGCAAATGAAAATACCTTCAAGCTCTCTTTCTAAATTCACTATGATTTTCTTTTTCCTCAAAAGAAAATTAATATTTTTTGAAAATAAGCACATCTACAGGTTACGAAATATTCTGTTTTTATATCGTTTTCACTCCAAATTTAAAATAAAACTCTAATGACAGGAGCCTAATCTCTTTGTTTATTTATTGGTTTGGCTTAGTTGTTAATGGCAAAGCACACTCGGGCTGTCTGCCTAAGGGAAGGGATTTTCTAAGAGATATTGGCTCGTATACAAGTTACACAAGGAAAAACCACGAAAACACCCGTGCAGCCAATCTGTTCGCCCGGAATCGAAACCATTTCGGAACTAGCAGTGTTCCTCGATTTTACTGCTCGGCCCAGAACGTTGTAGGAAAGTTTTTTCATGGGACTTTATTTGTAATACTACATGAAGTTACACAAATACAGAATTTTAACATGCGTTAACAAGTACGTTATAGAACTATAACAGATGGACGTGATTTAGAACATAGTAGGAACGTTCTTCTTTGCACGAGAGTGCCTCCAACAAAGAACGTGCCTTTTATACGTTTTAAAACTAAGACATTTAGACGTGATTCTAAATTTTTCTCTTGAGCTTTGCTTATTCATTCGTGAAATACTAGCATTGGAAATTTTTTTAACGTTCTGATGCTAGTTGGGTATAGTAATATGACCGTAAAAAAAAAAAAGAAAAAAAAAAGAAAAAAAGAAAGAGTCATTGAGTATTTTCGGAGAGTTCTACGACACTGAGGCCCAAACCTTTGCCAGCTTACTACCCTACTCCCACCCTTCATTTTGAGCAGGGATCAATCCTGATTTTTTTTTTTTTTTTGTCTGTGGATGTGTTAATCACAAATAAACTTTTCCAAAAGTCAGAAAAATTGTAAATGTTGATTCATCACTGAACAGCGCACGTTTTTACATTGTTCATGTTTTGCTTTTGTGGCACCAAAAAAATTAACCTCTATCAGCTGTTTCTGAATGAAACTTGGCTTTGAAGACTATGTTTGTTAAGTGTTTCAGTTCATTATCCAATCTTTGTATTTTCAAACGATACATGCTAAGAAATATATCATAATCTTTAAATTCGACATAAGTTTACCTACCTTCGATGCGAAACAAATTTTAAACACAGAAATTACTGCATTCAGAAAGAAAATATCCACCAGAATATCTAACATTTTGGTCATCGACCAGAAGTAAATGTTTGCTCGTCATACATCAAACATGAAATAATGAGAGACTAGAGACTGAATGAAAAAACTAAAATGAGTTCCGGGAATGCATTGTTATCGAACATAATGAAACGATATATCATCCTAAAATGATTGAAACTCGGCAATTTGCATAAATTAGGGGACCATCAATAATAATCATGTAACATGGAGTAATTTTGGTTTCTATGCAGCCATAAACAATACGGTAGATTTTCCTATTGAAATGAAAATGTTTTTTTACTCAAGTTGAAAAAAAGATCTTTCTCATATCAAGAATTCAGCATTGTTAATAAACACGAAGTATAAAACGATTTTATAGTAAAAATTAAAATTAAATCAGCTCTTTATGAGGTATCGTTTTAGTTCTTTAACCAGTTATTTATGTTAACCAGCTTTCCTATCCTCCTCATTTCCATTTTCCTGCCAGAATGTAAATTTCTAGCTCACGTATTACTCAATGAAGTAGAAAGAAGAGAGCATTTAAAGGAAAGATTTAGAGAATTCCCTCAGAGCGTATGCTGCCTACTTGAAGGCCACGTTGCTAAATTGATTCTCCTGCTAGTAGTGTTTGCGGCGTTGCGGTATTTTCGCCACTAGGCATCTAGTCAGAGCCATCTTGCGAGTTACTTAACTGTACCACACCAGACTTAAATCAATTAAGTCTAGTGTTGACTTTGACAATTAACTTTGACTTAAGTCAACAATTATGGCTTAAATCAAAGTTACGTTATTAACTTTGATTTAAGCCATAATTGTTGGATTTTGTAAGCACGAGTGGTGCCGTCTTTTATCTTTTATTTGAGTCAAATAAAAGGGTCCTTTACATCCTTCCCCTGTCTCTGTGGTACTTCCAAGACATAGGGAAAATTCACTACCATGTCTTTACGACATTTCGTACTTTTATGCTTACAAAGACTCGAAAAGTTATAAGGTTTTGTTTCTATTCCAACACTAAGTTTTCATCACCTTGCAACTGAAAAGAAATCTTAAATTTACTTTGAAGCGTCTAGTCAATGCGTCGCAAAGGATTTCTTTGTTACTTCCATTACTACTTAAAGACTTTTTTGATGTTTGGAATATTAATTGATGAAATCGAAACCATAATGTCTGTCAAGGAAAGCGCTTCAAAGAAGCTTGTTTCCATCATGTAAAAAATCTTATACCCCGTATTCAATATATTTCAACATTTTGTTAATAAAAACATAGAAAGGTACTTTGATACCATTTTATATGAAAGTTATTCTCTCCTCTTAACAATAAAATGAATAACGTAAAATATAAGCTCAAATCATTCAACAAGCGACGTATTTTTGCTGTACTAAGAGTCTTTTGTTCTGTTGGGTCAATAGATCCATGTTTTCAACTTAAGAAGAGAATCTTATAAAATATGACTTCAAACTACAACAAGTTAGGGACGGATAAGATAATTCTGATTGGCGTGTGAAGCTAATTCATCGTCATTTAAAGCCTAAAAATGCCTATAATTGAAAAAATTACATTTATCGATAATGAATTAATTAATTAATAATCGTAATTAAAAATATTTATAAAACAATAAATTAATTTTAATAATAAAAATTGATTAAAATATAAGCAACATTAATTAACTTTCGATCACAATGATAAATGCGATCATGAAATATTCTAGTTATTTCATTAGAAATTCTTATAAAATCAACCTTACTACTTTGAAAGAACATTAAATATCAACCATAGTAAGTATTTTATTTAAAGATGGCACTGAATGCTAATGCGATGCATATGATCTTCCACTGACACAAAATAGAGTATTTAAATTTAGAAAGGGTTATTTATTCACTGCGTATCTCAGCTCCTTTTTAAAAATGTATTATGTAATAAAACATTGAATACAACATAAAACAAAAGAACAAAAATGGATCAAATGTACTAAATCTGCTTAAATATTTTCAAATATTAATATAAAAATTTGCAGAAAGATTATTAAAAATTTCGGTAAGAAAGGAAACTTTCTTAATATAATAATTCTTTAGAAAAAGGTTCAATTGATCTCGTTAAACCATGAACTATATCGTCATTTTCTCTTTATTTTATAAATAATCAGTTTCATATTCCATCAACATAAATACTTCTAAATTTGACTACGTAAGAGTACTGCGTAATCGAGTTTTCACATAGTTAAATTTTGAAAAAGGCCTTTCAGAAGCTCTTGAAGATATTGGTAGCATAGGCAAATATTTATAAGCCAGGGTAAGTGTTGGATAGGCTTCTTGGTACGTATCATAATTATATATGAATGTGTAACCACATCGTGGCTAACTTTCCTAGCTTTTGTATATAATAGTTGCTTGGTTCTCTTCCTGTATTTTAGCTTCTTCAATTCAGTTTTTTTTTCTTTTGTTACATCTAGTTCGTAATATTCTTGTACACTAAGATTTGATTAGTCCCAGTTGGAAATAAAGCTGTCTAACTTTATTTCCAACTGGGCTCACATATTTGCAGCCTTTTAGAAGCATAGCAGACACAACTGCAACTCACATATTGCAACACACATACTGCAACACACATAGCTGACACAACTGCAACTCACATATTTGCAGCCTTTTAGAATTATCTAAAAGGCTGCAAATATGTGAGCAGTCAAAATTACTCCATATTCTAGCCTTGATTCACTTATGGACTTTGCGGAAAAGCGTGTATCTAAATTCATATTTTTTTCCTTCTTTTTTTCCTTTCTTCCGTTTTCTCCTCTTTTTTTCTTCTTCCTTTTCTTTTCTTTCTTCATTTTTTTCTTTTTAATTGTCTCTAATGCTAGGAGACGCAAAACGTACAAAGCCGATTTTGAATCTCCAAAAATTTTTGACAACGCAGATTCTATTGTCCACCAGCAAGTTTCGCTTATTTCATGCAATTCTGTGTTTTGGACGTTTTCACTATTTATTTTCCGCCGCATGTTCATATAACTAAGCGAACCTTTAAAAAATAAGGCCGTTTTGTTTAATGAATTAAATACATACGACTCTTTAAGATTTACTTCATAAGATCCTCCAATAATCAAATTTAAAATGTGGCTATAACACCAAACGTGTGTATGTGCATTTTCCTTTTTAGTTTTTCGATAAAGCTGTTAGCTCGTGAAAAATGCCTTGCACATTCCCAGCTGAATCTGTAGAATCAGGGATGCATTATAAAATAGATAAATTGTTGCACGCTTTCATTAATTACGGAATTATATAAACCTACCGCTATTAAATCGTGGCAGTTAACAAAAGAAATTAATCTTGCGCAAACTTCTTGAAATATGTATTTCATAACAACTGAACACGTATGTGGCGGAAACATCTCGAGTTGTGTCTGCTTCTACAAAGTAGATTCCACCTTCACGAATTTCATCAGAAATTCTAGCTTTATATTTATTTGGAATAAGTTATTATATAACTTACGGCATGCTTTTATAAAAGAAAAACAGCCACCAGCTCGATTTTTCATACCTCTTTTTTTTTTGCTTTGTGGAATTATTTAATTGAATTCTCTTTTAGGAGAATATCATATTTAGAAACTAGTGGTACGATCTCTGAAAAATTACCGTGCTCTGGATTTTCATTTTGTAGAGGAACCTTCCTAGAGTAACCTTCACGCTCATTTTTTGTTCGCTAAATTAAATCCCTTTTGCCCATCATTTCGTTTACGTTAATAACTCTGTCTACAACTTGGCAGTTTGCATTAATATTTTTTGGTTTTCATATCAAGTTGCTTAAGAGCAATAATTAATGTTTACATTAGTATTATTACAGTCCCTAGGTTAGTATGAAGAGAGACATGGCCCATGAATTAAAATTTCTTGATTATTCTTCTGTTCGTGATAAACCTGTTTCTAGTCAAAAATACCATAATTATGAGTAAAACTATTTGCATCTGCATTTTAGTAAATACTAAACAAACTGTACAAAATAAAGCATATTTTGAGTCACTGAAAGTTAACTATTTTCGTTATTATTCATTCCGTTATTTGTCATAAACGCCTTTTAGCAAATTAATTTTTCATGATTTTTGAACGATATGATGTTTTTTGGATGAAAAAGTGTATTTAATTCATGCTGCTTTGGCCTTTTAAAGAAATCTTCGTCTAAATGAAGTAATCGCACGCTAGCAGCAACGTCAAACAATTGAGTTACCAGTAAATTCTATTCACTGCATGTTACACACTTAGTTCTTGTAATTCAGCTACTTGCTGTGGAATTATTTTCCCTGGCGAAGCTAGAATTTCAATGAAAGGAGAACTAGTGCTGCACTAGACTTCACTTGTATCAGTACTAGCTGTAAGTGTACGCACAAACATTGCTGGTAAGTTGAAACCTTTTTTGCTTCCTCTGCCAAACGTTCTTTTTTTTTTTTTTTCCTTTCAACTCTTACTCTCCTTTTCCTTCTGAGATCAAGATTTTCAGTTTCCATGCTAATTATAAATTTAAAGGATGATAAAGGAATGAATGACTGCCCAAAAAATATCCCAGTTATTCATATTTTTATACAGTGTAGTATAATATAATAAGGTTAAATATAGTGAATCTTCTCGAGATAACCAGCTTTGAAATTATTTCAAAAAACATAAATAAATATTGAACATCCCCTCAGTAAAACGACAGCCTTACCTCCGTAGAAGATCAAAATCAAAATCTTGAACCCTTAGTAATAGTCTTAGACAGGGTTTACTGCACATTATTTATTACAAAATGTATAATAATTCTTGCTAAAAATACCATAATAAACAATAATTGTTTCTTAATTATGCTAATAAATAATATTCTTAAATTACTTATTGTCTATGTTACTTTAAAATACAGGGAACGCTCTCGTGGCAGCTGTTTCACTGACATGATACTTCTGTAAGTGGTTAGTGTTTCTAAGAAAGCAAGGAAACACCTGTATTGAGCATCACCTAAAGAGATGATGATTAACTACCTTTTTTTGATTAACAGCTTTTCTTTTCATAAGAATTTTTTTCTTTTAGTAACAATTTAATGCATCTGTAACTTCCGTTTAAAAATCAATTTATTGTAAAATTGCTCAAGGTAAATATGATCCTATTCTTTCATCAGCGTAATGTCTGTTAGCTGTACAAAAATATAAAAAATTATGTATAAAAATTTTAATTTCATGTTTTATTATATGACTGCCTCTTAAAAGTAGTGTATTAACAGACATCTACACATCTTTTGAAAATAGTTTCGGAGCGAAAATACGATTCTACACATCTTTTGAAAATAGTTTCGGAGCGAAAATGCGATTCTACACGACAAGTGGTAAAAAAAATATTCGATGTCATGTTTATTTGGAATATATGCCACAAAATTTTCGAAATATCTTTTGCCTGACAAACCGCACAATGCAGCCCTGCTTCCATATCATTGTACGGCTAATTTTACCGATTGTAAGCCGATCTAATGGGATGATATTGACGCAATACGTCTTATATAACAGGATTCACTAAACGTAAAACTAATTTTCTCATATAAAAGCTAAACAATTGGCGTTAAATGCATTATAAAATTTACTAAGCTCCGATAATACAGAACATAATTTCTAATAATAATATACAGCAATACTTTTCTGGAATAATTTTTAACGCAAACATATTATCCAGGGATACTTTTTCTCGAACACCAATAGTATGCGGGAGAAAAAATAAAAAATAAAAAAAAGCAACTGAATATTTGGCAAAGGTACCTGTCCGGCAAATGTACCCATCGAGCAACCGAGTTGTCGGATAAACGACGTCGGGCAACCGATTTATCAGACACCTGAGACGTGTCGGGCAAACTTACCACACCCATTTTAATTATTTTGATGGGGCAATAAATTGGTCATCTTAGAGAGCAATTATATTTGTGAATACCAATGTTTATTTGTCCTTCAAAATCTCGGTGACTTCCAGATTAGATTATTTAAGTTCTGACTTAGTAAGCAAGGGTTATCTGCCTAAAAGGTGGGAGGCCTTCGTGGACGAATTTTTAATGGAAACCGTTTCTTATGCCTGTAAATATAAGGAAAACCATGAAAGCGCTCTATGCAGAGAGTCAGCTCGCCAGAATCAGAACCTGGGACAAACTACCAGCGTTCAGCGATTACTGCTCAGACGCTGGCGGGCTCTCTACCCACTTTTATCAGTAGTTGCTTTAGAATAATATCGAGTTCTGTTTCATACCGCAAACACAGGAGAAATGAAGGTAAATGCACTTCAATTCTACGAAATGAGAACCCAAAATTGTTTTCCTCTTCGTCTGAATTTTCGCCCATACGCTTTTAATAAGCAGCACGCGATACCGTATTTGCGTGAGAGTGTCATAGGAAAAATCAATCAAATGTGAAGGAAAATATTGCACCTACCGACGTGCTTTTCAGTAAAATGCGAGCAGTCTTCATTAGCTTGCGTGTCACGAATTCTTGAGTAAGAATTTTGCTTTTCTTGTGAAAGTTCCGAAGCTGTTTTCTGTAACTTTATCTCTATATTGTACTCAGAGTTGATGACCTTTTTTTATCATAAGTTTCATTACCATTTTTTTCCCATGAATTTACCACATCGATAATTTTCTCTCGCGCTGTCTTAAAGGTCACGAATGAGTAATAAATAACGTGACGCCCATTAAAATTATGCTTGTTATTGTCATCATAGTTTTTTCTGCTACATTAGTGCTTTTATTTTTAAAAGATTTCGCCATTCATTTTCACTGTTACGTTGACATATACACATATTTTTATTGAAGAACAGTGGAACTTAGGAAGAAAACCGATAATTACTCATACAAAACTTGCATTTTATCAGTCTGGTTTCTGGATTGGCACTAAGACAGTTTTAATTTCAGTGCAGTGTAATGTTTCTGTAACTTTTATAGATCACAATAGACCACACCCAGTGCTCATGCAGAAATAAGTCCCATAATTTATTTTTTCCTTAACTACGAGACAAATTTGCATCTTGTATATGTATCAGCTCTAATAATTCTGAGCGCGTACACCAAGAAGCCGTAACATTATGACCACTCCCATTTCAAGGAAATGACTTTGATTATATCATAACAAAGGCCTATGCCAAGGTCATGAATATGATACAGAGTGAACTGACTTTAGTTATTCTCAAAGATGTGTCGAAAGAAAACCTGTCAAAGTTTGAACGTGGTAAAGAATAAATCATTATGACCAAACGATACTATCTGAGCACTTTTTGAAACATAAAAACTCGTGCGATCCTTATGTTAGCCATTGCTATTTCTTAAGGCTGGACGCAAAAGCCATGAACAGCAGCAGATGGGCTTATGGAGAACTTATAAGGTATTTCTCCCGCCTTCTTCGCTTGTCTTCGTGGTGTAGTGGTCAGCACGCTCGACGCGTAACCGAGAGGTCCGGGTTCGATTCTTGGCGAAGGCGTTGCTCATTTTTCATCCCTCCTCTCTAAAAAAATAAATAAATAAATACCTAATGACTCTACAAGTGGCGCTCGAACTAAAAAGGTGGTGGATGATGATTCTTCACCACCACGATTTGGCGATTGGGGCCCCTAATCCCCAGTCGCGCTTTAAAAGGGGGAGTATATAAGGTATTTCTCCCGCGTTCTTCACATGCCTTCGTGGTATAGTGGTCAGCACACTCGACGCGTAACCGAGAGGTCCATGATTCGATTCCCGGTGAAGGCGTTGCTCATTTTTCATCACGCTTGCTTCCGAAATAACTTAATGTCTTTACACTGGCGCCCGAACTAAAAAGGTAGTGGATGATGATTCTCCACCACCGAGATTTGGCGATTGGGTCCCCAAAACCGCAGTCGCCCTTTAAAAGGGAGAGTATATAAGGTATGTATCCCGCCTTCTTAGCATGCCTTCGTGGTGTAGTGGTCAGCCCGCTCGACCCGTAAACTAGAGGTCCGTGGTTCGATTCCCGGCGAAGGCGTTGCTCATTTTTCATGTATATAGCTTCAAAATAACCTAATGTCTCTACAAACTATGATCGAGAAATCAAACAGTTATTTCGTTTGATGAGCTTCTGTGGAAAAGACAGCATGTAATTTTAATAAATGACGCTGGAAGTGGACACCTGGCGGCTCATATAGGCAAAGAGATATTTGTCTTGAGCTCTCCACTTACCTGGAGGCATCAATTACCCAGAGGTGTAAAAGGCCGCCTAGGGAGTTAATTACAAACTGCTTTGAAATAACATGGCCTTTCAATGTTTTAGTGTATCTGAGTCATTAACCGATCTAGGTTGTAATACAGAAATAAGACACAAAATTGTTACTACTATAAGTGCACCACACACAAAAATACTGCGCTATGGGAGCTCAATTTCAACTCGTATAAATATGCATACGTATTCGCTAAATGAACTATACTAGATAGATCATTACACTAATTTAGATACATTAAGTCGAACCCTGAATTAAATAAGGTACATAATGCAAAAATTCAACATTCAGTATGACCAGCATAAATACGTATACAGATTACACCAAATTAGGCATCAAGTTCGATAAAATACGCAAAGCATAGATAAAATATTAAATTATGATGTGCATAAAATCCACATGCGTAAGCACTCAGCGCACACATTACATAATATAAATAGTTATTAAGCACATAATATCTATGCATAATATTCTAAGTAAAGCATTGAACCAAACAGAAAACACAATTCATAAATGCAATGCTAATTTAATAATGCACATAAGAATTGCGTACCACATATTACTATACATCGCGCGTGCTGCGCAGTACATGTAATTATAAAGAACATAAATACCTAAATAAAATACACTAAAATGACTTTAAACTAAGCAAATTACACAATGCATTAATACAATAATAAATTATGATACTTACAAAAATCCTTATGCATTCCACACAATGTACGCACAACACATTGCATACAAATATGTAAAGTACAAAAAACCTGTGTTAAGTATGATAAATATAAGATATTAAAGTAAATAGAATACGTACTGCACAAATGCAGTATTAAAATATTATTACGCGGGAGCGCGTTCGTAAATGGATTGATTGCACACAGAACCGATGATAGTTTAATAATATTTATTTTCCCGAAACAAACACTTCAGAGTTCTGGGAACATTCCACAAAAGTACTCGTACAGCTCTTTTTAAAATGACAGAACACAATCATTAATTACCAATTCATACTACTAAGAACGTTAAACGCAATGCAATGCACAGCGCATGTAAAGAACAAAACTCGTACGGAGATCTCTCAATACTCTGAAGTCGACTTTGAACTGAAAACTAAAATCTGATGCCCTCTTCGATGTTATATAGTTTTCACCCAGCCTGGGAGAAATCTCTAGTACCTTCCATTTCTCGAAATTGTTGGAAGACATATATGGTTAAATTTACATCTAAGGCCCGGTAACGGTTGCAGTTACATATAGGGATCAATTATAGTATCAATTATAGCCGCCAAATAATCGCCGTTTGGCGACATCCGGGGATTTCTCGCCACATTTGGCGGTAAAATTTACTCGCTCAAACCATCGCTACCTTGACAACATCTCGCCAATTTAACGAGATAGACATTTATCTCAATGTTAAATAGACCTGCCCCTATAATCTTATTTTTCCTGCAAAGCTTCACCGCTTCAGACTTTTCAAGTTCCATTGTACAAAATTCATAACGATATGTTGCCCGTAAGAATTGCATACATACAGCTCTTAATACTCTTAATTACTCTTAATTATAAAGTATACAAAATATGCCATAAAATTAAATGAATTATGCAAAACACATAGTACATAAATTCCTTTATAGAATATGCCAAATAAGACATTGTGTAAATATTAACATTGACACTGTGTAAAGATATAACAGACATTGTGTAAAGTTATATTGCATATATGAATCTATATACATGCTAAACAACATACATAATGCAAACATTATAAAGCACATAAATATCTATATGCTAATCCTTTATACACAGTCCAGTCACATTAATGTGACCACCACGTACTTTCCATGTCAGAGTTAAATAACCAATCACAGAAGGCAGGTGGCAGCACAGTGCAGTTGAGCGTATATAAAGGGTGTGTGAGGGCTTCGGAAAACATTTCAATCGTTGGCGTAATGCAGAAACGAAGCGATTTATCCGACTTCCAAAAGGGCATGATCATTGGCTTTCGGGCCAAGGGTGGAAGCATTTCCGAAACGGCTGAGTTTGTGAACTGTTCGCGTGCCGCCGTGGTAAAAGTGTACCGTGCATGGCAAAATGGGACTGTCCAAAATCAGCGACGTGGCAAATGTGGTGCACCACGGGCCATAGATGACAGAGGCGAACGACGGTTGCGGAGATGCGTTCGGGCAGATAGACGGGCTACCGTTGAGCAACTGACCACCAAAATGAACCAAGGGGCTACCAAAAGTGTCTCCCAAAGTACTATTCAGCGAACATTGCTGCGTCTGGGCCTCCGAAGCAGACGCCTGGTTCGTGCACCTATGCTGACTGCTGTTCATCGACGGCGAAGGCTAGAATTTGCACGCCAGTACAGCAGCTGGACGTCCACTGAGTGGCGACAGGTTGCGTTTTCGGATGAATCGCGTTTTATGCTCCATCGGACAGATGGACGTTGGCGTATAAGGCGTGAAACCTCTGAAAGGAACCACCCTGCAACCATTGCCGGAACGGTCCAAGCTGGAGGCGGGAGCATTATGGTCTGGGGAATGTTTTCCTGGCATTCTCTAGGTTCACTGATCATTGTGGAAGGCACAATGGATCAATACAAGTACGCATCTGTCCTTGCGGACCATGTTCACCCCTACATGCGCATTGTTTTTCCTCAGGATGATGGCATCTTCCAGCAGGACAATGCGAGGTGCCATACAGCTGCCAGTGTACGTGCGTGGTTCGAAGAGCACCAGGATGAGTTTACCGTCCTCCCCTGGCCAGCAAACTCACCTGACTTAAACCCAATCGAGCATCTGTGGGACCATCTCGATCGAGTTGTTCGCGCCATGGATTCTCAACCGCGTAATCTAGCGCAGCTGGCCACGGCATTAGAGTCGGCATGGCTCAACATCCCAGAGAACACCTTCAGGGACCTATGTGACTCTCTTCCTGCACGTCTCGCAGCAGTCCGCTCTGCGAAAGGTGGTTATTCTGGCTTTTGACAGATGGTCACATTAATGTGACTGGACTGTGTATATACATATGCTAGAATAAAACCATAAAGTGTATTATGTTTTATTTTAGCGTACCCTATAAACTATGCTAGCATGCACTATACCTTACACTATACAGACTTGCAATGAATACATTATATGTGCTACTATTGAAGATAGGACAAACGTCAGTGCTAATACATTGGAAAGAAAATTATATACAGGAAGTTAATGGAAATATATACGGTAATGATAATAACACTTGAATTGTGTCTTAGCCATAGTCAGTTATGTACTTATAGGTTATGTATGTTATCGAACCAGTTTCCCTCCATGAGGCATCCCTCACTTTATGCAGATAGCCCACGTATGTATTCAAGTAACCTAATTCAAGCTCAGACTCAAGTAATCTAAGTATTTCTTTCATGAAAATAATGTTCTCCAATCGAAGTTGTCTTAAATAAACAAATAGCAGGCAGACTGCAGAAAACATGGTTTACTCGATGCTGCCACGTTGTGTTACCTAATCTCGTTTTCCGAAATCTCAAACTAAACAAGCACCGTTGGTATGCATCGGAGCAGCAAGTTCTCTCTCCAAAGTAATCACATTAGAATTTGTTGGGATAATCTGATAGCGCCCTCAGAAACTTTACACAGCATTAAACATAAAAATAGTATCTACTTAAAAATAACACTCTGAAATTCCCCCCACTCCCCTCTATTGGCCGAATACTTGCTGCTCAGCAATGGTCAGGAACGGCCGAACTCGTTGGTCATTTAGACGCCTGATCACCAAGTATATCCCCAACGGGACACCGCAGGAGCTGACTGCTATTACATCTCCGATACTAAAGAAAAGACAACTGCAAACAGCCACGCCTTCTCTGAAATTGGAACCCCAGCCCACCGCTAGCCACCATGCCAAACAGCGTCACCTTTACAAATTTGTGTGCAAAGGGGCATGCATGGTTCCACCTTATTTTGGTCATCTGCGGGGGGCGGCCTCCTTCGAAAGGAGATGTTCATTGTCAGTGTTTATTTATGATTATAAAAAGAAATAATAATCGCTTTCAGATATAGTTTTCTATGGAAGGTGATCATCACTGGAGGTTTTACAATATTTTAACCCGAAACAAATTTCAGTATAAAAAAAAATTAACTTTAGTTTGCTGGCTAGATCTTTACTTGAACTGTGAAGCGACTATTAAGTTCAAACTGTATCAAAAACAAGACGTAGGAAGAGCGAAAAGACCCTTTATTCAATACAAGAAGGAATCTACATTCCTGGTGCTTACAAATTGAGCCAAAAATATTGGCTCAGTTTGCTCATCTGAACTCAAAATAGAAATATAAAATTAATACTAAGTTAAATAATCAGACGAAGCTGCACAAAGATAATTAACGCGAGTTGTCTCTTAGCCCTACTACCAACTTAGACAAACCGACAATTAATATGCACTGCCGTAAAATAGCAAGCTTAAATTAGTGAAACAATGTGGACGAACGGCAGAACACGCTCTGTCTGAAGTAACTCAGACACCAGCTTAATTAGTATCTTTCTACCCTACTTTGCATATCATGCGGAACTGAAATATCATTCTGGCAGGAAATGGAAATGAGGGGAGATAGCAAAGATAAGTTACTGAACTCTGGCTAGTTTAAAACTAAATGATTCTTTAAAAAATTTCTGCGCTAGTTTTCACGCATTAATTCCAGTTTTGTAATTTGTCTCTTGTGGTTGTCACAAGCCGCTTTCCTATCAAATACCAAAATAAGGTCATTTGGCTAAATTTTCTTCCGTACAATTTATTTCCTTCAGTAATTTATCTGTGTTCATATTTATTTATTATTTTTAAATCAATGAATCCAATGCTGTTTTGTGTACTGGTGATCAATACTTTATGTACATTCTGTATCAGTGATCAGTGCACTCCTTTTGTCCTAATAACTATTGATTTGGGCGTTTTTTACCTGTTGTAGCGTCATTAGATTATTCTGAAGCAGAAGACACGAAAAATGTGCAATGACCTCACCGGGACTCTAACCTGGACCTCTCGAATACTCGCCGAGTGTGCTAACGTTACACCACGAAGACATGCAGAAAGGAAGGAGAAAATACCTTATAATGCATTTATTTGAATACGATATATATGGGGATGGGTTAATTTCGATAAATTAAATGTTCATTTTCAATTATTTCTATACGATTGGAAGGAAATATAGTTAGTCTGTAAGATTTTTCTCCCTCCTCGCTGCTTGCCTTCGTGTCGTAACTGAAAGATACGCGCGGCTAGCAACTGCAAGGTTCGGAATTCGAATCCCGACGAAGGCACTGCATATTTTCCACAATTGCCGCTCCGAAATAAACCTGGTGATCATACAAATCAGTTCAGATAATCGTATATTTTTAGTGGAAAAAAGATTTTTTGGCAGTTATGGTAGTTTAACTGTACAAATGTTTGCTCACTTATTAGTGTATTGAAAGTTTGGATGCGATTAAAATAATAGTAACCATAACTGTTTTTGGTAATCTTCGTGCCGGATATTAATAGCTACAGGAACCACCTCATGAAAGCTCATGACTGGGACTATAGAGCTCCTGCTGTTGGCTGAGGTCTTGTATACCTAAGTGTTGCCAGTTACCCTCTTGAAGGGCATTTCGGCTTGGCGAGTTTTCAGGAGCCCGTAATGATAGTGCCCCAATTCCGCAAAGACGCTACACATATACAGAACTCGCTGCTCTTTCCAGGATTTGAGTTTGGGCCCAAAGACATAACGGTTAACATCATTAGCCATCATACCATTCAGGGTGGCAGCGGTAATGTTTATAAATACCATTTTCTATCATGCTTTGCAAATACTGAAGATAATTTGATGGTAAATATAGAGAAAGATAAAGAAGTCATGATATGGACGCGCTGCCAGTATTAAAATATAAGCAATGAAAGAGCTATGCCGCCGAACAGGTATATGTGTTAAAGATGCTCACTGCCATACTAAAGGGCCCGGCTTCGAATACCGGAGAAGGCATGGATGTTTTTAAATGTATAGTGTCTGTGCGGCAGGGGGTACTGTACGCATGTGGTGAGCCGAAGGTTTTCTCGAGAGTTCGGTGTAGGAGAAGAGGGGTGGAGGACCCTCGATTCCGTTCCCTTGGGGTGCTGTCCTTCAAAATTCGGGGGGTGGGAAGGCGGAACTGAGCAAAGTCATACCGTCAACGTGTATGGTGCCCAAGGCTGTTGCCAACGACAAGCGCTATCTTGATTCCTTGCCACAATGAATTTCGATGGGCTTGATTTGATTCACACAAGCGAGATTCACACACCGAGACACAACCACAACAATGAAAGAGCTACATGTTTCAGTATGAAAAGAGAACAGGTAAGTGTTCCGTCCCATCCTATTGTAACATTCATCTCACCAGAAGGCGCTGCGACGCCCACTCCCCAAAAAACATCTTCAGAACCTCTGTAGACCGCGAGCAGAGTGGATATTCCTTCTTGGCTTGTGCCATTCTTTGTAATAGTCATCAATGCTAACAAGAGCGTGCGGCTCTGATCTTTATGGCCCCTGTGCCTTTTCATTGATGAATAAACTTTTATAATTCTTTACAGTCCATTATCTTTTTGACGGATCACCATCTCTAACAGTAAGAAAGAGTTTTCAGTCTTTTGCTCTTCATTTCCTGTGCGTAAAGAAAACTTTCTCGTTTATTATTTCTATAAGATGGCCACATTTAAAAATCACGAGTAGTTCTAAGAACATAATTAAATGTCCTCACTGCCAGTAATAGTAGTTATATTCTTCCAGGCAGAAACGGATGGGTCTGATCTGTCAATTTGTATAAAGGTTCCGGAACTTTTTTGCAAATTGGTTTTTGTTCTCCAAGACGCAACACTGTCCGACATAAAGATACAAAGATGCAAGGCACACGTGCGGATTTCAGTTTATATTGCGAAGAATGCAATCTTCATCAAAATACCAGGATACTCCTATCAGGGTCTTCATCTTGGCGAATGGTTGCTGACTTGCAGAATTATGTCGGTGTCTATTATGACAAGGTGTCGTTTTGAAATCGTCAGGATGTTGAGACGTGAAAATTCCCTACTTTTACGCTATGCCGCAAAGAATTAGATTCAACAGCTATGAATTTCTGATGAGCTGACGAAAACGGGGTTAAGACAATAACGGTAAGGTTACTAGCTTTAGTAAGGTTACTATTAGCATGTATTTCGATTTTTCCTTCAGGAGGGTAAGGGTGTCTTATAAATATTTTTTCTTTCTTTCTTTTATCCTTGTTTTTGTTACATGAAATCTACAGTTATGAGTAATGTTTAATTCCGTTTTTAAACCATCCAATTTAGGTGACGAAGCAATGCTAATGCTTCAGACATTTCAGGAAATTTCCTGATAGCTCCATCCGCCCATGATCTAAGGTATACTTCACGGAAGACCGAAATTTGGAGCCATGTGGAGTGTTTATAAGAAGATTTCACTGTACTTCGAAGATGTTTCCCTGAAGCGACTCATTATTACACTTGTTATCTAAGAGTATTAATATTTTATTATTAAATGATACTTAAATCCTTATATTGATGTCTATGTTATTCTGCATTTGCAACAAGAATCACTAAGAGCATATTTCACACTAACGGTATAGCAGGCAGATTAAAAGATTTAAAGATTTATTCTACGGGATCAAGAGTTATGTACCATCGCGTGCAAAATTAAGAGAATTTGAAAATTATGGCTGCTTTTTCGAAATACATTGAACCAAACATACTAATTATGCCACCGAAGAAGTATGTAAATATTCGTGCATAAACGTACACGTGCGTGCTGTGATTGTGGAGGCGATACGAGGGAACGAGAGGTTTTCGACGACTTGTGTGCTCGTATTCCTTTATGATATTAGCCGGTCTTCCCGTAAGAGTCGGGTAAATTTTGTAAAGTATCAGGTAAAATGAGTATCTAACGAACGTATAGGGGGAGGAATGAGAAGGAGAATTATAGGTACATTGAAGGCAGTCCAATCAGAAGTGCGATTGGCTACAGAGCTTAATGTAACGCCCAGTGTCGTCTGCAATTTGAGGAAACAGTTTCAAAACACCGAATCCATATCGAGAAGACCTAGGCAAAGTCGACAAAGATCCGCAGTGGTGAATGATGATCTTTATCTGGCACTTTCAGTGCCTCGACACAGGATTGCTACAGCTTCGCAGCTCTCATCTGAGCCACTAAAACCCGAGTTTCAGAGTCTAGAGTTGCCTGAAGGCTTCATTAAAAAGGGCTATATACTAGACCCGCTGCTTTCGTTCCGCTCATTGTAAAACACGAAAAATCGCGTTTAGCATGGTTCAGACAACATGAGCCTTGGACCAGACTTCAGTGCAGGACCTTGATTTTTTACAGATGAGTCGAGATTCAGCCTGGACACTGATTCTTGGTGCACCTGTATCTGGCAAGATACTAAAATCCAATACTTTCCTTCCATAATCAGGAAGCAGGATCATTACGGTGGTAGAACTGTAATGGTATGGACAGGTATTATATTGGACGGCCGTACATCAGGGCATGTGTTTGAAAACGGCTCCCTGATTGCTATGAAGTGCAGAGAGAATATTTTAGAGCCCTATGTTGACTTTTTAGATGCGCAGTTAGTAGTTGGTTCTGAGTTCCTGTTAATAGACGATAACACTCGTCTACGTAGGGCTCAGATGGTCGACGTTTATCTGGAAATTGATGATATTCGTCGTGTGTACTGGCCAGCCAGATCTCCTGCTCTTAACTCTACACAGCATGTCTGGGGCGCTTTTGGGAGGGCAATTTCATCTCACCGTCCCCCTCCGAGAACTATTTTAAAGTTGAAAACTGCCTTGCTGCTGCAGAAATGGCAGGACTCCTCAGTTGCCTTAGACTCATTTTCAGTTCTATATCACAACATGGATTTTGGACATTCCTGCACTATGAGCATTGCTGATAATCATGGGTTCATAAGCGAATTTTGAACTGTGCGTCTCTTTCTTTGTTAAAAATGTATATTCATACCAAATTTCATTAAAATCTGTTCCTTAGTTTTTCACAAATTCGACATAATGTGCAAATGTTTTTAATTTTGACCAGGACTTGTAAGGTTTTAGTTAAACTAACAAAGTTTTATTTTAATTTAAATCTTTCTATCTCTTCTCTGTTTCAACTTCCTGTCAGAAGAAGCGCGCGTTTACAGCTTATGCTAATTTGAAGTACAGCCAAGTACTATTTAAACCAGAGGTAGAAACCTCTTAGTGTGAGAGAGCTTTTAGTCTCGAATCACGGTCATTCTGTTCGACGTTCGCCTGACCAGCTAGCAGCTAAAATTATAAGCCATAGTGCTTACTACGTGATTGCATATTTAAATAAATTGAAGTGCGCTAGTATTAGTATTTCTTGCTACGCGCCATTTAGTTAGAGGCCAACTCCGCGATTTGCTCTGCGAGCAAAGTTTAATTAAATTTCTATTTAGGTTTAGTATAAATTTATTTGATTTGTTAAGTTAGGCCCAAGTGTGGTCTTTTACTTTCTGTATCCCTCCCGAGTTGGGAAGTGTGTAAATAATAGTGATTTAATAAAAGAGGATTTTAAATCCCTTTCAAGTGCAGTTATTCTCCAGCACAGTATCTACATCAGAACAAAGC
>KK113509.1:56569-78435 GCA_000611955.2 Stegodyphus mimosarum
ATATATACTTGAAAGTATATATATATATGTACTTTCAATTAGAAAAATGTTTTATATAACGCAAAAGTTAATGTTTTCATATTTTTTAATTTTAAAAAAATCAGTTTCATAAAAATTACAAAATCTGACATTTTACATGCTTTCCCAGTCCCGATCTTATATTTAGGAAATTTTATGCTCATTATAAAAAAATAAATAACAAAAGGTTTGACCAAAATATTTAATTTCATAATCTGGGAATAGCCTTGAAAGGTAAGTTACTACATGAATTAGAATAATTCGATTTTAATTTTTTACTGAACTATAATTCAATGAAGAACAATGTCTGAATAACAGCAGTTCGACCTGAGCTCGATTCCAGGAGAATGGGCCGACTGCATAGGCGTTTTCGTGGTTCTTCCCATGGGTAATGTAGCTACGAATCAAATTTCCTTAAAACGTCCTCCACGAAGGTATCCTTTCCCTTAGCAGATTGCTTTAGAGTTATTTACCATAGTCAAACAAACCAAACCAATTTTGCTGTAACTGGTGTTCTGTAAGAAATTTCACACAAATATCACACACGAACACTAAAAATGCATTATTAATAATGTCAAGAATATTTATTATTTTATGAGAATGAAGTCTATGATTTCATAGGATTCTAGAAGTGTGGTGAAGGTCTATGATTTCATGAGACTTATAGAATCATACACTGCTGGCCACCTAAATTGCAACACCAAGAAAGACAAGAGATATCACAACAAAATTTATTTGATAGATAACATGTTGACCAAGTATCAAATGATTAAATTTATAGACTTCTGTGAAGTGTGGTTCCTTTCAGAATCAGTAGCCACAGTAGCAGCCATTGTTGGAGATCACCGCTGCCAAACGCCTCGGCATTGATTCAAAGAGACTTTGGATGTGTTCTTGGGGTACAGCAGACCAAGCAGCTTCCACACGCTGCCAAAGTTGATCTGGTGTGGCAGCTTGGGATGTAATCTATGTCAATCGTTCAGCAACCATGGACCACATGTTTTCTATCGGAGAAAGATCCGGAGAGCGAGCCGGCCAGGGAAGCAATTCAATCTGGCGATTCACGAAGAATCCTTGAACAATGCATACCAAGTGTGCTCGCGCATTATCCTGTTGAAATATGGCTGTGGGCAAGCCCTGAAGGTAAGGAAGGACAACTGGCTCCAACATGTCGGAGATGAAGCGTTGGCTGTTTAAAGTACCGGCAATGCGTACTATAGGAGTGCGAGAGTGATGTCCAATACCGCCCCATACCATAATACTCGGTGCAGGACCAGTGTGGCTGTGCATAACGAAGCTGTTCAACATCCTCTCTAGACTGTGTCTCCAGACTCGAATCCGACCATCGTGGTGTTGCAGACAGAAGCGTGACTCGTCAGTAAAGACAATTTCATTCCATTGCCGTCCACTTCCTTGTTTCATCGCACCATTGGCGGCGGAGACGCCTGTGGTTCTACGTTAAGGGTAGACGAAGCAATGGTCGTCTTGCGGACATAACGGCGTCGAATGGTACGGCGTCGAACGGCGTCGAATGTGAACGGCGTCGAATGTAAACGGCGTCGAATGGTACGCGCGGACACTGGATGATGCGTTATAGACTGAATGTGCTATAGAATGCGTTATAGACTATGGCAAAAAACCTCTATGTAAAGAAGGAACGGCTCCATAGACGTAATGTAAACCACTTTGTCTGCAACGCCGCTACAAAGAAAAGGGAACATTCGCCAAGGAATTTGGCGACGGAATCTGTTGGCGAGAATTTCCCCTCTGTGATATGCCGGTTCTTTGGTACCTAGCCGACATTTTCCCCCTCCGCGACGTGTATAGGAAATTGAGGAACACGAGTTAAGATGAATCATTCTTTGACTTGTCGCGATAATTTAAACTCGGAAATGATGAAATATTAGGTGAAGTTTCACTTTCACTGGCTGTTGAACTTCCATTGTCCATATCGCTACTTGAAACCAAAGAACCTATTCTTTGTTTAAACTCTTGCTAAACGTAACGGTCGAACCTGTCCAAACCAACTTCGACATTCAGCTTCGAGCTTTGGCGCTTTTTGGCGACAGATATGTCACGCATGCGCAGTTGTTTCCCTTTTCGTTGGAAGGGAGCCACTTCTGCTTCTGTGAAGTTTTTCTTCTTAACAGTACATATTCTTTGGCTATGGTTCGTGATGTGACTGAGCGATCCGTCACTGCCTTGCGCACAATGTTCCTGTCATCACGTGAAGTGGTGCACTGAGGTGGATGCGATCGAACACTTCGGTTCGTCGTACCCTCCTGCATTCAACGGTATCAAGTATTGTAAAGCAAATCAAGTATATCAAGTATTGTAAAGCATATCAGCATTACAGTTGTTTTGTTTCGTCCAGCACGGCTACCGATTTCCCTGAAAGATAATCCACACTGTCGGTAGGCCACTATCCTTCCTGTGTCGAACTCGGATACTTGATCAAACGATGATCGCTGTTTACTACGAGGCATAATTGATCGCTTTTTTGAAAAAAATCACAAGAAAAACAAAATTGCCGAACTTGAAATCGTCGAAAATTCCAAGCCTTAAATAGCGCTTTGAAGTGGCGCCACAGGCGCACATGATGTGCGTCTGCATTGAAATTATAATCCTTTGCATATCTCCCCTCCACTAATGCATGTTGTAAATTTCATGTTATTTGAATGCTTCCTTCAAGATGTTACATTTACGGTGGCCAGCAGTGTAATTTAATAATCATATGTGAAATTCATTAAATGAGAAATATTTTTTATTTTTAATTCATGCAAATAACGAGTTAGTTATGTTCCAATACTGAAACTTGTAAATGTTTTCAAGAATGTGAATTCTCTATGATTATGTGAATAAGATCTCGTTTTCGATAAACTTTGTAATAATCAAACGTTTTCGTAAAAATGTGCATAGAAATAGTGGTCACTTAATTTATTGAACTTCTTCTAAACTGGTATTTTACTTTTAGTTACTTACAAATGGGAACATTTCGCTCTTCAGTTTGTACCTTGAACATGATCTCCAAATTTAAAATGAAATAAGTCGGTCAATTTTTATCTTACAGGAGTCACACGTTTTGCATTTTATTAAAGAGTATAAAATTTTCCTAAGCAGAATATCTTATATTTAGAAAATAATAATATAAGTATAGGTGCCGGGGTGACGTCTATTAAGTTAAATTTCGTAAAGTTAACAAACTTTATAACTTTAAATTGCCAAGAAATGAATATTTGCAGCATTTATAATACTTTTGTAATTGGAAAGATATGTCTACGATCCAAGGTTGAGGAAATGAAGCGGGGTAATGATTTTAGCGGATGCGGTGTGTGCAGAAGTGGCACGTTAGGTTATATAGCCCAAAATTGTCCAGAACCTTGAGTGGACATCTTAGGGGATCTCATTGCTGTTGTATAAAATAAACAAAGATTGTGCTAATTAATCTTAATAAGCAAGGCATAAAAATTAATTTAAAATAACAGAAAGCCAATAACGAAGTGTAATAAAAAAATTAATTGTATAAAGCTAAGTATCCCGAATAAAAGCAGAACGAAAGTAAAACACAGTGGAAAAATGGAAGCCTGAAGTGTAGTAACGGTACTGAATTAAATGAATCGAAGAAAGAAATTTTGGAAATCATTATTTAAATTACAAAAAACAATTATTGTAAAACCTATTAATTCACATTTCCTGTTTTCATAAAAGATTATGAGTAAAATCCGGAGATATTTTCCATAACATTATGTAAGAACTTTTGTGACTTTTAGTAAAACTTTTGTGACTACTTAGCTTTAAATTCAAAAAGACTTTCCAGATTGAATTGCTTGAAGATACAGATAAATTCTAAATAGCACGTTTTTGTTTCATTATTAAATGTTTTAATTTTCTTTTCCCTTTTTTTAACTGGGTGAATTTTGTCAAACTGGATTAAACTATTAATTGTAATTTTGAGTTAACCGTGCACATCGCCAAGATATTACTCGTATATCAGGAGTGGATTGTAGTATAATGAATATTTTTTCAAAATAAATAACCAGAGCTATGCGGTACTGTGTTGCAATCCGTCGGGCGAAATACCTCTGTTTTAGCCTTTTACCTGTGAAAGAGAGTTTTACCGCAAAATTTTGTTGTTATTAAATTCTTCAGCTGTGCGTCATCATACACCTGGAACTTGGAAAGTTAAAAATTTATAATCAGCTTATGAAGCACAATAGTGTGTTCAACCCAGTATGTCTTTTTAATGACGGAGATTGTAAGACAAAAAAGGAGAAAATGCCGAATAAGTTAGCCAAGTTAATTTAAGGCATATTTTAACGTGAATACAAGCCAGTTTCTTTTAGAAAGTTCTCTTCGATGGCAGCCCTCATCTTAGGCAATTAGCACTCGTGTTCTTTGCCATACTGCACTAACTACTTTGCCATACACAAGCTAACCAAACCATTTTTATTAAATAATTTAATTTCAGGATCGTAATTTTCTTGCTTAGGTCAGTCTCATGAATAGTTATTGATGGATCGGCACGCCTCTGTTACTGGATATAATCCTTGAGTACAGTGCAAATTTTCCCGGTACTTTGTAACATGATTTTGGCCAGGTCCATCCAAGTTTTACAGAGAACATCCAGGCAGATTTAATTCTGATGTCTTCTACTCTCAACTAAAGTCCAGGACAGGAGCGTACCCAGAGATGACCACCGACTCTAGGACTTTGCGAGTGTCTGGACGAGAGCAGACGCTATCTACTATCTGCTAGGCCCATCCAAAGTTACAGCCGGCAGGTCAAATATCATGTATTTGCATGTCTATAAAAATGTTACAGAACTGTAGAAATTGAGTTTAAGCAGTTATTTTTGCAGGTTATTATTTAGTGCACTTTTACAGTGAATACAGAGATTATTTACTAGAATGTTCAAATAACATGAATCACCGCTAATTTTTATGAATTTGCAGTATCCTGTGGTTTTCCCTGGCACTGTACCAACACAAGCTTGTCTTTCGTCATTTTCACTCCTGTAGTTGAAGGAGGTTCTGTTGTCTGCAAATTTATAAAACTTAATGTTGATTACTGTTGTTTGAATTCTCTACTAATTATTATTCGGCGTGTTACTTTTACGTTAAACCGATATTTATTTGTTTCGTACATAATTTACATACTTTTTCCAGCAGTTACATTAAAATTATTATTGGCACAACCTGAAATTAAACACATGCTTACGCGGACTCATCAAATAGCAACAATAATCACAAAATATTCTTGAAGAACACAATAAATAATACCTGTTCATTAATATTTATATAAATACACAGTTGTCCATAAATAAACCTAAATTGCAATTAAATACAATGATAAAAAAAGAAAGAAAACATATTCGTCAGAAAGCCCAAATTATAATACTTAATTAAAATTATAATGTAAACTATTACTTTTGTCCATATATTACCATTAACACTAAAAAATATTTAATTAAGATACAGATTACTTACACAGACTGCATTCTAAATACTACAATACAGTAAACTAATCTTTAAAAAAATGCTTAATTAAATACGGAAATGATATAATATATTAAATTAATAATTACGCAAATTACCATGCACTAAAATACTACATAATTGAAAGTGCAATAATTTTACTCATATAATGATTGAAGGTCCTCAGAATGCATTTTGAAAAAAAGTGTAAATTCAAAGACCAAGTTAGTCCAGGCTGAAAAAAGTTCTTAACTACATAAATTGCCATAAGCACAAATTACAATTAAATATAATAATATTATTGAACACAAAATAATGTTTAATTAAATATACAAATTATAGTAATATTACTTATAATTAATAATAACACTAATTGATTCTCAATCAATATTGCTAAATTACGTTCACAAATTACCATAAGCAATAAGAAAAGGAAAAGAAAATTAATCCATATTACAATTAACAGAAAAATATTGTTAAGGATTTATCTGTAAATTCAAGTAATTTAATCTGAAAAGTACGTTTATTTAATTACATAAATTAAATCAACATTCGAAACAAAAAGAACGCATTGCAATTAATGGAAGTTTAAGCATCATTAGAAACTGAGACACAAAGTTAATTAAAAAGGATATTAATCAAAGTGAGAAATATTGATCAAGTTACGAAAGAACTTGAACGATGTTATTGAGTTCAAACTCACTTAAAGAAGTCAGTTTTGGGAATGTTTACATATTACAGAATATGCAATCAAATTGTGAGTAAAACCAAATTTCAAATAAACTGAACTTTCTTATTTAAAACAAGGCTCGGTTAATCGGCCTAATAAATAGAAAGTTAAGTATATGTAATTTTTGGCTTAATTTTACTTTTGTAACAATACCCAAATATCAAAGTTGCTTTTCATCAGGGTTGAACATATCAACAGTTGCATAGAATTTTAGAATGAATAAGCATCTAACCGCAATTTTCTTGTGGTGAGTTTTTCAAACACTTTCGGAAAACTCACGTTCTGTTACAGAAGCCAAAATACTATTTCTAATTACGAAGAAATAAATTTGGGCTTTTAAATCCTATTTAGGTAATTCATGTATCCCACGGTTTCTAAATAATCGCATCCGATGTCTGTGAATTCCTGTTCCCCTCGATATGCATTCTTTAACCGTTACAAATGTTACGGGTGAAGCGACGCGCTCTTGGCATCTCTTGATTTCCGTTTTGTTTGATTCAACTTCTTTGCTTTTGTTGGAGTAGATCACTAGAACAATAACTTAAAGCCTCAAGCATTTTTAAAGCGTCACCATTTTTCAAATAGAAAAAAACATGATAAATAAAACAGAAGCCTTAGTTATTATCCACTATTTTCTGACTGTTGCCACATTCCAGTTGAGTTCTTTCTTCGGATTAGTGTTTTCCTCTTTTTGATGAAGCAATCGTTTAACCGAAGTCAGTTGACGGATATTTTACATTATTTGCAACCCGTATACCAACTCTTCAGATTCATTACTAGGAGAGAGTTTTGTTTTATGGAGTTTTCTAACACATCAAGATGAGTGTAAAATCAATGCGTTCAACGGAGTGGTCAAAAGAACCATTGCCGATTGGTGATTTCATCAAAAAATTCAAACTTCCTCAGATTGTTAAAATTCATGATAGTGAAAACAAACGATTTCAAGCGCCAGGAAGTTTTAATCTCCAGCAACCGATATTGTTGTACAAAGTTTACAGATGTCGGAAGATTCACGGTCGTGCCTTGGCTTTGGATAACAAAGGACGCATTAATCCAACCGATCCGACTCTGATAATTCCAGAATCGTATCCAGGTAAAGACCATTTAAAATATCTGTAAAAATTCAGTAACTGCATCATTTTATCACATTATATTTCTTGTGTATTTCTTGAAAAATAGGTAAATTTTGAAGTTCAGATCAGTGTACTGTTCATAAAATATAACGCCATTTCTTTTGAAAAGAATTTTTATTTACCTATGATTTATAATTATTTTAAATGCTAATTAATTAATTCAAAATTTCAGAAAGATTCATAGTAATAGTTAACAAAATAGTGTTGATGTTAAACCTTTTTTTTTAAGCAAAGTCGTGCAGAAAGAAAACAAATTTTATAAAATGTATAGTCAATATGAGCTACATCATTTTGTAGCTGAAAATAATTTTATGCTGTGACTGAATGCCATCTAACAATAAAATCTACTCGAAGAATTTTCTTTTCCATGAAAGTTATGACTTCACTCGCTTACAATATACTTACAATATTACAGTAGTTTTTTTATTAATATATTTAATAATGTAAGAAGATAACGAGCGATTGTAAAGAGGGAAAAAAGGAAAAATAAGGTATACGTTACATCTTATAAAACTACCTTAGTAATTCAAGGCCGCGGCAATTTAATTAACTCTAGTAAAACATCAAGTAATAAAGTTATTCCAGAAAAATGTTGTTGCATTTAGTGAAGTTAATATTTCATTAAACACATATAACCACCTCTAAATTTGGCATTAGTTGTTTAACTTAATACGACAGTATCTTTCAAAAGGAAAGGATGTCTTAGTGGAAGCCCCTTTTATCACAAAACCAGCTGGACTTGCGTGACACAAGGAGTACCAACGAAAACGCTCATGCAATTATCTCATAAGCCGAGATTTGATCCCGGCTAGAAGTATCAGTATTCAGCGGTCTAAGTTATTCCGCCGCAGATGTACTGTAGAGGTCTTATTACTTTCCATGACAGTATTATGCTTCAAAGTGTATTGCAGGGGAGGCCAAATTTCATAAAAGTAAGCGGCGCATATTAGGATTTAGGACATTTCAAGTCTCAAATAGATTTTTTTCTAAAAGCCGCAATTTTGTATTTGTGTCTTTAAAAAAAGGAAAATTATTTTCACAAAAAGGAATGTTTGAATTAAATAATGTGGTTATCTAAAATATTTCCTGCTTTATACACAGGAACATTTGTACCCTAGACTGCAATGATGCAACTGAACATTCGTCTTTTCATACAGAAAAAACAATCATTTTCTCTGGTTTTCATTCCCCCTATTTAAATTGTTGACTGATTTTAGCAGAAATAATCAAATATGGAAATAATTAATCGTAATGGTCTTTTTACGAATACAAAAATATAAGAGAGCTTTTCATTTGAGTGAAGGATAAAACATAAATTTGGAAAACAGATCCAATAATTTTTCCCAATTTTTTAATTCATGCGCAATCTTCTGTAAACAATAAACTGTGTAAAAAGCGACAGCATACGCTTCGGAGAAATTACATTTCGAGCATTTGTTTGCTTGCTTTTCTTTTATTTGAACATCTCAAAGCACACGCAGACTATCTGCCTAAGAGCCGCCCAGGCGGTATAGTGGTTAAGGGATCCTAACTGCCATACCAAAGGGCCCGGATTCGAATCCGGAGAAAGCATGGATGTAAAAATTGTCTGTTCCTTTATAGGAGATAACGGTAGCCGCCTATTAGGTGCCTCCACAATAAAATGGCCCCCACTTGTGGCCTTAATAGTGGCCAATGCCGTTATAGGCAAGTGTCCGCCATTGGAGGGAAAAAACTGTCTGCCTAAAAGGGGAGGGGAGGGTTACCTTAGCTTCGTGGAGGACTTTCGGATGGAAATTGGATCATATATACCCTATTCGAGAAAGCAAATTGTTTTTAAACAACTTTCTAACATTTTCCGGATTTTGCACACAAAATAATTTAGTTTTTCTCTTACAGTTAATACGCATACCGAGATAAACCTAGCCCTAAATATCTGATTTAATTCTTTATATATAAACAGGATATCAGTTACATTCTGTTTCTTTTAAGAATTTGGCATGTGAATTCTCAGATCCTGCGAATCTTCAAAAAAATTTATAAAGTTCCAAAACTCGGAACTTAGCGTCCTTTTCTTATCATTCGAACCTTTCAAATCCTAACCTAAAAAAACTTTGGAACGTTTTAACTTTGAAAAATATTGAAACGATTAGCTAACTACGCTTAGTAGGAACGTCAATAAAAAAAAACGAATGCGATCACTGCAATTTCAGTGACATCTGAATAACTAAAATCATCTTATGATGTTCCGATATGGCATCCAAGGAAATCTGTCAGGGTTTTCAAGTAATCAGTACTCTGTGCTTTGTAGAAAATTCTTGAAACTAGCTGTTTAATCGTCTCTATAACTCTGGAAATAGATAGAGGCATTGTATGTATTTTAAAACTCTGATACATAAACGCTATGACGCAAACATGACTCTACCACTTGAACTATTTATTCATTCATGATTGCTGAATTTTAAACTGTCAACTGCAATTTCAGATGCCACTCATATATGTTTATTAAACTGTGTTTAAAAATTTAACCTGAAGCAAAACTTTATACTCATTTAGTAAAAGTAAAAAGTGATGCACGAGCTAACAAGACTACGAAAGGGATGACGCAATCAGAATGTTATTTACTTCCTAATAATAACTGCGTCATAAAAATTCTGATTAAGACTATAAAGATGAAGGTTCATGAGCTAAGTGTAAATGAATGTCAGAATATATGAGAATATCAGTCATGCAAATGAAGATATACATCAGTATTCCTTCCAAATTTTCCGTCAGGAGATGCATTTCAGACAGATATCTGAAATGCACCTTTTGAAGCAAATGTTCTTCTGATAGATACCTGAGTAGAGCTTTTACTATGATTAACATTTTCTGATATATTATGGAACGTCTAATATAAAATATTCTACGTTTTTGTGTTGTAGTACAGATACCATTGTTACTAATATTATTCTGGAATCCACTTACTTCAAAGCATATGGAGAAACTATAATAAATAACTATTATAAGAAATTTTTAAGTGTGAAACTAAGGAAAGAGATGGATACCTAGAATAATTAAATATCACGAATGTTACATAGTAGTTGAAGAATGAAAAATTCTACTGTTGGTATATAATATATATATATTTTTTTTATATTTCTTTTTCTCTGTTATGTAATTTTAATAATTTATATCACATCTTTATAGAAAGGCTTGTTTGATTTTCAACTAGCTGAATTCCTAATTTGAAGGCGCCGCCGCGAATCATCCAGTCAATTTTGACAGATGTGCTCACATTCCTAGCAAGTCTTTTAGTAACTCCTGGCAACCCTTAATGGCGGGATAAGTTGTATATATTTGTAGCTAAAGATTTAAGATGCAAGCATATGTGTGCTTGAGGTCTCTAGAATATGATATTTTAAGGGGTCAAGTGTTTGAAATGTAGTCTGAAGGAATATGGTTTACTGTGATTGCAGAACAGTTAGATCGTATTTCATAATTGAATGTTTCCATGCCAAAAAATTCTAGCAAAATTTTATTGTACCTTGTGTGAAATTTGTAGTAGTTAGGCAGTGTATGACAGTACACCCCTTCCGTTTAATTACTCGCTTTCATGAGTAACATGTCAGACGTACAAGATGACGGAAGGACAGGAGAACCGAAACTATCAACATACGAAGAAACTGTGATACTTGTGACGGTTAAAAAGGACGAAGATCGTCGAGTAACATGCTGAAAAATACCTACACCGTATTTTGAGAAAAGCTTTAACGAAAAGAAATATTTATGCTTGATGGCTCCTTACCGCTTCAGCATTAGTATTTGGATTACGGGAAACCATACGAGGGCTACCTGCTTGGGGGAACGGATGCCTTCGTGAACGGAAGCTTTCTAAGTGAAACTGGCTCGTATTCTCGTTACACATGGGGAGGGGGAAAACATTCTTTACTGCTTGGTTCGACTTAAGTGAAAAAGAGAATTTTATGAAAGCTCGAAAATGTGGTTTACCATAGTTTAGAAACTTTGAATTAGAACTGAAATCATGGTCGATCCAGTGAAGACGTCCAACTCTCAAAACATTTCATTGTACACGATCATGATGAATGATGATTTATGCCTAGCATTAGTAAATTATCATTGCGAAAGGTAGAATTACAGCCGTAGAATTATATTTGAGACATAATATTGCTAAAGATTGCAAGCTTTGTATCATACAAAAAGAAAAATGTACAAAAACCATTTGACTTGCTTTGGAATGGACATGCGAAGATCGTGATAGATTTGTTGACCAGTCGTAGTTTAAAGACTAGCAAATGGCCCCTCAATTACTAACGTTATTCAGATGAAAGGCAGTCTCATTAGCTCGTAACGCAATGCCAAAGGCAGGCACCAACAAACGTATTCCAGCATATCAGACTAAGGTTGTTAACTCGCTCTCACTTAAACTGAGATTCTCGCTTGTTATTGAAACTCATTTCATTTGCATTTTTTGATGGACTAGGACGAAACAGGTTTAGAGAGCTTTTAGTAAGTCTTATTATTTAACCATTCAAGTTCAAACTGTTCGCTAGTGGATCAGCATACGCTACTGGTTAGACCTAAGCAGAGAGAACATGAAGAGAGAAAGACTATTATTAACTGGAATGTAAAAAGGAAAAACTGGTAGGTTTTAGAAACTGAGAGACTGGGGTCAACATCTGAAATTTACAGCCAACGGAATGAATTCAGTCCTAATACTGGAATGAATTATGTCCTCATATTTAAAAGAGAAAGCACGTTTTAATATTTGAAAATCCAAAAGAAAGTAGAGCTCATTAAAACGTTGTATTTTCTTGTACTTTCTGTTTTGGAAGTTGATCTTCTTAGAGAAGCTATCTAGTTGTTGCTGCGTTTATTTAGGGCACGAAAATGCTGTTTAAGGTTTTAAGTACATATTGTGCATCAAATTAGGAGGTAAATAATTTCAATTAATTATATGTACAATGTACACACAATATAGCGTTATACGAAAGCAGGTAAGTTTAATCGACTGCTACAATTTGCTCATTTAAGCTTGTCTCCAGTGTTAAATATGAGGCTAGCTGTCTCGGTTAGTGTTCAAATTCATCTCGCTACTTAAAATCATTTGTCAGAAAATATTATATATCCTTTTTTAAATTCTTGTGACTTATGCAGAAGATGATTAAAATAATAGTTCTATAGAGAACATAAAATTTAATAGGAGTTTTATAATAAAGATGTAAGTGCTTTTCCTTTTCTTTGACTCCTATTTTAAAATATGACTTAAAAATATAAATGAAGGCACATCTTTTCAAGTTATAAGTAATTCTGTCATTGCTTACATTTGGCCCACCAGTGGCCAAGCGGTGATATGGCTGAATGCCGGCAGTTCGGTCCGGGGCTCGAATCCCGGTGAACGGGCTGGCTACATAGGCGTTTTCGGGTTTTACCCCATATGTAACGTGGATACGAGTCATCTTCCCTTGAAATTCGTCTATAGGACATTTCTCCTTTTGAAGGATATCGTAGTGTGCAGAGCCGTAATTAAAAATAAAATGCTTACGTTTTTCAATTAATGAAACCTTCTGTGATTACAAAACCCTGCTACTAATTTCTTTCTACTATGGCTTCTTTAGAAAGCTTATTACTTTTCAGTTTTGCCACACACCCTATTGCGAAAAGAGTGAAAAAAAGTCTAATGGTGTCATTCGGTAATCGATTTTTAGGTCTTTCATTTGGAACGCGATTTTTTCCTGATTCATATGAAATTCGATACAGTAACCTACTTGCTTTCGGATCGACTGCCGAATGGCTAAATTTCTCAGTTACGTTTACGTTAGTCTTTAAATATGTTCGTTGATATTTCTGGCTTTGAGAACATAGCAGAAGTGTTTTGTCTCAAATACACTCCTGAACTGAAAAAATAAGCAATAGAGCCAAAGCACGGAATAAAACAAAAGCTATTTAATGGATATGCGCGAAATTGATCCAAGAGGTTGGTGTAGCACTGCAAGACTACATAGGAAACAGTAAAACAAAGTCATACAAAAACATGTATATTACGACCATCACATTGCGAAAAACCAAATGAGGAGGAATAATGTGCAATGGAAAACGTCACTTTAATAATATAATGTGACAACATCTAGAGGAAATGCATACTTGATAACGGGGAGGCATGCTGGCAAATAGTGTCGTTGAACGCTTGTTGCGACAGTAGCGGCCCATTCCTGTAATAATGCATGGTGGAGACCGTGGAGGGTGTCTGACCGCAGACTGCTATCTGCTGTCCGTTGTCCCAACATGTCCCACATATACTCTATGGTATTCAGGTCCGATGATCTAGAACTACTCGAGTTCTAGACGGGTGGGCGTTATCTTGCATAAATATCTCGTCGTTTTTCATTGGAGCGATGAAAGGACGCGCAAGTGGGTGTAGAATTACGTCGCAATATCGGACGGCTGTGATGGAACCACCAGGAAAAACGTAGAGGTCGGTACGGCAGTTCTTTGCTATCCGAGCACATACAAGTAAGCCTCCTTCTCCGTAATGGTCTTTTTTGACGATGTTTGGCTCCCGATAGCGTATCCCTGGCCCTCGCCATATCCTTGCCCTTTGGGAATCGTTCTAGATGTTAAATCGAGACTCATCGATAAAGTGTACGTGACCCCACTGCTCTGGTGTCCAACTGCGATGTTCACGGGACTAATTCAACCACGTTCTGACATGCGATGACAAAGAAGCACAAACCACAGATCGTCGGGCACAGATCGTCCATTTTTATGCAGTCGACGAGACACAGTATGACAGGATATAGGCCGTTCTGCAGCAGGAGAGAGATGGGACACCAGCTGTAATGTTGTCAGTGATGTACGGCGTCTTGTACATAGCAACAGGAAGCGATCGTCTGCTGTTGTATTTTATTATGCGCATCCAACCTAAAACCACTAAACATTTTCTAAACCTTGGTTTTCTTATTGTGAAAACATCACTTGGAATCTTAACATGATGTTACCCATCTACCACAGAACCTCATAAACGCTACTATGTATATTTGAACTTGTCTTTCTTAACAAGATACGCGAGATAGTATTATTTTGAACTATAATTACACGTAGAATTAATATTCAGGCATGGAAATGAGACTTTGTCGCCTTTTTTCCCCAACTTGGAATATAAAAATTTCTTAAGTTGGAATATTTTTTTCAACCAGTAAATATGATCATTGACAATAATTTATTTAGCACTTAACTCTTACAGCCCTTCGAGAACGAAATTTAATTTAGCATACCTGGCATATAAACTCCTACGTAGTTTATGCTACATTACACGAAATATTGAGTAAAGTTCCAAATACTGATCCAACATAGTAATTAAAAGACTTAACACTCATTTTAAGAAAGAAATTTCAGAATGACATTAATTTTTTTAACACTGGGCTCTTGCAGCTCTTTGAGAACATTTAACTTATCACGGATAGCAAATAAAATTATGCATAAACATCATACATAACATGTAATATTGATATGGATTCCAAATAATAATCCAACTTAAATGTTTTAGCACATTCTAAGTTAGGTACGCATTTCAAAATTGACATTGTTTAATAGTGAAATCTTTCAGCGTTTTTGACATTTTACTTCTCATAGATAGCAAATAAAATCACGCGCAAATATCGTATATTGATAGAAACTCCATATAATGATTTAACACAATCAGCAACTTTAAAAATTTTAACGCATTTTAGTATGACTTAATATAGGAAAGACTACACTTTTAAAAGAAAAGCATTATTTTAATTAAACATTGGAGCCACACAATTCTGTGCACATATAACATTTCATTTACCATGAGCATCACACTTAATAAGTAACTAAAATACATTTCGCAAAGTACGAAACATATTTCTCTTTTAACCAGCTGTATTCTTAAGAAAAAAGGATGAAGAAAAATACAGTACTGTTAGCGTTCCTCATTTCCCCCGTGCATTGATCAAAATATATGTACACTTTAAAATCATTAAAAAAGATTCAAATACAAGTATTCAAACAGGAATACTTCACAAATTAGATAAAAGATGGGAACACAATGAACTTAAGTTATAAATACAGAAAAGCATGTAAACAACCAAGAACCTTCGTTAGTTTCATGAGCAGGGCATGGAAAATAATGAAGTATTTTTAATTTTATTCTGCGTGTAGTACATTTACTTATACTAAAGTCTTCCGTTTTGAAGGCTGTGTTCTACATTTAGGCACAAGTTGGTAAATCAGAGTGATTTTTGTGTTTTAAAGCTTTATATTCAGAACTATAACAACTTGAGAAATAATACATCTCAAAAGCAAAAAGATTAGAACGACGAGAGAATATACCATAAGCAGGCGAACGTGATAAATTATTTTTTTCGCTGATTGTTATGAATTCATAGATCGGTAGAAAAAATGTTAGGGCCCTGTATATGAACTATGATTTTTTTTAAATTTATTGTGATCACTGTTTCCCATTTACGTAGACTTTAAAAAAGCATTTCGTGTTAATTTACTGTTTTTCCTGAGATTTATCCTCTTATTTACTTCATTTTTGCATTTTGTTTATAATTATAATACCGAAAGAGTCTAAGAGAACATTTTTTCCTGAAAATAATCCATATTTTCCCCAAACGCTATTTCCTTAATATCTTTGAAGTAACCCATTAAATGCTTAAACAGACAGCCGTTGGGCTTCCCAGTGTCTGAAGGAAGTCATGAAGTTGGAGAATTTAAGTAATATTTTATCAGTATGCAGAATTTTTAACGAGTTTTAGATGAAAATTAACCGGATTTAGTCTTTCATTACTATTTTTTCTACTTCTCATACCATTACATTTCCAATGAAATTTGATTCATTGCCAGATAGTTGAATGTTTGTTACTTTTTTCGCATCCGAATGCATTTCGTGTCTCACATATGCTCATTACATATAATTTAACAAAATTACAAACAAGTTAGAAGTTAAGTTAATATTTCCTGAAATACTACTGTACATTTAATTTCGGAAAGTTTACATAAGTATCTTCATTTTGAATCCTTCAATGTTTCTTTTCCCGCATCCCAAGTAAATTTTGAGCATAAAACTTTCAGTTTTGAGACGAAGGTTATTTGCGAATGACTGGGATGTTATCATGTTTTCATAAACCGTTTTTGAGAAGTACCTTATCTATAACCATTTGAACACTTTTGAAATTACCATTTTGTACATTACTGCCACTGCAAATCATTTAATTTTCAAATGCTTTCCTGTTTATCTTTTACGACGCCTTGTAAAGACTTGGGAACAAATTTTTACTAAATACTTATATTCTTTCATTTAATAATTTTGTTACACTTTGGAAGATTTAACTTCAACAACACTACCACGCTGAACCAGAAATTAAGAAAAGAAATGGAATTTTTATCTTAGTATAATATAGGGATAGATTAATTCTTTTCTGACGCCGATGTATTCGCATGTAGATAACGGAGACTTTTAACCCAGCTTATACAGACATTGAATATTTTGTCTAAGTCACCACGATCACTGACTTGCATTGTCATAGATTTTCTTGTGACGTCTATTTCTTTCTTAAAAAGAAGTTTATACACTATTTTCTTTAGAAACATGTCTAAAACATATCTCATCTTCATAAGAAATATCAACCCTTTAATTTAAATTTCTACGAAAATAAGAACCCTTATTTTGTAAACATGCTTCTCTCTGACTCAAAGTTTCTTCTTTATCATATTCGAAATGAACAATTAACCGCTCATACCTAATAGATTGTATTGATGAACCAGGGTTATCTTATAACTTATTGTATTGCGTATCAAGTGAATATGTGAATAAAGTCATGTCCCCCCCCCCAAATGCTCATTTTACAGGTGGAATTTTACTAACGCACACATGTACTTATTGCATTTTTAATAAAATCTTAAAGGCTGAAATGAGTGTTTCATTGCCAAATTTGTACTTTCTGACTTCAGTCTACTGAAACGAAAACATTCATAACTTATTACGAAGAAAAAATTTGTACATGTTACACTTTTTTGATTAATTTTCAAACCACTTGATTATCTTTGAAAATTTGTTTCCTATTCTAGTGCTAATATATTGTTAATTTTTGCTTTTTCAATGCATTTCGTATGTGACAAAAACTTAATTTCGAAACTTTTACTTACTTAACGCCTTATATTGCATTGCCGAACCGGGGCCATGCTTTTCATTTTTATTACATATCATGCGAATATTTTTCAAATGGTATGTTTTTTTTCTTCTGTTAGCACAGTTTTAACCAGTATCTCACTATTACAAAGATTTCTTTAGTAAAAACTCAAAGTTTAAACTGAACGTTTCAGTACTAATTTTGAAGATTCTGGATATATCCTACTCAAATGTTCGTAACTGAGTGGCAAAGTAATTTATATACGTACTTTGCTGCACTCTTGGTTAATTATTAATTCGTTGTTCATTTATAATGCTTGTTTTCAAATGAAGTATCGAAATGATTATGAACTTTTCGCTTTTCCAAAGAATTTCATAGCCACATATGTTTAGTACAGAAAATTTTCCTAACTTACCGATATTATTACCAAAATATTTACATATTTGTTTCTTTACAAACATGTACATAAATACCCACGTTTATTTATTTAATATATATTTTTCTATATCAGAACTAAAATTTGGAACGAAAAATTTTAAATAATGTCATGTTCCACAAAATTCATGTATTTGTGATGTCGTTGCCTTTTTGTAAACTTTTGAAAGTACGCTCTTGGTAGTCAGATTTTCGAAACTGTTTTCTCTTTGCTATTGGGAACTATTTTATCTTTGGTGTATATGCCAATAATATCTTGTATATGCCAATAAATTCTCGATACTTTTTTGGTTTATTTCCAGCCTATGAGTTATTTAAATACTTCAAAATATATTTGTAGATCGTTTATGTTGACACTTGGATGTTTTTGAAAATTGTGTTTATTTTATTCACGCGAATGAAACTGATATTTTCTTAAAGTTTTCTTATTCAGAGTATTAATCAATTATGACAGAATGGCGGATTTGTTCTCATTATTCAACATACATATGAACTTTAGTATTCCAAATCTTTCACGTAATCTTATTTTTTCCTATCAGTAATAAGAAGACGAATGGAATAAATGCAGCATATGTAGGCATAAAGTAAAAATTTGGAAGTAAAAGAAATTCTTCAGATCTAAGAAATTAAGTAGACTGTGAAAATATTCTTCCTATTAGAAGTTTAATTTTGGAATGACATGGTATATACGTAAATTTACTAAAAAATGGTATAGTGAAGATCAGTACTCTCCAAAATCTGGAATCTGGAATACAAAATTGATTATAAGGTAGGTTTTCATAAAAAGTGGTTCCAGTGAAGAAAACATACCAGCTGTCTCCTGAAACCTTAAGTGGGCATTTGGCCTTCGCTGTTACGTAGAATTCACAATTCTATTAAAATATTTGTAAGAGCGAGGGTCAGATGCCCACTTCCGGTCACATGTTCGAATCCCGGAATTCAAGGAAAATGATACTAAATCAATTCAAACTAATTAAAAAAATAATGACGGATTAAATAATTAAAAATGATTCATAATTAAATAATGAAACATAATTAAAATTAATGATTAATAATAATTAAAAAGGTTAAATAATGAAAATAATCACGCATTAAATAACTAAAAATAATAAAACTTACAGCATTGCAAACACGTGGTTCAAACATAAAAAAATAGTCTCGTTGCCACCAAAAAATAAAAACTTTAAATGAAAAGCAGTAGGTCTTCAACTCAACCAGCAGCCTAAAAACAACTCACCTCAACTCGTGACCACGCGAACTCTTCCGGTGATGTCATTGGTGACGTTGCACAATGCACCTTGCGTATCTCACTGACCACGCCTACACCACACACCGCACCGCACACCACATGTCTCAGAACTCTTATTTTCTATCTGCTGATTCCATAGAGGCAGGGGTGGAGGTAGAGAGAAGCGGTTCGCTCGGGTGGCTTATTTTTGGGGGGCGACATTTTTTACGTGAGACATTATTTCATAGGGATTAGTCAGAAAAATCGCTGAGGCGGATGAAGAATGATCAGATTCTAAACTGCTGTACGGAATTAATTTGAGAATAATAGACTATTCAAAAAAATCACTGCATGATTTCAACAGCTATGTACTTATGCTACACCTTTTCTTTTTCGTCGAAATATTTGAATGCAAATTGCTAATATCAACTAAATTATGATCACGGTGACATTTATAAAGAAAAATTTCTTGTTAAGAAAGAAGTATTTCAGGGTTTTACTTCCGTTAGTGCTAGGGATAGCGAAACATGAAAGTGGAATTACAGTCTTTTGGAATTTTTGCAGTTTATTCTAAAATACGATGTCGAGAACATCGTAATACTAATACGAACTTCCCTCTCCACTGCTGTAAGTGTTGCTAGTTATGGGAAGCATTTACCAAATAAAAATCGTTTAAGAAGTATTTAAGGACTATAAATATATATTTTTCCTTTAAACTTTCGATGGTCATCAATGAACTCAGCTCGCCTTCCAATTACGCACCGCAGTGTAGGCAAAGGAACACACTCGCATTACAAATTTACGACTGACAGATATCGCGCGTATTTGAGAAGAAAGATTTGCTTTAAGCTCGAAAAAGGTCGAAGGTTAAAAAATGTTTCTCTACTGTCTACATAAGAGCAGTTGCAATCAAATAGATCTCGACAATGCCATCGACGATTTTGCGAACTAAAAACAAGCAAAATATTAATATATTTTTTAAACATTGGAATTTCCATCTTAAATAAACAATGAGTTTTAATTTATTTTCCTACATGTAGTTTTGACATTTTTTGTAGTTATTGTTTGTATCAAGAGGGGCTGCAAACTCAGCGACCGGCCTAGGTGGCAAAGTTTCTAGACTACACCACTGCATAGAGGAATTCGTTTGGATTCAAATTGTTTCATTATGATTATCTGCTGCTGGATGAGCCTTTTCAGGTTTCCATATTCCTTTACAATTATCTGCTGCTGGATGAGCCTTTTCAGGTTTCCATATTCCTTTACAATTATCTGGAATATATTAAAGAGGCTAACTTTAGTGAAAATTTAGTCAGTGGGGAAAGTGTACTGCTCACAATTGTTTTACTACTGATCAGAGTTTATGAAGATGCGTCCTGAGAAGAGTAAATTGTTTCATTAAAATTTAAATGTTGTGAAAAATGTCACTTCTTTTACTGAAATTGCCCCGTTGACAGAATACAGATTTACTGAAACTCGGATACATATGCGGTGAAATTTTTTTATGATAAAGTACACGAAGGTTGCCCATAAGGCATAAAGGATAACAAACCTACCATATTTGTACAGAAACATCTCTAAGACAGCTTATATTTCAAGTTCTTTCATTAATCGTGTCAGAGGTTGTACCTTTGTGTACAATAATTGTACACATCATTTATTTCAGAAGCCTAGAAACGAAAGGAAGCGAAACAATTAGTGTCCAGGGGCCTTGAGTTATTTAGCCGTTTAAGATATATACATATAAAAGGAGTTATCTCTGTTTTGTTATATAATGTGAATAAAGATCTAATGATATTCGATGGTGTCCATCTATTTTTCTTATCAATTATTATATAAACAAAAAAAGAATCATCCTGATTCAGATGGTTATAGCAAACAAAATACTTGGCAGATATTTACTTCTCATACATAAACTTAAACTTTGACTATCAAATCGCTTGTCAAACATTACAAATGCTGCTCTAAGCATGATTCTTTTGTGACACGATACACATCCAGACTGTAGTCCATAGGAGTGAATGATAATGCATTCGTCACCTGGCCTCCAAGGTCGCCAGACATCAGTCTTTGCGAATTTGTTTTCTTTTAGGGGGAAGGTTTCAGTTTTCTCCCATCGTTGTTGCCCATCGACTACAATGAATCTCAAAATCTACATTGTCCATGTTGTCGCATTAATTATATCCACTATGCTTCTGCATGTGTACGTACACTGAAACAGGCTACAGACTTAATATGTGTAGTCTATTTCAGTCCGCGGGACGAAAGAATCTGATATTTTAAGTATCTAGAATGTGTAGCAAGAAACTTCAACAGTCAGAGTATAATTTTCTATATGTGGAAAAATGCGTGTCAGTTAAATTGTTTGCTTATGAACAATTGCAACAGGATGATTATTTTGAAGTTACATTTCGTATCAATATGCAGAATAGTTAGCTTTGTTCATGTTCTATTAAGAGCAATTTAGTTGCCCTTATGAGATCTTTTGCGCTATAAATCTCAGTCAATAGCATTCTTAAATAAAAACAAAGAAATGAGTCTCTCCACCAAACGCGTTTTTGCCGCATTTAGCCAAAACTTAAAAATTATAGCTTAAAATCATATATTTAGAGTTTTTTCCTTTTCTAATCACCATTGGAAATCCATCTGTCAGGACTGAGTGTTCTGTGCATGTGTTTAGCGAACATTGTGAAGTGCTTACTAGGGTCC